>QLOH01000873.1:0-316868 GCA_026901365.1 Sesbania bispinosa
AAGCGACACGTTGCGCTTCATATTCTATGAGGCACGCGCTCCACTTTCGCTGAGTGAAAGTGGAGCGCAAATGCGTGCTCCAGGATTTATTTGAATCCTGGAGCGAGGGAAGGTCATTCCAAACCTTCCTTCCACTCCTAACCTCCATTTTCTCTGAGAGTTCATCCTTTCCCTCGACCTTTTTTCCTTCCAAATCCTCTTCCTTTCAATTTTTGAAGCTACACCAGGTATGTTTTTATAGTTTTATTCATTTTGCACCGATTAAAATTTTCAGTTTTTCATTTATTTGAGCAAAACCTTAGGATAGAGAACTTAGGCTCGTAGGACCCTTTAGATTAGGAAAAATTTGTCAATGGAGTCTTAGTTTAGTATGTTTGCTATTGTGGTATGCTTTATGGTGTGTTTTAATATGTTTAGGTGGTAGTTTTTGAAGTGCTCAATGAATTATTGCAAATTATTCTGTTTGGTTCATGTATGCTCAATTTATACCATACTATTTTTGCATGACCATACTTGAATAATTGTGCTTTATTGCATGTTACTGATAACATGATTTTTTAGCTTAATTTTTGTTACCAATTTTTGCCCTGTTTAAAAATTAATTTGGACTTGCTTTAATTGATCACTTTAACATGCTCTTAATAAATTAATTAATTGGCATTGAGTAACTTTAAAATCAAGATTTTTGTGTAAGTGCTTGATTGGTTGATCGCTCTGATTTCTGAATTAACTTGGCCACTTATTTCATTAATCATGAGTTGATATTTTGTTTGCATGGAAATAATCTTGGTTCTGTTTTGTTTTGCAGATGGCTCGCTTAAAGGAAGTTAACTCCGCTAGTGCCTCAAGGAAGGGCAAAGGTGCCAAGAAAGCTAGAGAGGCACCCCAAGAGGACCCAGAGTTTGATGCTCACAGATTCAAGGATGCTAAGTCCTCAGAGGTTTACAGTTCACTGATGGACTGTAACTTCATTAAAGAAAGGCCAGTGTCATTGCAGGCTGGCGAATATGAGGAATTCAGAGCTGAGATACACAGGAGGAACTGGGTCCGCCTCAGCCGCCCTGACACACACTTTGACCCTGACATTGTTAGGGAGTTCTATGCCAATGTCATTGGAGACCATGGCATTGATGTCAGGCTGCAGTCTTACGTCCGAGGGCATGTGATTTCTTATGATCGCGATGCGATCAACATTCTTTTTTTATTTCCAGGACCTGAGGATAGAAGACTCGTGGCATGTCAGCATCGTGAGAGGATGAGGGGTGTGGGGGTTTGTGGGAATGATCCCCTAGATACTCAGACTGCAGAGAGACTATGCCTGCAGGGACGTTCCTTTGAGAGGAATGTATATGGTTATGTTGCTCGCATTTTCAGGCGTGACATGAGGGACATAACGCGGATGTGGACAATGTTGGTGTTGGCTAACATCCAGCCCATCAACCATGTATTAGACGTCACTATGCAGTAGCCCACCTCATCTACAGCATCATCACTGGCGCAAACATAGATATTGCCAGTATCATCGCACAGAAGATAGAAGACTTTGTATCTTCTGTGGGGCGCTGCAGCGCCAACTCCAGGATCAGTTTGGACTTTCCTTCACTTATCACAACCCTCTACAGTTATAGGGGTGTTGAGGTGTTCCCTTCGGTTCGCACCTTGAACCCCATGACCAGAGGGTATATAGAAGCCAACTGCATCCCGGAGGAGGAGGATGATGAGGATGAGCAGCAGCAGCAGCCAACACCACCAACACCACATACACCACCACCAGCACCACCAGCAGCAGACCCCTCTATCCCATTCTGGGCACATCACATTCTCACCCAGAATGCATCCATTGCCAGAGGTTTATCCCATATCTAGGAGTTCCAGTACCGCTCCAGGCATGATCCAGATTTTGGCATGACTCCAGAGGAGTTCCATACATATATGCAGTGGCCTGGGGACAGGCCTGTTTTCCAGGAGAGGGAGGAGCAGCTGGACATGGAGCAGCTGATGGAGATGGAGCAGACTGATATTTTTTTTTAATTTGGTGCTTTTCTTTTCTTTTTCTTTTCATTTTCTTTTATTTTCTCTTTTATTTAATCATTCTGGATATGTACTGTATATATATACCCCACTGATACATTATATTGCTATGCAGTGCATTTTCAGCATTTTTTTTTCTTTTAGTTTTTTTAGGAATTTTAGGATTTTTTAAAATTTTGAGGAATTAGGGATTTAAGAGTAAATTTTTTAAATTTTCTGAAAACTAGGCAGTTTAACTAATCAGATTAGGAAAGAAGAAAGGGTTTTGTGATTAATTTCATAATCAGTTAGGATTAGGATATTTCTCAGGAAAACCTATCAGGATAGCTAATTAAAACCAGTAAGTGTTTTATCAAGGAATTTTGCCAAAAGCCGGTGAGTTGAGAGTCTAAACACTTGAATTGAGAGTTTTACCGCTGCTTGTCAACTGTTATTGATTGAGTTTCTGAATTTTAATCTGCATGTGGAAAATATGGAAGTGATACAGGCAAATTTTGTTGATTAAATTATTTGCTCAGTGCCAAAAGCCAGCCCTTGATAAAAATTTTCCAATTTTTTTGGTAACCCATTTGAGCTTGAATGTTTCTTCTTATGCACCCCAGCCCAAATAATTGTTATATCCTGTCCCTTACCACACTTGGGATAGAGAGCAAAGGTGCAATCATATAAAATGGGAAGAATTGGTTGGTGATTTGAAAGTCAAGAAATACAAAGAGCAGGCACAAGAAAGCAAAAGAAGATCACCCCCTCAAAAATCAAAAAGAAAAAGTGAATCAATTGAATAAGTTGGGGGGAGTGCATGCATCTTCAAACAAAGAAAGAAGCTAGCTAAATGAGACAAATCAAGAATGAGATGGAGAATGGAGAGAAGTTTTAAATTCAATAAAAATCAAAAGATGCTTTTTATTCTAAGTGTTCTTTGTTAATCCAGAAAAACCATGATTTCTTGATAACCCAACCTCATTACAACCAAGAAATGACCTTTTGATCCATATTAACCATGTGCATGTTTAGAAACTAGAAACGACTATCAATTCTAGTTGTTCAACTGTGGTGGGAAAATTGAGGGAAACACTTACCCGTGAGCATGAGAGGATTCCTTTGTTTATCATTTATTGCTTTAATTGCTATTTCTGACAAAGTTTAACTGAATTGTTGTATCCTGTACTGATTGAGTATTGGTAACATCTCTTAACTCTGATTTTTTCTGATATTAGAAAGCGACTTCTGCCTAGTAAAGAGATGATAGAAATTTGTCCTTATTTCTGAGAATTGCAACAGGGGGATTGAATCCAATTTTTGATTACAAAGAGGTCTCTTGCTTGAGGACAAGCAAAAAGTTAAGTTGGGGGATATTTGATAAGTGCCAATTATATGATTTATTCTTGTATTTTTACTGCACTTATCAAGGGTAAAATAGTAATTTATGCCCCAAAATAATCCCTTTTTATTAATAATTGTAATAATTGTGTATATTTAATTTGAATTTGAATTTGATGCTTTTTAATAGAAAATCTGTTGATTTTGCAGATTTATGAGAGAGATTTAAATGAGAAAAGAAGATAGCAATATTTGAGGAAAGGATCTGCAGATTTGAAGTTATAATGAGAGCAAATAAAGATAAGATCAGCAACCATTTAAACAAGGATTCTGCGGATAAGCTTCCCAATTTAAATTCAAAGTCAAGATAAACACAGGGAAACAAGGAAAGCCAAGCAAACAAGGATAAGATTAGGAAGAGATCAAGCTAAAAAAGGAGAGAATCAAGAGAAGCTGATCGAGAAATACGCTCCACCTGCGCTCAGCGCAGGTGAAGCGTAACTATTAGGATTCCTCTCTGGATCCTGCGCTTCAAATGCACTGAGCGCAGGTAAAGCACAGGAACACAGAATTGTTTTCTAATCTGATTTCAAAACAGATTCCTTCCAGATTTCAGATAGCATTCCTTCATCTATAAATAGGACTCTTTGTAAAGAGCACACAGAGAGGGGAGTTAGCAGAGTGAGGGTTTAGGGCTCAAAGCTCCAGAGGAGACCCCGAAGGGCTGCCGAGATAGCAACGCTAGGATTGAAGAAAAGTGTGACAGTTTCTTCATTGGTCTATAATGGCTACCATGCGTAGCTAAACGCTCCAATAGGATTGAATGTAGTTGATTCAATCCCCAAATGTATGTAAACTCTATTAATTATGAATCCCTATTCTATGATATCGGTACTTTTATACTTTACTTAATGCGTAGCTTCTGCCTGTGTGCTGGAGTTATAGGTTGTTTTTGTAAAATACATTGTTAAATGGTTTTTTAAATTCAACAGTGAGTTTGGGGGAGCCTAGGAATAGGAAACTTGAATTTTGATTGGTAAAAGTACTCATAGTAGTTACTATAGGAATATAGTGAGAATCGATGATTGAAGAAGAAGTGTGACAGTCTCTTCGTAGTAGTCACTATAGGAATATAGGGCGAATTGATAGTGTTAACGAACGGAAAAGTAGAGCAATCAAGCCGGGGTAATTTGTCGCCTGGGAGAACCAGCATGGATTATCTTCGAGTGTTTTACTGCTGGTGACTCGGGGTAAAACAATATAGTTTGGATAAGGTATCATAAAAATATATTCTTAATTAATATTGGAATTCATATATGTAAGGGGTGCGATGATATGAAATTCAATCCTGATCCAAGTAACGCTATCTTACTCTATCTCTACTATCTCATTTATTTTATGAAATTTACTTTCTGCACAACAATCATCAAAAATAGTTTCTTACTTGATAGTCTGATCACTAATAAATACGAAGTGAACCGTTCCCTGTGAATACGATACTCTTTACTTACTATTATACTGTTGGAATTTTGGTACGCTTGCCTAAATCCCATCACATCCCAAAATATATTTCCAAACATTGCTCATACAGACTATAACACACAAAACAAGGGCATTTGGGAATTTCCTTATTAGAATATTTTTAAAAGATTATAAAAATTTCTAAAAAGTTATTTTATTATCCTAACATGTTTTCCATCATAAATTACTTTTCACTCATCATTAACTCTCTGCTATAATTAAAAACACAGTTTTCCCTGCAGAACACTCACCAAGGGAATTTTGGTCTTTGGTCCTTAGCTAACTCAGAAAAATCCATAAAAATTCATTCCCAAAATTTATAAAATCAAAGAATATGAACTTATTTGACTCTAAAATCCATAAAAGTTATCCTCTTACTTAAATTGTTAACTTTACCACTGATTACGGTAATGCGGAGCGGGAGAAAACGGATGTTACAAACACTCTGAGTGACATTTTTTCAGTTTTAGTAAAATCATCCCTAAGAGCCGAAGATAAGATTTCCAATAATGAAAAGTTTTTTTTAAAATAAAAAGTTGTTATTGTTTATTTATACTTATGAGATAATTAATATTTTCTATTATAATAAAAATTTACCATATTGTTATGGACTAATCCCTTTAGGCACATTAACCGCAACAGCCCAAAACAAATATAACGACACATTATGACATTGCCAATTATCCATAAATATATATATACTTGCCTATTTACTATATTTATGATTATACATGCTTACCATATTTATACAGGTCCAAGACCCTTATAAATAGAAGGTATTAACAATTCACAAGGTACGCAATTTTGACTCAGTCAACTGCTTTGGCTGTTATACTTATCTGTCGTAGGTGTCGGAGCGTGTTGAGTCTCAAAAATATCATTAAGCATTTAATAATGATTGGGTCTCATTTTCCTAAGTTTTAATGAGTAACAAATTATGTTAAAGCTACTTTTGCAAGAAGTGCCTATACTTTTAATGTGTTTTTATGTTTCAGCAAGATGACCATCTGAAGGGATCTATTGTCTGAAGAAGTAGGATCATCTGAAGTGGTTGGTTCTTCTGAAGCATTGAACCATCTGAAGACTAGAAGACCTTTTGAAGACGTGTGACATGGTAGTTCGTATGAGATCAGAAACCATCAGAAGAGTGAAGCCCTCTGAAGATCTCTGATAAAGACTCAAGTTTGTTCAACGCCTTCTGAAACAAGTCTTTGGTCAAACCATTTCAAGGCAAGCTGCTCAGAGACTTTCCTGCACATTTGAATTTCATGCACCAAAAAGGAAATGTCTGCGACGTAGTCTTTGCAGTGCTCAAAATAGAGACATGCTGCACCATCTACCTTGTACTCTGTCAGAAGCTATCAGAAGCTGTGTCACAACGGGATTAATAGCATTAAATGCTATCTCTCAACAGTGATCTCAACGGACTTTATCTCAAGAAAGTATAAATAGATTCATGCACGTCGTTGCAAAGAAGAGAACAACCTAAGAAAGAAAGATCCAACACGCTGCTAGTTTTACGCTTTAAAACATACTCTAATTCATTCATTCTTCTACAATAACTTTCATATCCTGAGCCTTACTCAGATTACTTGTACATCTTTTAGTTTAAGCTTTGAACTGTGTAGTTCTTTAGCTTGAACAAATTTCTTTCATTCTTAAACACTTGGGTGTTGAGCCTGGAGAGCCTTGTTTGTTAAACAATACTTGGTTGTGAGCCTGAAGAGGTTTGTTGGGAAAAAATACTTGTTGTTGTAGAGCCTGAAGAGGCTTGACAGAAAAGAATACTTGTAATCTTCTGAAGATTAAGTAAAAATCCAGCTGCTGTGTTTTGCTCTAGGACTGGACGTAGCTCACTGAGGTTGTGATTGAATCAGGATAAATCTCTGGCTAAGTTCTCTCTTCTCTAAACTCTTTAAATTCAATTTAAAGCTAACAAGAAGGGATTTTAAGTGTTAGACATAAAAGCTTTTAATGAAAACTCAGTTTTTAGAAAAAATAAGTTTTTTGTCTGAAGCTGCTTCAGACGATACGTTAAACTTCAGATTATCATTCATCTTCTGAAAGCTTTTGTCAAAACTTATTGTTTGTGAAAAGGTTTCCAAAAACGTTAAAGTTTTATTGAAACACTATTCAACCCCCCTTCTTGTGTTTCCCTATTTGTTTCTACAGAGTGCCTTTGCAAGTACACCCCCTTATGTGGACAACCCGGATTCGCTCCTCAACAATACCCAGACCCGGATACGAGTTCGACTTCGCAGGCCCGAGTCTGAGTTCTACACCAGAACATTTGGTGCTAGAAGGAGGGCCTCCCCTTCTCCAGCATGACTGTCAGCACCCGTCTCCAGGCGATGAGGGCCCGCCCGAACCGACACCTGAAGGATGGGTAGATGACATAGGCTACCAAGAAGACGCAATTGAACACGAGGGCACTTCACAACCCTAACCTCAAGCCGGACCGGTTGACGATCATCAGTTTGATCCCCGAGACGAGGTTATACGTCAGCTCAAAGCCCAGCTGAAGGAATTCCAGGAGCAGAACCGAAAACCTGCTGAACCTCAGCCAAAACCAGTCGGCGATCTAGCTATAAGCCACCTAGAAGAGCGCATCCATCATCTCGAGCGCAGTGTTGGTCCCCAACCCGTACCAACAACACATTCCCGGCCTCACTCTAACCGGGAACGTGTTACCCAGCAGGAGGTTATGCAACCCGAACGACCGGCTTCTCCCGCCCCTTTCCGACATCCATTCTCCAAAAGACTCACCCGGGTCGAGATACCAAAACACTTCAGAGGAGCCCTTCCCATCGAAACATTCAATGGGACTACAGACCCGGGAAAACATCTCGACGCTTTCACCAATCAAATGTTATTCATGGGAGCCCTTGAAATTGTGATATGTCGGTCCTTCCCCCGCACCCTGAAGGGATAAGCGTTAGCATGGTTCAAGACCTTGCCCCTGGAATCTATTGACTCTTGGGACGACTTGCAGTCTGCTTTCCTAGGATGGTTCACCATATCCACTGAAACCCCCAGAGACCAATTCACGCTTGCCAAAGTCATACAGCATAAAGATGAACCCCTCAGATCCTTCTTGGCGCGTTTCTACAAAGAATGCACCCTCATCCCAGACTTAGCAGAAAATGTACAACTTGTATGCACCGTCTCGACCCTTTCATAGAGCTCACCCCTGGCTCTCTCCTTATCTGAAGAACCGATCCGATCTATGGAACAGTTTCGCCATCGTTCACACAAGTTTGTAGGGCGCGAGATACATCTAGCTGGGGCTGCCAAACATTCCACCAACCACAAGCAAGACCGAGATACTTTCCCCCATGATCGTCATCGAGGGAAAGACCGAGGTCACCATCACCAACATGACCAATCCCGTCTGAAAGGCCGATACAATTCATAGGCCACATTGAACACCAACCCTGGCAAGATTTTGAAGGAAGTGATGCACACAGAGCTAGCTAATGTACAGAAACCACCCTCACTAAAAGCCTCGGCCCAAAAAGACAAGTCGAAGTACTATTCTTTCCATGAAGGGTACGGACACACTACTGACGAGTGTATCCAACTGCGAGACATCATAGAGCAACTCATCTGAGACGGTAGATTGTCTAAGTATGTTAAACGAAATCGGTCGTATGGAGGATACGGGAGAAATGATGATCGGAAGAGAACCCCAAGCCCTGACGGTGATGGTGACAGAAAGCGCAAGTGCTCCACCTCTCCCAGGAAATATGATCACAAGAAGGACAATAATGTCGGTCCCAGCAACCAGACCACTTAGACAGCTGCACCAAGGGTCTGGATCAACATGATTTCAGGAGGTTTTGCAGGGGGAGGACAATCCAACAACTCCAAGAAAAGACACCTGAGAGAAGTCTACACCATCGATCAGACAGATATTCAGCACAAAGTCAGTCGACCTCCTAACCCAGTCATCACCTTCTGATGACGACTTCCTTGATACTATTGAAGACCATGATGACCCCTTTGTGATTCGCTCCTTCAAAGGGGACGGGGACGTAGGTCGTGTTTTTGTTGATCAAGGAAGTTCAGCTGAGATACTCTTCTACAGGACTTACACTTAGTTGATACTACCTCCAGAATCCCTTTTATCCTACTCAGGTGATTTGGAGGGTTTTTCTGGAGAAAGAATCCAACCCAAAGGATACCTTCAAACAACACTCAGAGTCAGCTCAGAGACTAATAACAAGGCCATCTCAACCAAGTTTTTGATAGTTGATTGTCCCAGCCTGTATAATGCCATTCTCCGACGCCCGTCTTTGAATGCACATGGGGCAGTTATCTCCACTAAACATCCAGTGATGAAATTTTCAAGCCGGGATGGAACGGTAATCACAGTTCAGGGGGATCACAAAGAAGCCAGAAAATACTACAACGCAGCCCTTAACCCTACTACCATTCCACATCAAATAAAAAGAACACCAGAAGGACAGGTCCTCATGATTGATCTCGACCCAAGAGCCGACTTGGACCCCAAGGGACGAGACCAGATTGAGCCATCTGGCAAGACCAAACCTTTCCAGATTGGCACCACAGCAGATCAGACCATCAAGATAGGCTGCGACATGGATCCCGATATGAAGGGCAAACTGAAGGCTATGCTCACTAAAAACTCCGACTTATTCGCTTGGACATCGGCTGACATGCCAGACATTGACCCAAGATTCTGCTCCCATAAACTGTTAGCTGATCCCAGAGCTAAACCGGTCGCCAGAAATGGAGGAAGATCGGCCTTGAGCGGCAGCAAGCGGCAAACCAACAAATCGAAGAGCTTCTAAAAGCAGGCTTCATCAGAGAATGCAAGTATGTCACCTGGTTTTCGAATGTCGTCCTGGTGAGGAAGTCCAATGGGAAATGGAGAATGTGCGTGGATTACACTGATCTGAACAAAGCTTGCCCAAAAAGACCCTTTCCACTACCTAACATCGACCAACTGGTCGATAATTCATCAGGATACCACTGGCTATCCTTCATGGAAGCTTACTCCGGTTACAACCAGATACCCATGGACCGGGACGATGAAGAGAAAACCTCCTTCATCACCGACAAAGGAATTTACTGTTACACCATGATGCCCTTCGACCTGAAGAATGCCGGCGCAACTTACCAGAGGATGATGACACAAGTTTTTGGAGATCTCATGGGCAAACCTGTCGAAGTGTACATTGATGATATAATTGCCAAGACCCCTGATGGAGGAGATCACGTGGCCGACTTGGAGTTAGTCTTCAACCGCCTTCGCCAGCACAACATGTGGCTAAATCCACTGAAATGCTCTTTTGGCGTTCCTTTAGGACACTTCCTTGGTTTCCTTCTAACTAGTCGAGGTGTTGAAGCCAACCCGGATAAGTGTAAAGCCGTATTAGAAATGCAAAGTCCGAAATCCATCAAAGACATTCAGCAGCTCAATGGCAGGATCACAACACTAAGCCGGTTCATCCCAAAGGCGACCACCACATATCTCCCTTTCTTTCAGCTACTCCGCAAAGGAAATCCTTCATGTTGAACAGCGAGTGCGAAGCTGCCTTTCAAAACCTCAAGGATACATTGGCAAATCCCCCCATCCTGGTGAAGCCGGTCCCAGGGGAACATCTCTACCTTTATATCTCCATCACAAACTAAGCAGTCAACTATGTCTTGATAAGGGAAGAAGGACGCATCCAATACCCCATTTACTTTATAAGTAAGGTCCTTCAGGGCCCTGAGTTGCATTACCAAAGATTAGAGAAGGCCACCTTAGCCATCCTACTCACTTCCTGAAGATTGCGCCACTATTTCCAGGGGCACAAAGTTACAGTCCGAACCGACATACCCATCAGAACTGTACTACACAAGCCAAACCTCTTTGAACGGATTACAACATGGGCAGTTGAACTTTCTGAATTTGACATACACTTTGAAAGTCGGACCGCTCTCAAAAGCCAAGTGTTGGCAGACTTTGTCGCAGAAATGACTCTTGTTGAAGACACTTCCAGCTCTGAATGGACCGTCTTCGTTGATGGATCATCCAACAAAAAGGGTGTAGGAGCCGGGATAGTACTAGAAGGATCTGGGGGAATCTGCATTGAAAAATCATTGAAGTTCGAATTCTCCACTTCAAACAACCAAGAAGAATATGAAGCATGCATTGTCGGTTTAATCATGGCAAAGGAGGTGGGAGCAAAGAAAGTCCTAATGTGCACTGACTCTCAACTGATGGTATCTCAGATCAAAGGGGAATACCAAGCCAGGGAACCTCAATTACAAAGGTACTTGGAAAAAGTGAAAATTGCAAATGACGACTTTGAAGAAATAATTTTCCAGCATGTCCCAAGGAGTGAGAATACACGAGCCTATAATCTCTCCAGATTAGCCAGTACCAAGAAGCTGGGAAACAACAAGTCAGTCATTCAAGAAGTCATCTCGGCCCCTAGGATCTCTGACACAACAATCTTATCCATCGACAAACCAGACTCCTGGATGACCCTAATCAAGACTTACATCCCGAAAGGAGAGCTTCCAGAAGAAGAAAAAGAGGCCAAGAAGGTAAGACGACTTGCATCCCGGTTCACAATTGTTAATGATAGAATTTACGGGAAGGGACTCTCTACCCCCTTGCTTAAGTGTATAGCCAACGACGAAGCTGAATACGTTCTAGCTGACTTGCATGAAGGAAGTTGTGGTGGACACCAAGGTGGAAGGTCTTTATCAAATAAAGCTCTCATAGCCGGTTACTACTGGTCGACTATGGTCCAACAATCTATGGACTATGTTAAAAGGTGTGAAGCATGTCAGAAGAACGACTCGCTCCATCACCAACCCTCTTATGAGTTGTCAACTATGTCGGTCCTATGGCCTTTCCACCAATGAGGGATTTACATTCTCGACTCTTTCCCACTAGCTCCGGGCCAAGTCAAGTTCCTGGTAGTAGCAGTAGACTACTTCACCAAATGGATAGAAGCAGAACCTCTTGCCACAATCACATCCTCCAAGGTCCAAAATTCTTTTACAAGAACATCATATCTCGGTTCGACATCCCCCATTCTGTAATTACAGACAATGGCACCCAATTTACTGACAAAGGGTTTAGGGAACCCTTAGCCGGACTCAAGATCAAGCATCACTTCACCTCAGTGGAGCACCCACAGACCAATGGTCAAGCAGAAGCTGCAAGCAAAGTTATCCTCAAAGCCCTCAACCGAAGGTTGGATAACGCCAAGGGCAACTGGGTTGAACAACTCGACCATGTGCTTGGGAATACCAGACCACTCCACAATCTTTCACTGATGAAACTCCTTTTCGCCTCACTTATGGAACTGAAGCCCTCATTCTAGTCGAGATAGGAGAGTCGTCTTGGAGGGTAGAAAGCTTCAATGAAGAAACAAATGGGAAGAATATCCTTGAACAGTTAGACTTCCTGGACGAAAGACGCGCCGTAGCACACAACCGAGATTCCATGTTCAAACAATGCTTGGCGCTACAACACCATACCAAGGTACTCATCAGGAAATTCAAACCCGGAGATCTCGTCCTGTGAAGGGCCAACATCGGAAACAAGAATGCTTCTCAAGGAAAGTTAGCTGCAAACTGGGAATGCCCCTACAGGGTAACTGAGTCAACCGAGAACAGTGCTTATAAACTTGAAACCCTTGAAGGGAAGGCCATTCCGAGATTCTGGAACTCAGACAAGCTAAGAGCATACTACTCTTGATCAAGTCGGCTTTAGTCTATTCTGATTTTGTATCTTAGGACCCTTAGGATTTTTTATTTCGTTTCAATCCCGGATGTGAAGAACATCCCGGTTACACACTCAACCTTATGTGATTCAATAAAATCCCGGATGTGAAGAGCATCACGACTCTATCTTCTACATTATTTGACTCTATTTACAATTTGGATGTGAAGAGCATCTCGGTTACATTATTCAACTCTATTTACAACCCGGATGTGAAAAACATCCCGGCTACATATTCAACTATATAAACCCCGATGCGAAGAGCATCACGGCCACTCATCTCTTTCTAATCGTTTAAAGTTCCTAAAAGCCACAACCTTAAAATCGTTCAAACATTTCATATTACAAGCATATAAAATTCCAAGACCGACATTCACGAATAAAGAGCGTTAAAAGCATGCAAACACGTTAAAAGCGCGAATTAACAAAACTGGCGCACAAGCGTAAAACGATAAAGAAGTTAAAAGCACATACAAATAATTGTGGAAATCGTTCATCTAAGGAAAGCTAAAAGTTAACGTGTACAAGTTATTACAAATCAAAATGGGGGATACAAAGATGTCTATTCCTTCTTATAGGGGTCGACTTCCTCCCCAGAGGCAACTGCAACATAAACTTTCTTCTCCATGTCCACCTTGCAGATCTGTTCTTTGTAAACCTCATAAGCAGCTGACACCCCTTCCAACACAAGTTCGGGATTAAGAAGCTTCAATTGGGCCACAACATTATTAAAGGACACAATGCCAATCTTTTCAGATAGCTGCACGAGGCTAGCCTTCTCCTCTTTAAACTTAGCCTGGGCCCTGAGGAGATTCTTCTTCACTATTTCTGTTACAACCGCCTCGTTCATCCTGGACAAAGGAGGGGACATTTGCAACTTCTCCAGATCTTCTTTCACTTTAGCTAACTCGGCCTCCAGGGTCTTATTCTTGTCCTTCACCGACTTGTAATAACCCCTATACTTTAACTTCTCTTTTTTCTTAGACTCAGTGGCCTCATTGGATACCTTCAAATCCTCCAAGGATTTATCCCTTTCGGTAGTCCGAGTTTCAAGTTCTGAGTTCATCTAATCATATGCCGACATCACATCCAGCCGCATATATCTCAGGAAAGAGGCATGTTGGAGACATTGACGCTCCATACCCCGGAGGTTCTCATTCACGAGCACTTTGTCATGCACCTCCTTCAAAAAGGGGTTGTACAGAATGTGATCCATCTCGGGTGTGTCCAGATCACACTTCGAGTCATAAAGGTTAATCCCAGACTCCCCCAAAGACTCTTCAGTTCTTTGCCTTTTCTTGGGCTTTCCAGGTTGTTTTTTCTTCTTGGGACGATTTTCATCTGCTTCACCTCCCTGCACCAAACCGTCCCCACCGGCGCCAGTATCGTCCCTCAATATAGGTTGACTCCCCGACACACCCTCACCAGCATCTCGGGTGAAGTCCAAATCCACCTGCAAAGCCCTCAATTGCTTCAAGGCAGCGTTGGTCATCGATGCTGCAAACAAAATTAGTAAAATGTTAGTCAAGATATGAGAAACACCAACAACTCAAAGATAATTACAAGTCTCACCTATTCTCGAACCGACATTGCGCATCGGCCCATCTAAAATCTTTTTACTAGAAAAGACCCCACACTCTTTGACAGAATCACATAATAGACCTTTCACAGTCAAGTCTCGTGGGGACAAACTCGACTTGGCAACTTCATAATTAGAAGAGTTCTTATCATAATGCCTCTCACTCCAGTAGATGTAAAATTTTGGCTAAGAGGACGACTGTTCCTCCCAAAACGGTTTCACCCCTTCCGCTGCTTGCACTTGAAAAAATTATTGCTTAAAAGGGATCTTCCCCCTCTTGGCCGACTCTGCGTATAGCGTGATTAACTTCCGCCCATTGAACCCCCTTAATGAAATCCAACTCTTCAGTGTCTCATCCTTTTTCCCCTGGGGATGCTTCCTCAACACTTGGAAAAAATGAAAGAATAATTTGACTGAAGGGGTGAAGCCGAACTCGGTCATTATCAGTTGGAAACACCTGATGAACGCCAATGAATTGGGATGCAGTTGTAAAGGAGCGCGATTCAGGTACATAAACACCCTTTCTTCGAAAGGGGTAAATGGGAGCCTCATTTTAAGCTTTGAATGGAAGAAATCGTATGAATACAGAAAGGTCATGTTGGTCTTTGAAATGTGGCAAACCCGGCTCCCCCGAGGCGGGATCACGGCATTATAATCTCTCTTCATCTCTGATGAACCAAAAACCTCCAAGTCGAAGAGACGCTCTTGGTTATGCTCTGGACATCCCGGCCTATAGATACTTGACGTTACAAGGACCTCTGGATCCACCCAAGCATACCTATCTTCCCATGCGGGCATAAAGTAATCTACGTTACGAGCCTCAGCCATTTGGACACCTTCAGAGGCCGTATAACAACTACCCGAATCAAAATCTCTACCACTGGTATCCGACTCGGACCAGTAAAAAATGCTATCACAGGAACCCGACTCGGACTTTACAAACAAAGCACTCAACCCAATCCCAGTCACACTCCTAAAGGCCTCTAGACCTATACTCCTTCACCTCAGAATCTCGGCTATTTTAGGACTGAAATCTTTTGAACCAACACCGTCCCCACGAGGCGACAGACTCTTAGACACCAACGACTCAAGTTTCCCAGAAAGGATCTCCATAGACTCACTATCACTCTTTCGTGCAAACAATAAAAGAGAATAGATAGAAAATACCTGATAATCGGGAGAAAGTCTGAGATTAAAATCGGTACTCGGTTCGAATTCCGGGATCAAAGTCACAGGAGATAATCTGCTCTCTGAAAGTTTGGAAAACTTGCGAGAAAATCCTTGAAGATCTTCAAGTATTTATAAGATCGAAACATGCCCATAATTGGCAAGGCCCAGGAAGTCAAATCGACGCGACTATACGAAACGTCACTTAGGGATAGCTGTAAAAGCAGTTGAAACGTCACAGACGTAACGTTACCAGGAAAACCAAACGTCGGAATAAAATGGCAAGCCACTGACGGGCAACTCGTCTCGAACATGAAACCCATCTCAAATATACTCAAATCCGAATCGACTTTAATGGTGCGACATTTCAAGGAAACTTGTCTCGAACACGTAACCCGCCTCGAAGGTATAACCCGTCTCGAACGGATACAGTAGTGAAACATCCTTGAGTAACTCGACTCGAACATGACTAAGCTCAAAGCCAACTCAGTCAATTCGACTAGAGCTGGGGGAATCTGTTATGGACTAATCCCTTTAGGCCCATTAACCATGACAGCCCAAAACAAATATAACGACACATTATGACATTGCCAATTATCCATAAATATATACACTTGCCTATTTACTATATTTATGATTATACCTGCTTACCATATTTATACATGCCCAAGACCCTTATAAATAGAAGGTATTAACAATTCACAATGTACACAATCTTGACTAAGTCAACTACTTTGACTATTATACTTATCTGACTTGGGCGTCGAAGTGCCTTTACAGGTACGTCTCCTTTTGTGAACAACCCGGATTCGCTCCTCAACAATACTCAGACCCGGATCCGAGCTCGACTTCGCAGGCCCGAGTCTGAATTCTACACCGGAACACATATATTCTTAAAAGTTTTATGTTTTATCAAAATCATTTTTTTGTGTCAGCTCTAAGTGACATATAGCAAAATACTACTTTATGACAATTTAATATGAGTGAGACTTTTTTTTTACGTATAAAGCCATCATTTGTCCAAGCAATACTTAAACAATGTCTGTCTTCTACTTTATTTATTATTTTATGAATTCTCTCACAATAACATTTATTGAAATGGATAAACTGATTATGTATAAAAAAAAATTTAATGTATCAAAAAAATGGATAAACTGATTAAAGTTCATAATGCACAAAATATATTAAAAAAATTCTTAAACCAACTGTTCATGGACTAACAATATTTTTTTTTTGTAATTAAATTTTTATTTTTATTTTTACTTTATAAAAATCAATTTAATTTACCATAATAAAATAAAAGAAATCTAATTAATGTATATTTGATTTACGTAAAAAATTACATTTTAAAACGTAATTTTTAAGTGAACCAAACACGTTATTAGTAAATACATAAACGAGAGACTAATAAACGATAAAAAGATTGAAGGTGATGTGATCACACGGTTCATGTGAGCCAAATGCCCCACTGCCAGACTTATGATTAGGTTTGGACATGGAAGGAAAGAACACGTGGCAGACAACAATTGGGTCCCGCACTCAATTCGGAAAAAAGAATTTGAACAAACTGAGTGAGCCCAAAAGAAGAAAAACCCCTTGATGAGAACAGATTCGCAATTCAGAGGAGATCTATTCCAGATTAGAAGGGCGAAGGTGAGGGACCCCGCAAAGATTATATTTGCTTGGACCCATCTAAGATTTTCAAATATTTACTTCATGGGGTCCCCATTATATATGGTCCCCAACCATTGCCTTTATTTATTTCTTGTCCCCTTTACTACTTATATCAAGTTAATTACAAACATTAATATTTAATATTATAATTAATTAATTTTCAAAATTTTCTCACTATTCACATATATCTATTAATGTTAATTCAATTATACGTTATTAATTGGTTAATAAATTATTAATTTATTTATGATACACATTGACAATCAATTTTCTATATTATACATTAATTTCACACTTCATATTAGAGCGTGAGACACTCCCTTATCTTTTCAATGACTTTTAGTATTCTTTCTCTCCACATTTTATGGGATTAGGATCATCTCCAGTGTAGAATAAACTAGACACAATCACAGTCATTTAAAATACTTATTTTACATATAAATTAAAGTGTGAAAAAACCAGTTAATGTTTTATAGCCATGGATTTAAAAAGCTGCACACTCTGCAGTTGAAATCAACCACAGAGGATCCGTGCGCCATTTTATGGTGATTTTTTACACAACTTATGAAATTAAGATGTTGCATAAGTCAAATATATATATATATATTAAAATTTTATTATTTAAATTTTTAAATATGAATAAATGTTTATCCTTATTTTTTAAATTTATTAAAATTTAAAATCTTTTTAATCCTTATTTTCAATATAAACCTATATTCTTATTATTAAGATTTTAATTTATTTAATTATAATTTATTATCAAATAATAATATAAATTTAATAATTATCTAAAATTATTCTAATTCTTATTTTTTTAAAAAAATTAAGATGTTAATTTATTATAAATTTAATTTTAATTATATAAAAATATATCTTTACACCGTATTAGAAGTTAATATATTAGTGGCTGGACACTAATTTGATAACCGATATATTTTATTAACGGAGTCATTTTTTGTTTTTGGTGGAAGGATGAAAAATGATGTGATACAAGAAATTGTTTTGTTTATTAATTCTCCCGGTTCAATTAATATGACTTTTTAAAAAATTGGTAAAATAAAAAAGTTACTTCAAAATTGTCATGGTATACTAGTGATATGCACAAACTACTTAACTAGTCTCTGAGTATCAAAGAATCTTTTTGAAAAAAAAAAATGACAAGTAGACAAAACTTTTAGGAAATAAATAATTGATAATTGAAGCTAATGCACATGGATATCCAAAATCTTATCTATATTATTTATGTTTAATTATGTATAAATTGTTTGATTTTTTTTGTGTCGAGACTATTTATGTAGAATCAAGTATGTACGAACTTAATCAATTATTCATGGACAAATTATTTGAATTTAATTATGTATAAATGTTAAATTATTAAACAAATTGACCATCACAAATCAAGTTTAGTTTCCTTAATAACTCAAGTATTAAGAGATTATTAAATGATAGTTCAAAAACATTTAAGCTAACAAGTGGATCAAACGTATAAGCTCAATCTTTTAACCGATGTGGGCCTAATTCTTTACATGGAGCGTGAGTTGTGTGACAATAGTGGTCCCTATTCACTATTTATTATTTGTGTTTTCGTTTCCTTGATGTTCTTTTCGGTTCTGAAAATTCTAATCGTCTTTTGTTGGGTCATGTCTTGTGACTAGACTCATATAACCAAGCTGAACAATTAAAAGGAAGGAAAAGGAGGGTTTGTTACCTTTTATAAGTCTTCATAGTTGAAATCGCACATTGACTGCAAAAACGTTAGTGTCAGGTCTTAGGGGATGTCAACATTGCGTCCAATTTCAGGTAAGCACAATACCATTTCCCTTTTTGTGATATCCGTGGGATCTTTTTTCAAGATCTTGTTTTTGATGTATTCGTAATTTTGGGTGCAAATTAATTAACTAAACATTGGAGATTAGATCATTAATTAGCGGAAACAGGACCAAATTAAAAAAATAAATTTAATATCCATCTTTTCTTTCATTACGAAATTTTATTAATAGGATTTAATAGGATTATAAGGATACTTCAACCTACTTTTGATAAAACTCAAGATTAAGAGTGGATCAAGTGTAATGTTGATGGTTCTTTTAAAGTTAGTGGAGGTTTAATATATAGGGTGTGGTGGTGTATTCCATAATTCTTATGGTGCATGGATTCATGGTTTTGCTTATAGGTTACCTAATGGGACTGTTCTTTGTGCTGAAATACAAGCTATTCTTACTGATATTCGGTTAGCTAAGGATATGAATATTACACATTTGTGGGTTGAAAGTGACTCAAGGGTGGCTGTACAGCTGGTCAATGAGGGTTATTCTGGTTCGCACAGTTATAGGATTAGGGATGTCAACGGGGCGGAGCGGGTGCCGGTAGTACCTACTCGTATAGGTACCCGCTAAAATTAACGGGTACCCATGCGGGTAATGGGTATCAGCGGGTATTCACGGGTACCCATTAATGTTTAAGAATTTAAATTTTATTAAAAAAAAATAGAGGAGATGTTATATAATAAATTATAATATCATATTATATATATAAACAATCATTATATAATACCATTACATGTTAATATATTAAAAATATTATCAAAAATTAATATAAAATAAATTATATCTCATCATAAAATAATAAAAAATCATAATATTCAAATATATTTAATAAAAAAAATATGTTTTAATGAGTACGCGGGTACCCGCGGGGCGGGTAGTATAATATCTGTCCCCACCCATTTAATAAATATGTGGGTACTCATTGCAGGTATATCCACGGGTATCCGCGGGTGTGGGTTTTTTTGACATCCCTATATGGGATGTTGTTGAATGAGATTAAAATTAAAGATTGAGGGAAGGAGATTGGACTGTTGTTATCTTCCATGCCTACAAAGAATGTAATGGAGTTGCATATTGGTTACCAAATTATGCTACTATATACTTTGCCTATAGGTGTTCATGTTTAAATCACCCATCCCGTGCTTGTATTTATTTGCTTTGGCAAGACTTTACTAGGATTCTTTTCCCCGTAGTATTTCAGTGTAATTTCTTTTTTGACCGTTAGGGCTCCATAATACCAAAAAAAAAAGGAGTGGAAATTTAATGACATGTACAATATCTAAATTTTCTTGCCTTGGAGATTAGCATTTCTATTCACCAAATAAAAGAGATAGATTATAGCATTTCTATCTACAATAACGTGGGCTTTACATTCCATAAGAAAAGTGATATCAAAACCTATCAAGCATATCAATAAAATCAAATCAATGTGTGGCTGATTCTTGAAAAAGAATTGCAAAATTCACATGACATGAGATTCTGGTTCGGATAACGTTCCCCCTAGCAAAATTCAGTTTTGTTGGCAATTTATCCAAGACTAGTTGCCAAGAAAACCAAGAGTTGGGCAATGAGCATAAATGTTTTAAAAATCAAATACAAATTTATATGATTTCGTTATACATAAAAGACAATTAAATTATCATAATTTACTATATTTTTATGCTGGACCACATATTCTCCACCTTTTGGTTGAGCTGAAATAGTGTTGTACTATTTCGACGCGTTTACTTTTATTTAATTTAGGATTATATGCAACTTACTTTTTTAAAAGCAATATTAACCTCTAAGATTGTGTAAATCATGCTACTGTTCCATTAATTACTAAGCATATGAGACAAATGCCCAAATGGAGCTGAACTTAAAAAATGAAGATCGAGTGATATCAAAAACTTTTAAGCACAATGAGAATTTTCCGACAATTATTTTTCCATAATGGTCAAGCATATATGAAGAAAGAAAGATAATAAAAATTTCTTACTATTTTATCTCTTAAAAAGAAGTTGAGATTATGGAAAAAAACTCGGCATTCAAATCTCGCTAAACACGCTCTTATAAAGTAATAGGGAACGTGGTTAGCACCAAAATATAACATAAACTATTCCGGTATTTGGAAGGAAATACTAATAGTATATTATAGGGGTGTATTTCACATAACTTCACAATTTCACACACTTTTCAACCAAAAGTATAAAAGGAGAAATTTAAACATATAAGTGTGTGTTTGGATGGAGAATTTTATAATTTCTAAAATTGTGATAGGAAATGTTTGGTGAATTGTAAGTATCAGAGGAATTGTAGATGATAAACTAAAAAGTTAAACATAAAAGAGAGATATTGAAATTCTTTCTCAATATATCTCAATTGAAATTCCTCTCATTTATTATAAAAATTTCTCCTATTTGTCATTTGAAATTCTCTCTTTTACGATTATAACATATGAAATCCAGAAATTTCAAATTACTCTATCCAAACATAAGGAAAAGGTTTTTTTAACAAAAAAAAAAAAACATATAAGGAGGACTTTTGTGTAATTTTACTAAAAATCTCAGATTCTTCTTAAAAACAATCACCATATATCCCAGCACGTAGCATTGAAATTAATCACGTTCTTATGTATTTTTACAATAGAGATTTTCTTTCTTATGCCTAGCCATCAGAATCCGACTTTTCCCTAGCTAGAAGGCTCGAAAGCATGTGGAAACATACATACATACACATATGTAACATCAATAATTTCTTCATGTTTACATCATATTGATATGAAAGCCATCAATATTGAATAAAGGGACACGTCCTCCATTCCTTAGCGAAATACAATATAGGATAAGGTTTATAGACTCAGTTGAGGTGAGATTTGTTAGTTGGATCACAGTCTTCCCAGCCCATGCATGCCTTTAACATTAAAAAATTGCATATCTGATATCAGTGAGCATCTTAAAATGAAAATTTTAACTACTAGTACTATATTTTTGGATAAAGATTGAGAGCACTCAAGAATTTGAAAATGTAAATATCATTTTTTTTTTAACCACATTCCTCGAACTCGAGACCTTGCTTAATGGGAATCAAGCATGTAGCACTTGAATCAATCACCGTTGATAATATCATTTGAAATTTATATTAATATATTTAGATGTTTTAAATCAAAATTTATTTTATCTTTAAATTCATGTAATTTTTATATTGAGTTATATATAATCAACTACAAATTTACTTTTAAGATAGAAATTTTAAATATAAATTATTTTACTTTAAATTCATTTTGAATCAAAATTAATTCTATAAAATTGAAGTGACCAAAATTAATGTTATAAATGTGCAACCAGACACACTAAAATGTTTTTCTTCCCATAAAGTGTATTTAAGGTCCTGATTAAAATACATGGTGGTGAATTCAATTCTTTAACTTATGTAAATGAATGGAAAGACTTTTAAGAGGGGTTTTCATCTTCGGTGTTTAATTATGATAATAAATTAGTCTTTCATTTATCAAGGGAAAAATATTCTAAGAAATTTAAAAAGGAATATTTTAAAATGAAAGTTGACAATAATAATGTTAATATAAAATGTTGATATGATAAAAAAAAATAGTATGTATGCATGTCAATGTCAATGTATAATAATAAATTACAAATTTGTTATATAATTATTTTTATTATTTGTCAATGTAAGTAAGATCTTTTGTTTTTTCTTAAATGAATTCATCATATTAAAAAAAACAAAATTAATGTATATTAATTAAAGAAAATTCAACGGAAATCCAATACTATGAAAATATTTGATTATATTTGGTTTAGGGTTAAAATTTGATAAATTTATATTTTTAACGCTATAAAAAAAATGTATTCGGAGATGTCAATTTAAATTTAACTACTTTTCGATGTTATTCTATACATATACTAAAATATAACTGTGCAAATTAAGGGGAAAGTAAAAGCAATTGAATCAGTTGATAAAGAAGCTTGCTTTAATTTTCAAAGTCTTTGATACGCATAAGTATAACCTAATTATATCCACACCCAAAATCAATCCTTTTTCAACCATGATGAGTGATGATGACCGAATGGGAACAAAGATCTTGGGTTTTTTTTCCCTTAGCAATCAAATAAAATCCAATTGAAAGTGGAAAGAGAGAGAAAGTTATGAGTGGTGGTTGTACCAATAAGGTAAGAGAATCTAGGGTCAAGATCTCAGCATGAAGCACACACAAAACTGTTAATGCTATGTACAGTCTCTCTCTCTCTCATTCATATATGCACCCACTTATATAGAAAAGCCACAGACATTAACATGCCAGCTCTCATTCTCATTCACCACGTTTCTCTCTCTTTCTGACCCCTCTCTCTCTCTTACTGTGTATATTTTTTAGTCTGTGTGTGAGTCTGTGAGATACTGATACATATATTTTAACTAGTTTTCTAGCTAACTAAGAGGTTAAAATTAAAAGATTGTTTATCAAATACTGAACACTGAGATGGAGCTTGTGAATACCCAAAAGCTACAGCTACAACAGCATTTTCATGTATTAGTGGTAGATGATAGTGTCATAGACAGGAAGCTATTGGAGAGACTCTTGAGAGATTCTTCATGCAAAGGTAGGTAACCTTATTTATTCATTGGTCCTCTGTTTTGGTTTTGGCCTTGAAACATTAATTAGTCTCACTCTCACTCATGTTAATTCTTGCCATTTTTATGTCTAATTAGTTCAATATTTATGATTGATTTTTCTGGTTGTGTATTTTGGCTTGATAAGCAGCTACCTTTGTGGACTCTGGAGATAAGGCTCTGAAATATCTTGGCCTGCTTGATGAACTTGATAATGCTTCCTCAATTTCTTCAGAAACATTGCAACAAGATGTAATAATCTTATCCTTTCACCTTCTCTTCTTCTATTTCTCTAGCATTTCCTTTATTTAATTTATTTTTCTTTCTTAAATGACAGAATTATATTCTCAAAATACACTCTGATTCAGAATTATTCCTGTTCATTGCTTCAAGTTGTGTGTGTGAGATATATATATATATATATATATATATATATATATATATATATGTGTGTGTGTAATTCATTCCACAGATACTGCAGAGCTATATCTTTGACCTTAACATGAGATCAAAATTATATGAAGTTGTGCAAGTGCTTGAATAATTTTAATTATTAGCCCATTGTAGTCATTTTTCTCCCTTAATGCTGTGTAGTTTTAGTAGATAATCTTGAATAATCCTAATTAGAAACATGTACTGTTGAATCATTTGAATGACAGGGAATCAAAGTAAATTTGATCATGACAGATTACTGCATGCCAGGGATGAGTGGCTATGATTTACTCAAAAGAATCAAGGTCAAAACAAAGTACTCATTACCCATCATAATGCCAAAATGTTATATTTGTTTTAATCTATATCTATATGTATACACCCAGACTGAAAGAGATGCCCAACATCCCCTTCACCATGAATCAACAGTTTAGAAATCATAATGCTGCACATTAACTTGCAGAATATGTGTAGCACCAAGTTTTACTTAAAATGGCTTTGTGTTTTTGTTAGAATTTGACAAACAAAAGTATGAAAATAGCAGCATTGTAACTATTTTTCTTTTTTGGTAAAAAAAAACTTTATTTTTAAGACTAGGATTTCAGTAACAAGAGAAAGAAAAAGGAAAAGATATCCAGATTTCAGGATCAAAGTTTACTTTTTCTTTTCTTTTCTTTTCTTTAATTATTTATTCTTTTTGTTTTCCTTTCTTTCTTCTGTTGACATTTGTTACCACTGCAGGGATCTTCTTGGAAAGATGTACCAGTCGTCATTATGTCATCAGAAAATGTACCATCCAGAATCAGCATGTAAGATTTTTTTTTTTCATCTTTTGCTTTTCATTTAATTAACTTGGCACTAGCATAACTGAAATCATCACTTTTGTGACATGAAATACAAGTAACAAGAAAAGAAAAAAAAAAAGAATTTGCAGCATTATGTTCCCATTATCCTCCTCGTGGAACATATATTATATGTAACATACTAACATCTTCATAAGAAATTTATTTATCTTAGTGTTGAAAATGTTTGTTGATAGGTGCTTAGAAGGAGGGGCAGAGGAGTTTCTATTGAAGCCTCTTCAGTTATCAGATTTGAAGAAGCTTCAACCGTTCTTTCTGAAACCCTTTGATAATTCCAGTAAACAAGAATCTGTTAACAGTTCTATAGCATCTTACAATGACAATGATAATTACAATAGTACTAATGATAGCATTAGTAAAACGAAGGTGATGTCTCCGGAGCATGGTTTTAAATTACAGTTTGCATCTACAATTGCAGCTACAATACTACGGTTTGGAGGTCTCTGTAAATGCAACACAGCTATATTTGCGATTGCATAAACTGCATTTTCCCCATAATTATAAGCAAATTCTATGGCTACACATGGCTGCGATTGTAGCCATAATTTAGAACCATGATCCTCAGCCTTCAGATAGGGTAGGACTCAAAATGTCAAGAGTTAGAGGTTGTGTAAAGGTACTGTAGAGAGTATTGATGAATATAGCTATAGTTTATGACTATGATTTTCACCGATCAAGAGCTTAATGCATTCCTAGAGGAAAGTAAATAGCAATACTATTTACAACTACTCAATTCCATGTATATCTGTTATTTTACCTTCTTTTCTGAGTGTTGCTTGCCAACTAAGTCACTTGGGAGATTGAGAAGGAAGACTATATATGTATGCAAAACTTGATTGATTGATCAGCTCCACTCCAGCTCCTTTACTCTTCTCTCATTAGAGCAAGTGCAGATTTCCACGGGGTATAGAACTGACACAGTTGTTCAGGGCCATGCTGCGTACAACTAAAAAAACAGACGAATCCCTTCTTTTGATCTCGGATCTGAACGAGTGATACCTTGAACAAAATTTTCTACATGATAAAGAGCTTAATTAACTGCATATATTTGGTTGGGTTATACCCTGACAAAGTTTCTCAGCCAGAAACTCTCAATTCAATTTTTACTAGCCTTTTTCAAAAATCCGAATGCAAATATTAATGTAAAACTTTTTTACCCTGTTATCTAACCATCTGATAGCAAATAAAAAAAAAATCGACCTCAACTTTTTATCCTAGCCAAACTTTTAACGGTATGATATTTACATAACATTGACTCAATTAAATCAAAGTACAAAACAGTCTAGTTGCCTTGTTAGTTTTGTTTTTTTTTTTTTTTTGGATCGAACGTTGCCTTGTTAGAACTTAGAATTAATTAAGTTGAGGCTGGCATACGATCACTGCTTTGTGGAACATACGGCCCAATTATTGTAAGAAGCAGAGGCAGGGAAATAATAACAAACTAAGCAATTAACAAAAAAAAAAAAAAAAAAAGACCAACTAAGAACGGTTTGAGAATCATCCATCATCCTTTGAGAATTGAGAATCTAACAAGTTACAATTCACAAGGATACCTAAGGTATTAAGTATTGAAAATATTCAGATATTAAAATCTTACAATTGAGAATCATGCATCCTTTGAGAAATGAAAGCTCATTGGCGATCTAAACGCGTCTACTGATAGAACATCAAAGGAACTTTACAGCCACAATTTTTAGTATTAAGCTATACTTCACCAAGAATAAAAAAATCCCATTTCATTCAGAAACTCGTATAAATGAAGACAAAACTGAACGGAGAAAAGATAGGCAAAGAAACTCACTAAAAGGCTTAATTTAAAGCTACAAAGACATGTAGATCCTACATATAACTTAGTGTGTCTACATCCTCATAGTGGAACAGCTGTTTTCCTGCAAAGAAAAGACACCAAAATCAAAATATGAATGAGGGAACTCTGAAAAACAGATTTTATGGTTGGCTATAAGGCAATCGAATGAGAATCAGCATCTGAACTAATGAAATACAGAATCACAGATATCTACCTTTTCAAAGCTCATCTTTTACTTGTTCTTGCTGATCCGATTTATCCCGGTTCTTTTCAATGAAATCTATGATATCTTCTTTAGTCCTATTTCCATCATACTGTGATATCTTTCCACTTGATGACCTGAAGTACAGAGTTGGATAACCTTGTACATCAAAGGTCTCACTTGGAATATCGTTGGCAGTTGCATCCTGGAAAGTAACATAAATGAGATGCATAAAAAGTTTCGCAGAAAATATAAAAAAATAATTTCATTAGTGTATTTCTTTAAAATCAGTACACAGAATCACATTCATCATGTGTGATTATTAGTGTATCAAACCCCTTTCAGTTATGCTGTCATATCAAGTTGCTTACACCATAGTGTAAAGTGAGTGATTAAAATAAACATTCGCAAAATCCTCAGAAGCTTAAAACGATGTGTTTCTTACCAGTTTTGCAATGACAACGTCAGGGTTACTTTGATATGAAACAGCAACTTCCTCCAATATAGGAGCCAACTTTTTGCAATGACCACAACCAAGGAGCATAAAACTCCAGCAACACTGCAAGGCAGTTGTGTTAATAAATCCAATCTAAATACTTAGCACAGGAAAAGCAAGAGTGATAATTTAGATGTACAATTAATACTATAAATAATCATATATATAAGATTCAGATGGACACATCTCAAACTAAAACTGCAAAGAAAGAAAATAGTAATAGAATTATATGGCATCCAGCAATTTATTTTTGTAAACAAACATAAAATACAGAATTTTATTATGCAAAGAAACCAAGCAAAGTGAATTATCATTTCCTTAAGAACTATAGAAATCTATAGTCAATATTCAATCAATGGATTACATAAACAGGAAACATTGTAAGCCACAATCAAATCCAGCTTCATACAGTCCAGAGGACTTCAATTGTTAAGTGAAAGAATTTAATCACAATCAAATAGTATTTAAGAGAGTAGTAGGTAAGACAATGCCCATCAGTGATCCAAGCATCAATAAAGATACCACAGGATGTATTATTTAACAACACAAGTACTCTAGATTTACAGCAATATCAATCATTATATTTCACTTTGGCTCCTAGAGTCCTAGTGAAGAAGTCACTTCAAAGAGTAAAGTTATTATTTTATAAACCAGAGAGTCCTTCCTTTATATGTTAATAATATGATTAGAAAAGCTGAGTTGAAAAAATGATTATTACTTCTAGCTTAAAATGTCTCAGTAACAGTTCATTCTTTTTTACAATACCAGATATTAGGAAATTGATCTTATAATAGTAATAATTTGTCTTAAATTTTAAACAAAAAATGTCACACATGGACTTTTATATTTAAACAATATAAATATTTTAATTATGTAAATTCTTTTTATCTCCACCTTTAAATTTTGTGAATTATCTTTTTTTTTTCAATATCCCCACTTTTCCTTTGTTTTTTGCCTGAGTCACATCATAACATTTAATTATAAAGACTTCTTCTACAGGCTTCGCTACCAACAAATGATAATAGGATTTGGTTGATAGCATTAGAAATATTTTGAGGTAAAGAGAAATTTCTATAGCTCTATAAATGTTGCAAAATTGTATCCTTAACTAAATGTACTGGTTGATATTACAATAACTCCAGATCTCTAGAGGTATTCATCATTTTATCATCTCTGGTGCATAGTGTTCTTTCATATGCAAGGAATAAAATTACCTCGAACATGATATTTAATTAGATCACAGCAAAAGCCAAAACCTATCAGATAATTGCAGGAATAAAACCAAATAGAAGAAGCAACAAATTATACCATTTTTCCCTGAGTTGAAAACTATGTCCTGAAGACTGTCTGCAACTACCACTTTCACAGGTTCATTGTTAACTTCAGGAATAGGTTCAGACTTCTTATATGGTTCAATATTTCCATCCTGAAATTATAGATAGAAATATTTTGATAAACAGATACAAAATACCAAGACAAATAACAGCAACAATCCAGTTATTTTAATATTTAAAATTAGAGATATTACTTAACCTATATATCCTGGCTCTAACATCTAAAAGTACCGATAGCAAATTGCACCAAGCAAAACATATAAACTACTAATCAAAATAAACATTACCTTATATGCCTTCAACCAAGTAGAAATTTGATCAGGTTCCAAATTAGTTTTCAAAAATTTCTTCCCATCATTATGTTGAATGACAATTAGAGGCACTTGGTCTTCCTTAAGGCCAAAATACTGCCAGGACAAGCCAAATTCATAATGTCAAATATCAATATTAAGCAAAGACTATTATAGAATCAGAATGTGTTTGGATGCAAACCTGGAATGCACCTTGACTAGCCTCAACATCTCCTACTAAAAACCTAATGCCCTCTTGTCTATATTGCTCAGCTGTTTCACGGTATTTTAATTTGAGAGAATCAGCAGTGTCAGCAGTGAAGTTGATGAACAGCATTGCCTACCAATTTCAAGATCTGAATTTAAAAGTCTGGGGCACTGGAAAACTAAAGATCAATTCATAAATATCTGGATCTTAAGAACTAGAGGAGAAACTTCAAAAAAAAAATATGAGATATTGGTTATAATTATAGCAACTGAAATATTGCATTAAGAAAAAGAAAATCAAATCTGATTATGAGTTGTAAAGCAATAAGAACACACAGATGAATGAACAGGGGAAAAAAAGAGAGCAAAAGAAAATCAATGATAAAGAATTCTAATATGTAAAGGTCTTTGGGTCACTCATAAAAGGTAATTTAATAAAGCTTCAATAGTAATTAATGCATATATAGATGAATATGACCCTAGAAAAACAAATCAAGAGCCCCCAATCAATAAAAACTGAGAAGATTAATTCAGGAAAAATAAAATCTGGAGAGGTTCTATCATAGAATTCAGACCTAACCGATAATCAAGAAGCAAAGGGAATATGACAAAACCTATGAATACCTTGATTTTGTTAAAAACAAATCTTAATGATACAATAGGTGGGATGGCTGAACAAACCAAGAACCAATCCTTTTCTTTTGGGAGTCATGGGCTATCCCAGCATTAAATTTGAAAATGATGGTGAAAGAGTGAATATTCACCCATGAATATTTGGATTGATTTACAAATTTTTGCAATCCAATATGATAATAAGAGTGGATATAAAATAGAGGTGAGGGAAAAAGGCAAAAGAAAATAATAAGAGGAAATGTAGTGAAAGCATGCAAATTAGGGAAAATAGAAGTTTACCCTATGGGGATGACAATAATAGAATGGGGACTCAGTAATAAATATAAACACTGCTATATGATTACGACAAATCCTCCAGCTTAATATTGAAGGAACAAAATTGAATTAGATAGCAAATTACCTTTGCATGGGGACTGTTAAAGAATTTTATAACATATGGGTGATGTGATTGCTTGGGTCATTGTTAAAGATAGTCACAGTGGGGACACTAGATTCTTCAATAAATTTCTCCAAAGCTTCCACATGGAAATCCTATAAGCATAAGACAATTATACACAACCAAATGAGATAAACACATTAAATTACATAAAACAAATCTATCTGCAGAAATCAACACTTACCTGGAAGTCAACAAAAATCTCATCAAATGGCTTGAACAATCTAACTATGGGCCCAGTCACTGATGATTCCCCCCGTGGAAGGTGTTTGGCATCCAAGGTGTGACGAAAATCATATTCAGAACGCAATTTCTCTGCCAATGCAGTAAAGTTCTTAAACTCCTCCCCAGAAAATTTTGGGAAAACCCCAACCTGAAAATACAGCAAAATAAGATTACAGGACAATGCAAATAAAAAACAACACAAAAGCACAATGGATGATCACTCACAATGACAACTTTATTTTCACCAATAAAAACACTAGCATCATCAACAGATTTAATTTCAGTTGATGCGGGACCACTTTGCTTCTTCAAATAGTCAACTATACCCTTTGCTTCACGGGGACCTTTGTATTCTTGAACAACCTTACCTCCATTTCTCAGAATCTTAATTGTTGGAAATCCCTTAATGTCGAAAACATTTGCAAGTTCTCTGTTCTTCTCCTCATTGGCATCAACTTTTGCCAAAATAACTTGAGGATCATGACTGCTCAAGATAGAAGCAGCTTTCTCATACTGCAGGACCAAAACTTACAGAAAATTAGTCTTCACATACTCTTACAGTCTTACCAGATTATTTTAATGGAAATCCAAAAATAAAAGGCCAATAATACTACCTCCGGAGCAAGCTTCTTACAGTGGCCACACCTAAAAAGAGAAAAAAAATATATATATATTTATCAATTAAGAGTTAAGAAAAATAAAATTGTTAAAATACCCTAATTCTGAATAGGTTGCCATTGCCAAGACTACTAGGCCTGATCTCTGATGACTGCAACCGGAATTTCACATATTGCATAACTGAAACTGTTTTAAGCTTGTACAGCTCTATCCTTCTCTCAATTCAGTAAATAAATGCAAATATGCAGCCAGTGTCTAAAGTACTGACAAAAAGTTGGAATCCCAAAAAATTTGAAGCATAAAAATCAATACATTAGACAATTCAAATAATATTAGGCAGTATTAAACTACACATATTTTTTGTTTCCCGGAGTATTCCACCCAATAGGCAAGACTAATCTCTTGGGAATATGGTCAAGTGGTAGAGATCCCTTCCAATGGTTTTTTCCCATTCACAAGAATCTCAGAATCAAATCTAGGACCATATAATTAAGGAAACCGAACCTCTTCCCCTTCAATCCAACACTCATTTGTAATTATTAGAAAACCTAAAAATTTATGATACATTCTGTCATTACCAAATTAAGCAACAAAAAACCAACTGGGCCATGCAGAAAATTTAGCAGCTAAAACCATAAATTGACCATTCAATGACAATCGTTAAGTAAACAATGAGTACACAAATCAAATAATCAATCTAAACTACAGAGTGCAGACCTTAGCATAACACTGTAAAAAATCCATCAAAGATCTAAAACATTACCACCTTCATTCTTGCAGAGCAGTATAAAACTAACAAATTAGAAGACTATCATTGTGACGCACACTATCAGGATTTACTCTAATTATTATAATAATTATAAGTGAGATCTGTAAAGGCAAATGCAGGATCAAGGAGGATAGAAGGCATGATCAGCATAGCATACCAAGGTGCGTAGAACTCGACGACAATGAAATTGTGCTTGCTAACGATTTCAGAGAAGTTGGAGTGATCCAAGGTGAGCACGAACTCCTTGGCTTCAGGCTCGTCTGCAGAGACGTGAGTGGGAAGCGACGCAAGGAGAGAGAGAAGGAACACAATGAGGAAGCAAATCGAAACCCTATCAGCCATTGCCAGAAGCGCTCCCTCTCAACAGTTTCTGAGATGTCGTTGGGGAGTTTCAAATTGACTAAACTAGCACATTTTACGCTCTCGGAGATGATACAGTTTGGTAACTCACTTTTCTTTTCTAAAATAACACTTTAATTTTACGAGTAAACACTCAAAATGGTCCCTGAAAGATATGGGATCAGAGTGAGTGGTCTCTAAAGACAAGAAATTGCAAAAAACGTCCCTAAGAAATACTTACGTCAAGCAAAATGGTCCTTCTGTTAACCTCCCTATGTTAGACTTAACAAAAGTTTTGAGGTGGCAGAAAGAGTGAAATATTACAAAATGATCCCTACTGAAAAGTCTATGATGTGGCATAAAAATTGACATGTCATGTCTGATGTGGCTTATTAGGGACTAAAATGAAAGGGTACAATAGTTTGAGGAGTGTGTTAGGGACCAAATTGAATGTTTGAAGAATTCGAAGATATTTCTTCTTCTCCTACCTCTCCGTCCACCATTTTCACTTCCCCAAGTTTTTTAGAAACCCTAAAGAGCTCTCTAAAGAAGTTACGAGCGATGATGGGATGGGCGGAAATTCCTCAATCTCGAATGCATAGGATGAACAACAATGGAAATTGGAGCACCTCATTAGTATCAATGGGTGGTGTTGTTTGGCTGTGCCATTGCGGTTCGAAGGCTGCTATTAGAACTTCAAAAACGCAGAGAAATCCTGGCAGGCCATTTTATACTTGTCCTCTGCCGAAGGTAATGGTACCCTAATGGGTTTTTTTATTTGTGTTCATGGATTTGCATTGTTGGCTGACACATCCTCTGTTTTTTTTTTTTAATTTCAGGAGAAATCCCAAAATTGTAGCTACTTTTGCTGGATTGATGAAATAGTTGAGGACTCTGCAGAGAATGGAGATAACCTTGAAGCCTTGATGGCACACTGTTAAAAGCTTGGACCTACAAGACCTACACTGGAGGAAATGCACCAACTTCAAGCCAGAATTTCAAGCAAGGAAGAGTTGGAGAAATTAGTGCCCTACAAATAAAGGTCACTGCCCTACAAAATAAGGGTCACTACCCTACAAAAGGACACCTTGACCCTGGATAGGACCCTTGTCCTTTGGACCACCCTTATTTAGGCCTCTCTTATATTTTCTCTTTATTTTTGTAATTTCTTTTATTTTCCTTCCTACTTGGGCGCTACATGTATGGGTTTATTGGCTAGTAGGTTGCCTTGCTAAAAGGCTTAGGAGTCTTGGGTTCAATTCCCACATAGGATAGAATTTTTATTCATCTTTTTATTTGTTTTCTAGAGTGGGGTGCCATTTTGAGAGGTTTATTGGCTTAAGACTTAGCTTAGCCATAAACCTTGGGGGTCATGGGTTCAAGACCCACTTAGGAGTGTTTTCACTCACCTTTTATTTTCTTTCTTTTTCACTCTCCTAAAAATCCGCCCCTCTCCCCCTCTTTTCCTATAAATAGGAGTCCTCTCCTCTTGTAATGGACACATTGAATTTGGAAGTAAAGGCATTATGCCAAAATTTCTCCTCCCTTTGTGAGTTGAGTGAGGCTTGGTGGTTGTTGCTCAAACCATACTGAGACTTATCTAATTCTCCTGAATTAGTGGCGTCTGGCATTGGACTTATCTGCTGCAAGTGGACTCTTGCTTCAGTGGCGTCTTTCCCATTTCTTCCTCTCCACTTTTTCTTTCATTTTCTCTCATTTTCTATCACTTTCTTGCGCAAAATAAGTTGCTGCCCTGCACCTTATTTTCGCAATTTATTCACTATATTTTGATTCTAATCGGTTGGTTTTGCTCAATTCTAGATCCTACACCCATCCGGCTATCAATTGGTATCAGAGCTTGATGGATTGAGCAATTTTTGGAGCACATTGGGTGTAGAAAGAAAAAATACAAAAAAGAGGTGTAAAAAATAGAAAAAGAGGTGTAAAAAGTAAAAAAGGGTGCAAAAGTCAACAACAAGGAAGAAAAAGTCAAAAGACACCCAAAAAGAGTCAAAAATTCAAAAAAAATTCAGAAAAATAGAAAAACAAAAACAAAGAGATATCCCAACAATACAGTAACAGTTTTACTGTAATTTTCTGTTTCATTTCCCTGTATACCGTAATTGAGTTGTATTTGTTGTTTTTCTTAAAAACGACAATTTTGGCAACTCTTTTTCAAAAATCACCAAAAACAATTCTCTTTGCAATTTCTTTCGTCTTGTCTTGTTTGCTGTCTGCTTTTGTGTATAAGCTTGTTTGAGTGCCAGCTTTTCTTGTTGTCATATCAATTCTTTTGTTTTGTCTTAGGATTTTTCCAATCTTCTTCCAGTAGGTATTTTTCTTTGTTAGTGCGCTTCTATTTGGGTAAGGGTTAAGACTTAGACTCACGTTGGTCTTGGCAACTTCTACTCAACCTCCAACCGAGTAGAAGAGGCAAGAGAGTTTTCATTATAGAAAAAGCCAAAAAAAGAGTGACATACACGAGTGATTACTTTCCATTGAGTGTAAACACTTAGTGAGTGGTGAGGTCCTTTAAAAAGCTTTCAAATAAAATCAATTTAAGATGTCATATAGAATGTGGAGAAAGGAGCTAGATGAAGATAGGAGAGAATTTAGAAGAGAAAAGGAAGTGAGAAGACACTCTTCTCATGATGAAAGGTATAAAAAAGAAAGGAAGGAAAGAGAAATAAGTAGATATCATTTTGAAGATAGTAAGAAGAAGGAAAGGAGTTATGTTAACTCTAACCATGATAGGAGGAGGTATGAGGAAGAAAGAAAGCTTAGAAAATATGATGAAGAAAGAAAGTATGAAGAAGAGAGAAAACTTAGGAGAAATTATGAGAGTGAAATTAGAAGAAAAGATCATGAAAAGAGAAGAAGAGAAAATAGGAAAAGTACAAAAGATTCTTTTGAAGATAGAATTGAAAGAAAGTTAGAAAAATTTGCTAATGAAATCGAAGATAAAATTTCAAAATGCTTTTCAAAGTCCTTAATTGAGATAGAAGAGAAAAGAAAATTAGAAAAGAAGGAACAATTAGAAAGGGAAGAAGAAGAAGAAGGGCTTAAGAGAGAAAAAGAAAAGGAGGAAGAAGGAGTGCAAGTAGAAGAAAAGAAAGACAAAGAAAACTTAGGGAAGCAACCAATTCCATTGAATCAACAAGTAAATGCTAACCCTTTGTGTGAAGACATGAATAGGTTGATGGCAAGTACTTCAAGTGTTGCAAAGAGGACAACTCAAGTGGTTGAAAGGGAGTTTCCTAGACTAACTTTCTTTATGCATGACATGCCTCTTTCTATGCACAATTATATGCCACGAAGCAATACTTGTCCAAAAGAATTTAACAATTTTGATGATGCTTTGAAACCTATTGCATGCTTAGAAAAGCCAACTCAGTTTGAGAGTACCATGAAACCTTTTGAAAATGCATGTTTACCCAATCCAATTAGACATGCTGACTTGCATGCCTTGCATGATAGATTGGATATGCAAAAACAATTGGTTTGTATACATGACCTGCATACACATTCTATATTAATCTTTTTATCTCATGAAGATGTGTATAATACTCTTAAACTAGTTATGGAAAAGGATGAAATTTTGATTAGGGATATCACGTGTAAAAACACTTGTATGACAAACGCATCACATGTTGATACGCCTTACATGCTTACTCATTATGAATCCTTAATTGTTTCACCTTGCATGCAACATCATGACACTTTTAAGGTGATATCATCTTTCTATTTGAGTAAGTACATTCATAATGATATGCCTCTTGAAATAATTTGTAAAAATGATCCATGGCATAATCATGTGCGATATGCTCCTAAGCAAGATGCATGTGGTAGAGTTGTAGGGCATGTTGGGATGTTATTGCAAAATATTAAAACATTCATGCCACATAGTTTCACTTGTGCATTTATTTGGGAACATAGTGTAGAATATTTTGATGAATGTTGCACATTGAAACACATTTTGTACTTATGTGGAATTTATGTCTTAAGCCTTCTCCATGACCACTTACTTCTCTTACTTGCAAGGGAGGGCTTCAAAAGATTAGTCTTTGATCCAGGATCTAAATCCACAGGGTACATGGACAAGATGGTTCAATCTTCATTAAGGGAGTTTTCTAACCCTTATCTCAAATACCTCTTGTTCATCTCCTATGTTTTTCTTTTGCTAATCTTTATGATCCCCAAGTATTTTTGTTATGAGCTTTCACTTTTCTTGCTTTGGAATAATACTTATGGGTCTTCTTCTTTTTGTCTAGGCTCAAGAAAGATGTTCAGCTTGTGGACCTCTGACTCTACTCTCCAAAGACTAAGGGAAGTACCTTCTTACTTCCTGAATTTTGTCATCTATCTCCTTCTTCTGCCAGTTCATTATACTTATGTCTTCTTACTGAATTTTTCAGATTTGAGGTCAAATCCCTTTCAAGGGGGAGGGAATGATGGCACACTGTTAAAAGCTTGGACCTACAAGACCTACACTGGAGGAAATGCACCAACTTCAAGCTAGAATTTCAAGCAAGGAAGAGTTGGAGAAATTAGTGTCCTACAAATAAAGGTCACTGCCCTACAAAATAAGGGTCACTACCCTACAAAAGGACACCTTGACCCTGGATAGGACCCTTGTCCTTTGGACCACCCTTATTTAGGCCTCTCTTGTATTTTCTCTTTATTTTTGTAATTTCTTTTATTTTCCTTCCTACTTGGGCGCTACATGTATGGGTTTATTGGCTAGTAGGTTGCCTTGCTAAAAGGCTTAGGAGTCTTGGGTTCAATTCCCACATAGGATAGAATTTTTATTCATCTTTTTATTTGTTTTCTAGAGTGGGGTGCCATTTTGAGAGGTTTATTGGCTTAAGACTTAGCTTAGCCATAAACCTTGGGGGTCATGGGTTCAAGACCCACTTAGGAGTGTTTTCACTCACCTTTTATTTTCTTTCTTTTTCACTCTCCTAAAAATCCGCCCCTCTCCCCCTCTTTTCCTATAAATAGGAGTCCTCTCCTCTTGTAATGGACACATTGAATTTGGAAGTAAAGGCATTATGCCAAATTTTCTCCTCCCTTTGTGAGTTGAGTGAGGCTTGGTGGTTGTTGCTCAAACCATACTGAGACTTATCTAATTCTCCTGAATTAGTGGCGTCTGGCATTGGACTTATCTGTTGCAAGTGGACTCTTGCTTCAGTGGCGTCCTTCCCATTTCTTCCTCTCCACTTTTTCTTTCATTTTCTCTCATTTTCTATCACTTTCTTGCGCAAAATAAGATGCTGCCCTGCACCTTATTTTCGCAATTTATTCACTATATTTTGATTCTAATCGGTTGGTTTTGCTCAATTCTAGATCCTACACCCATCCGGCTATCAAGCCTGGAGGAAAAGTCAGCTTATATTGAAGATGGATAGTTTAATCAATGAAGTTAGATTTGTCAGGAAGTGTATGATATGAACGGGATGTATCATGTCTATCATGTGTTTGTTGGTGTTGATTGTTTTGGTTCATTAAGTAGTGTGGGTTATGTTAAATAGTTACTACCAATATATGATTTTTTGTTTTGGGAACTTTCACTATTGGTCTGTTTCTATATGTAAGACCATAGTGTTGATGAATGAATTCCTGGAAGAAATTGATCAAAGTTGGTAGCTGTACTTTTCCTTATTTGTCCACACATGTGTATGTTCTCTTTAATTGTGTACTAAATATAATGAGAAGGATTAAAAAAATGACCATAGAGACTACCAAGATAATTTGTTTTGAGATAACATGACAAATTAATACATCCCATTGCTAAGGTAATTTAACCACAACCAAATCAAAAGGATAATGTAATTTAACCACAACCAAATCAAAAAGGCACATTTAAGTGCTACATTGTCAATTAATACTGAACATTGTCTAAGGTAATTTAACCACAACCAAATCAAAAGGCACCTTTAAGTGCTACATTGTCAATTAATACTGAAGCTAATAAAATCAAAATGTTCTTCTCAAAGCTTGATCATCTTTCTGCTGCATCATCTACTGAATTTTTTCACTTAGGCTTTGTTGATGGCCCCCTTGGTGTAGGGATGAACTTCATTAGCCTTTCTCTTGTTCCTTGACTTGCTGCATTAATTGTTCCTTGTGAGGGTTGCCCAGGCAATTGTTGTGTTGATGAATTGTTCATTGAATCAGGAGGTGTTGCCTGTGGGGGTACAGCAGATCCAACAGGGGGAGGTCTCATAGTATTCTGTTTTGGCTTGAATGCACTTTTAGGGAATAGTCCTGGAGGTCTATATGGAGGATTTTTTAAACTAATCCCTTTACTGGATGGTCTAAAACTTGTACTCCCTCCTATGATATTTGGTGCTGAAAAATTCTGCAGAAAATTAACATTCATCAAGGTTAATAGAATGTAAATTAATGTAAAGTGTCACTTTAACAAAAGTAACTTACTAGAGATGTCTGTTGAACTTGTGGAGTGCCTTGAGCAGCAGTATTGGCTTGAGTAGCAGCAGGGTTGGCTTGAGTAGCCTGAGTAGCAGCAGGGTTGGCTTGAGCAGTGTTGGCTTGAGAAACAGTACTGGCTGCAGCAGTGTTGGCTTGAGCAGCAACAGTGGCTTCAATATCATATTGTGTTTGACCCTGCATAAATAGTTACATAGATTAATGTGGAGACTAACAAATTTTGTGATGAGAATTATCATGGGTTTAGAAAACAAGTAGGGACCATAAGAGACTTTTCAATAGGGACCATTTTGCAATATTTCAATCTTTTTGCCACCTCAGCACTTCTGTTAAGTCTAACAGAGGGACGTTTTTGCAATTTCTTGTCTTTTAGGGACCACTCTGACCAACCCTATATCTTTCAGGGACCATTTTGAGTGTTTACTCTTAATTTTATTAAAAACATGCATTTTAGTCCTTACTTTATTAAAAAACATGCACTTTAAGAACTAAAGTGCATACTTTTAATAAAGTTAGGGATTAAAATGCTATTTTAAAAAGTCAAGATGAAATTGCATGATCCCGCAAGAGTCAGGAACCAATGTGCTGGTTTAGTCGTTTCAAATTTAATGGGTGGATTGAGCACGGGATGAACAGGACATGGCAAACGCATGTGGTGGACCCCGCTTCAGATATGTTGGAATACTAGTGTCAAATAGATTGTTTATACTAAACATTATAATATATTTAATTTAATTAATATAAATATGTAAACTTCAGAAATGATTAGTGATTTTTTTATATTAAAATTTATACGTGTTTATATAGAAAGAATTAAAAAAATTAAAACATAGAAAATTTATTTGAAACAACAAATTTTAAACATTAATAATTATAAATGTGAAATATACCATATCATATCATTTATATTTTTTGAAATATCCCTTTATACACAATATTTTTCGTCAAATTATAACGTTTAAAAATATAATCACATATAAGAATCCTAAATCCTTGTCGAAACTTCACCCTAGATATAGCAACATATAATTCACCATAAGAGAAAACGGTTTTTGGTAAATAAACACCAATATGTGATAATGTCTAACTTTGACTTTTATTAATGGTCAAAACAAAATAAAGAAAAATGAAAATTGTCTTCGTTGAAACTTTAATATAGTGAGATGATCAAATAGAATTAAATTCATTCGAGGTGTCCCCATATATGTTCCGCATTTTTTTTTTGGAAAAAATGAAAATCTAGTTTATATACATTTAAATGTAAACAAATATAATATACTCCCTCCGTTCTTTTTTATAAGGCACACTATATTGAATCACAAAGACCAATAAAAATAATTAAAGTTAGTTAATTATTTTATTTGAGTTTTAAAAAATAGTTTAACTTTCTAGTTTTGCCCTTATTTAATATTATTAAATAACTCCACTATCATTTGATAGTTGGAAAGACAGTAAAGTTAATAAGGGCAGATAAGGAAAATTAAAATAAATATTTTCTTCAAATTGTAAAGTGACTTAAAAAATGAACACAAAAAATTCTAAAAGGTGCCTTATAAAAAGGAATTGAGGGATTGTGTATTTAGGTGATTTCAATTCCTATTGTATTCATTTCAAAATATTTAGTGTTGTCTTGTCATTCGTGTTTATTTAAATTCCTATTATTTATATATATTTTCGATTGCAACATGTAATCTATTTATGTATTTAATAGTTTAATTTTAAAATATATAAGATTTTTTTCACGCCTAATTTTTTTCTTTTTATCTCTCTTTCTTTCCTATTACATCAATTGTCATTTATTTCACACTCTCTCTTGATTTGTTTCTTTTTATCTCTTTCTTTTTTCTACTTTCAACACCCAGAAGTTAACTATCAAAGTTTTAAGGCGACGACTAATGTACACTGACGCATGGGTCAAGTATGGTAACCTAACCAATTTTTTCACCGTTGGATCTAGTGTATAAAGTAGATATTAATGACTGGGTACTTATTGAGCCAAAAGGTGAAAATTATCCATTAAGCCTATTTTTTATTCTTCATTGTATCCCTTTATCAATTTATGTTGTTTCCCTAGTCCCTGTTGTTATAACCACAGGAAACACTAAAAGGGGGGTTGAATAGTGTTTTAAACTTTTTGACAGTTTTTGGAAATCTTTAATTTAAAACATGAATATGGGCACCATTAAAAAATAAGTCTTAAGATCAGAGATGGTTGAAACATGTGGAAGATAAGAAAAACAATGTTTCTTCTAAAGCTTAAGATTGTTTTAAACAGAGGTTTCTCAAAGTATCTTCTGAAGATTAATACAAAGAGTATTTTCAGCACAGTTTCTGAAATACTTCAGACGACTAGAGGTTGTCTGAGGTTTGTTCCTGATTTTTGAACTGATCTCTTTCAGACTCACTTCTGAGAATTTATTTCAGAAGTTCTTCAAGGAACATTCTTTGTAAAGCTTCAAATGATATAAGAGATATCTCATGTTTTGTTTATATGAAAGATCATTTTATTGAAATAGTTGTGTTAAGTTTATTATAAAAAATACTTTTCAAATTCCAACTTAAATATGAAACCTGGTAATAAAGAGATTAAACAAAAAGGACTTAGGCATAGAGATTTCAGACAGGCTTTTAAGTGGTTGTCTGAAGTTTTCAGACGGCTTGTAAAAACTGATTTTAAAAGATGTTTTGTGTCTTTATAAAATATCAGATTAATTATTCTGACCCCTTGATTTGTATAAAAAGAATTAATAAGAGATAAGGGTAAAAAAACTTAGTCAAGGAATTTATCCTGGTTCACCCACAAACCTGTGAGCTACATCCAGTCCCAATGGCAAACAACCACTGGATTTCCACTATATGAATATTCAGATTACAAGCTTGAATGTGAGTACAGTCTCTCCAGACACAGTGAGTACAGTCTCTCCAGACATCACGAGTACAGTCTCTCCAGACACAACGAGTACAGTCTCTCCAGACACCATGAGTACAGTCTCTCCAGACACAACGAGTACAGTCTCTCCAGACACAATGAGTACAGTCTCTCCAGACACCATGAGTACAGTCTCTCCAGACACAACGAGTACAGTCTCTCCAGACACCACAAGTATTCTTTTCTATCAAGCCTCTCCAGGCTCTCAGACACTTAATCAAGTGTAGAGTATTCTTTCTTCCACCAAGCCTCTCCAGGCTCTCAGACACATAAAGTGTTTTTAAATTAAACTAAGTTTAAGTTTCCACGAAACATAAACTTAATCTTTTCCTGTACTAGAGGTTAACTGAGTACTACTCAGGATACCATGGATAAATCTAAGTACAAGGGTAAGACAGTGATACAAGTATGTAAGTTTAAGTGCAATCCCTGTCTCTGATATGAGGAATAACATCCTCTGAGAATTAGCTAGGTAGATACTGACTTTAAGCTCCAGCCTTGTTCTCCAGCCATTGGTTTCCATGGGTTACATTCTCACCCGTATCATTGGAAAAACCAAGGCATACTTACAGTTTCAATCCATTTTTGGTTCATATGAGGTTAAGCACAGCCTGGTAGGTTGTTCAACTGAACAACTGCTATTTTGACTAGCATAGTTGATTCAAGTAAGTGTGGTCAACACTGATAGGATTTTTCTGATGCATCTTGATCAACTGATTGAACCAAGTGAATGAGTTCAACATCTTCAAATTCTTTCTTGAGGCTATTTATAACATTGTTCTGTTGGAATATAGCCGTTTGAAGATGATTCATAATACCGTTGAGATGTTGATGATGTGGCTCATATAGCCGTTACTTAATAGTGTCTCAAACGGTTGCTTCTTCTTCAGCAGATATGTGTTCAGACAGTCCTGTTCTGACACTTCTGTAGATGAGCTCTTTTAGAGAGATTTTCTTGATATTATTTTGCATGTTCTCTCTCTTGATAACCTTTTACTTTTCTTCAGCTGACTTCTGATTTTCTCTGTTTTTCTTAGGAGTGTATATGAGGAGGTATCCGTTGGATTTGTCCTCTTGCTTATTTTGTATATGCTCCTTTTCTGTTTGCTTCCTGACACCATTTCTTCTTTCTTCTTTGAGTGAGGTGTCTTGTTCAATGGCTGTTTCTTGCAGATGATAAAATATGTTTGAATTGAAATATTTCATTCAAACATTTCTCTTTGTTGCTTCTGCTTAGTCTCCTGACCTTTTCTTGTGCTTTCTTTTGGATTGGTGATGATGATATTTCCGTTGTGATACCACTCTTTAGAGAAAGCATTGAATGCTATTCAATCCATCGTGAGACACGCTTCTGGGTGTCTTCACAATTCTGAAAGAGTACAACGTTGGTGCTGCTATAAAGCTGCCATCGTTGTTGCTGCAATTTCTGCGTTGCAGAGATTTCCTCAGTGGTGTATGAAATTCAAAATCATCAGGAAAGGTCTCTGTGTTCCTTGCCATAAACGTGTTTGAAAAGGTACGTGCAGCAGAGGTTCAGAAAAGTCTTCACAAACTTCAGCAGAGGGTGCCACGTCATAAGTGAGACTTCAGACAGCACTGATACTTCAGACGGGTTGAACTACTTCAGACAGCTTCAACTCTTCAGACGAGTTCTGCTTCTTCAGACAGCTTCGTTTCTTCAGAAAGCTTCTTTTCTTCAGAAGGCTTCCTTGCTTCAGACAGCTTCTTTTCTTCAGACTGCTTTGTGTTGTCTTCATATGGTCTTCACGTCTTCAGACAGTTTGCGCACTTCAGACGAGTTGCATTCTTCAGACAGCTTCTTTATATTTGATCCTGCATTTGTTCTTCTGATCCTAATCTTCTGTTTCTGATTACTATTTCATCCTGAAACACAATCAACAAACCAATACCTTTCTCAGTAGAATCTATTTATATAATCTTATTTGTTAATCATTAAAACTAAAGGATATTAAGTCTTTGAGTCAAGTTTGAATGCTCAAACTGATTAATAGACTTCACACCTGTTCTATTTCAATCATGCTTTCTTCCTACGCAGTGTTCCTTTCCTATCCAAGTCCCACCCCAAATTGGAGCCGAGCCATCAACAGTTGCCTCTAACTTTGTTATTCCTACAAGTTGGCCATCGTCACCCTCTACTCCTCCGCCTTGACTCTGCCTTCCTCCATGGTGCCTGCGACTCCAAGGTCCACGCCGCAGTAAACTCGCCTCCTGTCATCCACATGTCTTTCTCTGCAAGGTCTGCGAGCAAGCTCCGGCTCATGTTACTTGCAATGCTAACGTCGCCTCCCTCTGCCTCGCCAGCCGTCACGAGTGTCTCTCCGTCACTCCGTTCTTCGAATCCGTCCACTCCATCGAGTCCTCCTCATCCAATAGCTTCCTCGATCACCATCGCTTCTTCTCCGATGATGCATATGCGGAAGAGGTTGACGCTGCTTCGTAGTTGCTCACTTGCTCCCAATCCCTAAGGCAGATCCGTTCTCCAAAACCGAACCTCTTCCCTTCTTAGATCTGGATTACGACCCTCTAGATCCCAAAGCATAACACAAAAGTGACGGAGTGCTTCTTGTATAGAGCAACTTCGCAAATGACTACAACCATAACATCCTGTCACATTCTTTCTAAAAATCAATCGAACTAAGTTGTTTTTATTCTGGTTTGTTGTGTTTGTTAATTATTCAAGTATTAAATTTTGTTGGATGGGAACACAGTCTTGGAGACATCGAACTGCAGCTACGTTTCAAGTTCCAATGGCACATCCAAATACAAAATTTCTTTGTGTATTCATTTGATCTTAAAATGACTAGAGTGATGGAAGGAACATTGTTCTCATTAAGCCGTAGGATTATTAACTAAAATTTTATAAATAGCTCTTCTTTACAGTTTTATAAATATTAAGGACTATTATATAAATTATTATTTTATATTATCCGGTCAAACAACTTGCTTGAGCGGGTAATTTTTTTACCAAGTTTTAATATTTTTAAAAAAGAATAATAATTTTTTTACATTTTTTTTACAGTTCCTTTAACACCTTAATATTCTTTTTATTTTTCTCTTCATTTCATATCACATTTTTCACATTTTTTCTCTTTATTATTTTTTCTTTCTATTTTTCTACTCCTAAACTTTCCATATTTATCTACCTACTATCTATATATCTTATAGGTTAGACTAGATTTAGAACTCTTAACTTTACTACTTATAGGAATTAAAAAAAATAACCCCCAATGAATAATGACAAAAAATCTAGCCAATTATAATAGTATAGATAGATGCAGTTACACTTACACTATCTACAATTCTCCAACTCTCTCTATATTTTTTATTTTTTAATCAACGTGATATTATATATGTGAATAATTACTTGTATTTATTTATCTGTCATCGTTTTTAATTATTCTTATTAATCTGTCTTGTTTTAAATAAAGTCATGGTTGTAACCAAAATAAATAAATAAATAAAGTCAGCGTAGCCCAATGTTCCTGAATTAGGATGTAAAGCGAATTTTATGATGAGATATTCTTTAATCTTTAATATATTAGTGCATTGTTTGTTAGGATAATTTTAAAAAAATAATCATTTTTTAAATATAATTATTTGTTTAAATAAATGAATCTACTCACACTAAAATAATAGAGTCTAATCAAGTACAGTGGCATGTTTATTTATATATACCCACTAAGATCATTTTTATCTCAGCATCCTTCAAAAGTTTCTTAAACTAATATTTTATAATTTTTTACACTTTTCCATACTATTAATTTATTTTTATTACTTTAAGCAACTCAATCACTTTTTTATCTCCATTCTAACAACTCTAAAAAAATTTCTTAAATGGATCCCACAACTTACCTATCAACCAATCTCACACCACACAATCATCATTTAAAAAAAATGTTAAGCATCGGTGCTTGTGTAAGCATCGATGCTAAATAAGAACCCAAAATAAAACCGCTCCATCGCGTAAAATTGCTAAGCACTTGTGCTTAACTTTTAGCACCTCAATTTAGCACTTGCGGTGCTAGTGCTCTAAATGACAAATCTTTACACTCAACTAAGTACAAAAAAGAGAGCCGTGGAAAGTAAGAGAGAATATATAATGTCAATATAGCATGACCTTAAGAAGAAAAGTCACAAAAAAATAAGTGATTAGACAAATCAATATTAAAAATGGATAGAATCAATTATTAATAATTATTATTTACGAGAAGAGATAAAGTTGTGATAAAATAGATCTTTTTTTAAGTAAAAAACTTAGTTGCTTTTAATAATTTAATATTATATACTAAATAATTATTAGCTATTTTCATTTTTTTTATAAAATATTAACAGTAAATAAATTTTTTTAGGGGTCTAAAAACTAGAGTAATTTTTTTGGACCTAAAGCGGAGGCTTTACCCACTTTATGGTTGGGCCGGCCATATTTAAAGTATGTATATACTCTAATTGCTTCTTTTATTTTGTTTGCATTTTTAATTCTTTTTTTTTTGGATTTCACGTGGAGGTGAAAGCGGTTCTAGTTCGACTCGTGAACCTGATCAATCCAACTCAAACTGAATGTAATTTTTTGGGTTGGTTCTAGGTCTGTCTATCGGTCGGATTTGGGACCAAAAGGCCCAATCCGACACAAACCGACCAAAGCTATTGTTGCCCCATTCTCGACCGTCTAGCCATTCGGATTAGGCAGGTCTTGCGTTGGGCAGGTCTCAAGTTGGACGGGTCTTGAGTCCATCGGGTGGGTACAAACGATTTGGGTCAATTTTTGGACTTAGTTAAATTTGTTGGCCTTATTAAAATTTTATTTACTTATTTATTTATTTTTTGCTTTTGTTCATTTTTCAGGAATTTTAAAACAAATAGATTTAGAAATTGAATTGGGCCATTAATGGCCCAATAGCTCAAAGGCCAAACTCACAAAAAATCAAATTCTATATTCCATATTCCATAATCCATATACATTATACATTTAACAATACTTAATTAAAAATAAATGTATAAAATAAAAAGTACAAAAAGTTTTAGCCTTCAAACTTGAATAACCCAGAAAACTCAAATCCCTCAACTTCACAATACCACCGGTCACTACCCAGAAATCATATCTACTCACCCACATCCTTCAAAGAGCAACATAGAAACGGTAGCATGTCAAAACAAAAACACCCAAAGCAAACAGATCTGAAAGCTTTTGGGTTCTGTATAGTGAACACCCATAAGTCATGACTATCATCTCCACCGCAGCATAGATCTAAGCATCTGACTGCCATCTCCACCACGACCTACCACCGTCGTTTTTCCCTCTGCATGTTTCACGGTTCAAAATGTAAAAGATAGGACGCGAATTTCACGTGGATGAGGACTTTGCCATGAAGAGGACGCAATGCCATGGCAGTGGAGAAGGAAGATGTCATGAAGAGGACATCGTGTCGCCATCAGGGGGAGAGAGCGGTCGCGCCTTGGCGGTGAAGGAAGGCGGAGGAAGCAACCATGGAGGAGAGGCGTGTTTAAGGCGGGCCAAGCGGCCATGGAGGAGAGGAGGCAAGCATGGAGGAGAGGGGGAGGCCATGGGCTGCAAATGAGAAACAAAAGAGAAAGAGAGGGCGTGAGAATGAGAACGAGAAGGGAGAGCATCAGAATTCAAAAAATGAGAAATAGAAAGAGAGAGAGGGGCTTGTCTTGAGAAATGAGAAAGAGAGAGAGACCTCGATTGTTAGATCATTATCATGAGCCATCACAGTCGTTCACTGAAGGCACAATCTGTGTGCTCTCCCTTAAGCCACTTAACTTTCGCCACATGTAGGTCGGCTTCGGATACCGATGAAAATTTTTTGGTCACCTGAACCCGCCTGAAACAAATCGTTTGAAACTGTTTTGATTCACCGAACCACTCGACACTCGAACCCACTCGCTCAGTGGGTTGTATTTGCGACCGGTATTGTCGGGTTACGCGTTGATGGACACCCTTAGTTGGTTATGATTAATGGTTAAGTTCAGTTTTTTAATATTGAATCCGACAGACATCGGATTGGTTCTATAGTTTGAAATTTTCAAACCCAATCAAACCAAACCAAATCGAGTTTGTGTCTGAAAACATTAAATATATTTTGTTATTCGAGAGGTGAGACACTTATCAATTAGCACTTTTACTCTTGTTGAGTCTCAAGACTTGAAGATCTTAAGACCCTCCATACCAAATCTTGATGATAACAAACATAGTATATTTAATAGAAAAAATCTAACTTATAATACTTCATGTTTTTTCAAGTTAAGTCATCGGATTTTTTTAGACGACAATATTGTCCAAAGTTTCAAGCCATCTAAAAAACGTAAGGTGTCTGAAAAGCTCTACATCAGAAAATAAAGTCTATCTGAAGAGTACTCTGCAAAGTCCAAGCTTCTTTGTCATCTGAAAAGAACTTTCCTGAAGAAGGAAAGACAAAAGAGACCTTTCTATGATGTTTTCAAAAGTTAAGCACAAATAAGGAAACCTACTATATAACTTTACTTTTTATCAGAACAGTGTTGCTTCCTCGTACCCATATGTCATAATGTCTCACAACGGCTTCAACGCATTAAATTCTATATCTAAACGAACATTTCCTAGAGAAAGAGAGGATCAAGAAGGCTATAAATACTGGAGTTTGCTCGAAGAACTACGAAAAGACGATTTTTGTTTAAGATCCAAAACTCTGCAATTTTAGTTGTGCATATACTTTGATAGAACACTTGTACAATTTAATTTTCATATTATGTATCATATACAGTTTCTCTTTGTACACACAGAACGAGAACGCTCTAAAGTTCAACTTCAACTTTGTCCTTCTTATTCATAGAAGTTTGTTGAGCCTGAAGAGGCTAGGTAGAAAAGAATATTTGTAAATTGGTGTTTGATCTTGAAGAGGCTCTATAACGCCCTAATTTCTGGACTCAGAAATAATGCCCGTTGGAGACACTATTCCTGGACTCCTTGAAATCATTTCGTTAAATTTCCGATATCGTCATACATTTGCTTAAACTTTCCAACGATTAGCTTAAGCCAAAACAAGACAAACGTTCAAGACCTTAAATAGGTATGAAACCTACTTAAGTTTAGAGAAGAATTCACACTTAGAGAAGTGCGATTCAATAAACTCATACCGAAAATCCGGCAGAGTCTCCCCTAAAACCTGACAATTACCAGAAATTCAGCTTAACCTGAAAACCAGCAAAAACCAGTACAATTCGATATCCTACATATCATAAGATTAAAACTAGGCCTCAGTGGCCAACTCAGAAATAATTACACTTATACATTTTACATCAATACACCTCATCGAATAATCAATTAAACGAAAACAACTACTCCAGGAACTACTTCCATTAAACTACTCTTCCAACTGAAATAAGGCTCAACTCCACCCTCACCTTAACTTCCTCAACCTCACCGGAGGTACCTGCACCACTAAAATATATCCCCGAAACGTGGGGTGAGATAATAATCCCAATGAATACAACCACATGCATGAATGCAGGGAGAAGATATCAATGACAATGTGACAATTTAACAAACTTCACATATAACACATTTATGAACTAAATACATAAAACATGATTACCAATAGTCAATAACAACTAAAAGCAATACATAATTCGATTAATATAAATTGTTGAGTAATGCAAGTTATGATGCTCATGATGCACTCATTGCTGTGCCCAGCAGGCATGATCTTATCACTTTCTAGAGTTAGACCTGAGCTCAGACTACGGGAACCCGCTTTCCCGGGGACGAATCCCACCCAAACTGGACCGAAGTCGTGTTTTACTTATTTACTTAATTTTTTAACTCACAGCACAAAGGCCGACTTAATTAACTCACAGTCGAAACCGGCTTACATTGTTCAAATGCACATGATAACACTTTTCGTAAGTTTGCAGGTATCGTAAACTTCGACATTCAAGGTTTTTCAGGCAAATCCTAGCATCAATCATTCAATCTTAAGCAAACGTTACTAAATCATTCAAAATAACTAAATAGAAAGGGAGATCAAGGAGTTGGGTTCATACATTGAGCATATCGACAATTTCGTAAATCTCGCTATTTTCAACTCTATGAATAACAACCCCACATTTTCAATTCAAACTCTAAAAACAACCATACCAAGTTATAAAATAGCTTTAATCAAAGAACTTTAATCGATTCGAATGAGTGTATGTTACAATCGAGGGATTTTGTTAGTTTCGATAGTTTCAAAAACTTCGAAACTAAGGATTTCGACACTCGATTCTATACTCATATGCTCAATCTATCGATAATCACTACAAACAACATGATTACACCAATCCAAACAAGAATCAATCATCATCAAGCAAAGGGAAGAAAAGGGGAGGGTTCATGCAGAGTAGGAGCTAACTAATCTCTATCATACAAGTGAGTTATACTCACCCAAGAGTGAAATCCCTCTTGAGAAGGTAGATGAAGTAGTTTCCTTGCCTCAATTCTCCTTCTCCAAGCCTTGATTGTGAAACTTCTCTCTAGAACCCTCTCTCTCTAGGTTTCTTTTATGAAAGAAAGAAATGAAAATGTTATGTTTTAAGTTGCAGATTTTAAGTCATTTAACTGATGGTAATCGATTACAGACCCATTGTAATCGATTACCAGCAGCGAAATTAACACAAAAAAAAATCCTTTCTGGCAATTTGGTAATCGATTACAACTTCTGGTAATCGATTACCAAAAATTCAGCTCTCGGGTAATCGATTACAGACTGTGAGTAATCGATTACCACAATTACTGCTCTCAGGTAATCGATTACAAACTCCTTGTAATCGATTACCAGAAACTCAGCTCTCTGGTAATCGATTACAAACTCTCTGTAATCAATTACCAGCAACCCAAACTTACTAATTTTACTTAGACAAAATCCTAAAACTTGGTTTTATAGCTAAGTTTTAACCCCTAATCCCTCAACCTACCTTTTCTCAATTACTAACACATTTATATGCTTGTAACCTAATGAATTATTAAGCTCCTAATTTGCGGGATGTTACAGGCTCGGAGCAAAAGAATACTTTTAATCTTTGCAAAGATAGTTGATAAATTCAATATTGAGTTCACATGGGGACTAGACATAGCTCATGAGTGGTGGTGAGTGAACCGGGATAAATTCTCGTGTTAAGTACTCTCTACCTTAACTCTATGATTGAAGTTTACTTTCGAACATAAGGGGTAAAATAGTGCTTCTGAAACTTTGCTTGTGAAAATCATTTATTTGAGAAAAAACTCATCTAAAATTTCAGACAAGAGAGTCAAACTTCATACAGTATTTATATGTCTGAAATTTGCTTTAAGATAGCTTTTAAGTTCCAACTGAAAAACCAAAATGTTTTTTAAAAACATAATTCAACCCCCTTCTTGTGTTTTCATGCGTTTCTACAACTCTTGATGCAAGTAATCCCTTGTTTTCTTCAAATTTGTCCTTATCATTTTTTTACATTGCATTCACTTTTATTTGAACTAGTGTCCTACCCGTGCGATGCATGAATATTATTATTCTAATAAATTATTAAAATTGAATGATATAATATACACAATTTATTAAATATGTATAATTAAAAAATAATAATGATTTATTTCTTTTTAATATTTAATTCTATATTTATTAGTATATAAAGAATATTAAAAAAATAAAATAAAAAATGGATTTGGAAAATCAAATAGAAAACATTAATAATTAAAAATGGAAACTATTATAAATTTTATTTCATTTGTAATTTTTTTAAATGTCACACTATTTTTTTGTCACATTACAACACTTAAAATTGTCATCACATATAAGGATTATAAGTCCTTGTTGAGACTAAACCTAGATACAACAATATGTAATTGACCATGCGAGAAAACTGGTTTTGGTAAATACACACTAATATATATGTGATAATGTCTGATCTTCACTTTTATTAATCTGGTTCCATTGCAAAGTCCAGCAGATAAATCAAGATTACTCATTAGCATGACAGACACTCCTATTTTTAACACCAACTGATGATAAGGAAGTCCAAAACACCCCAGCTTCAATACCAATCTCCTTATCTACCTTCCGTATAGTGTCAGGACTCAAATACACTCTCTCTTCTCTAGTAAATAATATCATGGCATATTCATTAATTGAATGAATAACATCTAATGTAGGAGCAAGAATTGTTTTATCCTAAAGAAAAGCAATGTTTCCAAAATTTGAAAGTAAATTAGGGTATGCAAACAAAACTATATCTCCAATTGTATTACCTGTAGAATTAATCAGTAGATCCTTCGATATTTCAGTATTAGTCGCACCATCACCGTAAGTGCCTAAATCACCTTCACCTAATGCAAGATTTCACTCAGGCATTATCTAGTATCTAACCCGTGCGATGCACATGTATTAAGTTTAAAATACAATGTCTAAGATCAATAATCTATAATATTTACCTCCTTTTAAGAAAATCAACAATTTAGCATATGTTAATATAGAAATAAGTATAATAACATCTGTATTTTTTTAAGACATGACTATGATAATCAAATAGAGAGATAAATGTTTTAATATAATATTAAAAAAGAAAATAAAAGTGTGATAACAAAAATAAAAAAGAAAAGAAAATGGCAGGAACATGACTGCTCCATTGGGGGATACTCATGTTAAAAAAAATCACGAAGTGAGAATAAAAAACTAAAAAAAATTCAAGTAAGAAAACATGACACGTGTAATTATTGAACAATTTTAATATAAAGTAAATATATAAGTAGAATAGATGAAGAGAGATAATAAGTAAAATCATTAATGAATAAAATAGAAAGATAAATAATATATTAAAAAAACACATTAAATTTATTGTAAATCAATACACTTATTGTATTTCTTAATGTGTGTTTTTATGTAATGAAACAAATAAACAGGAATGGATAATAAGAGAATTTATTTTAATATAATAAAAAAATTAAAGTGTGATAAAAAAGAAAACAACCAGAACCATTTACCGTGGAGGATATACATGGTTCATTAAAAATATTACTTTTGTAATGAAACATATTAATAGGAAGAGAGAAAATGTTTTAATATAATAATAAAAAAGAATTTGAAATTGTGATAAGAAACAAAAAAAAAAAAAGAAAATGACAAGAGCATGACTACCTCTCGTGAAGGGTAAATGTGATTTATAAAAAAATCACCCTATTGAAATGAGAATAAGAAACTTAGAAAAAAACCAAGTAAAAACACGTGTACTGTGGAAGCATTTTTAATATAGAATAAATATATAAATAGAATAGATAAGAGAGATAATAAGTGAAAACATTAATGAATAAAGCAGAGAGATAAATAATATATTTAAAAAACACATTAAATAATTTAATGTAAATCAACACACTTATTGTATTTCTTAATGTGTGTTTTTATATAATGAAACATATAAACAAGAATGAATAATGAGAGAATTTATTTTAATATAATAATAATAAAGAAAATTAAAGTGTGATAAAAAAGAAAACAATAGAACCAGAACTATTTCCAGTGGAGGATATACATTGTTCATTAAAAGTAAATAACTTTTGTAATGAAACAGAATAGTAGAAAGAGAGAAAATATTTTAATATAATAATAAAAATAAATTGAAATTGTGATAAGAAACAAAAAGAAAAAGAAAAAAGAAAAAGGCAGGAGCATGACTACCTCCCGTGAAGGGTAAATGACTAAATGTGGTTAATAAAAAAAAATCACCCTATTGAAGTGAGAATAAAAAACTTAGAAAAAAACCAAATAAAAAACATGAAACGTGTACGGTGGGAGCATTTTTAATATAGTGTAAATAGATTAATAGAATAGATAAAGAAATGATATGTGAAAATATTAATGAATAAAGTAGAGAGATAAATAATATATTTAAAAAACACATTAAATTCAATGAAATCGACACACTTATGGTATTTCTTAATGTGTGTTTTATGTAATGAAACGGATAAATAGGAATGAATAATGAAAGATTTTATTTTAATATAATAATAATAAAAAAATTAAAGTGTGATAAAAAAGAAAACAATAGAACCATAATTATTTCCTGTGGAGGATATACATAGTTCATTAAAAAAATAACTATCACAACACTCAATGCATTGACAATGTTAATGGTTGTAATTCCCAATAAAACCTTTCCACTTTTGCTTTATTATCCTCTGCAATATTGCAAAGGTATCCCCTATTACCAAGGGTAATCTTATTCGGAGCTTAGTTATAGTTAAGACTCCCTACTCCTCCCTAAGAGTGTGTTTAGTGGGGATCGAACCCGAGAGCTCTTCACACAATATCAATCTGCGTTACCAATTGAACAACAACTCTTTGGTTATGAGTGAACAATTTCCTAAGTTATGACATTAACAATGTCTCACTCATCACAAATCACAACACACTCTCCCATAAATACATAACAAAACAAAACCCAATTAATTAATTAAAATATCCAAATGTAGAAGTTGACAAAAAAAAATAATCAACAGTACCCAAAAATCTACCTAAATATAATATTATAGATTAGTTGTGGTTATATCTTTAAAGCTTAACTTTATTTAATCTTCTTGTTGGATGTTTTAAGTCTTGATTTTAATTAGTTAAGTAGTGCTTCAAATGAGGTTACAAATGCACAATTTTTTCTATTTTTTTATTTTCACTATTTAAAAATATTTTCTATATAATTCAATCACCTGACCTAAACCAATCCAATAACCATCAAATTAGTTAGGTTCAAATTGATAAGTAAAAAATACAAAATCTGAACCAACCCTAACATTAAGGGAGTGTGACATTATTCACTTAAAAATTGACATTAAATTATATGTTTATATAAAAAAAACTAATAGATATATGTCACTTAATATCATCATATTGGGTGGCATTTTTTTTTACCTAGAAAGAAATATGTTGGATTGTTATTTTGTAATAATGCTGAGATACAAATATATACACCCATCGGGGATATGGTCAAGGAACAAAAAAATACAAACAGAACAATGATACAATTTTAATTTAAAACAACAATTGCTCCTAGTTAATTTACGACTACAATTGCTCCTAATTAGCTAAGTCAATAATACAATCACATCAATCTAATAAGGAAAGCAATCACAGAGATATGACGGGATCATGGATTGCTAACTGTTTTAACTCCCTTCCTCAAACGAAGGGTGTTGAGTCTCAGAATAAATTAAGTATTCATTTTGATTCAAGACTCATTACCCTTAGTTTTAATGAGTAACAAATTTGGTCATTATTTAATCTGATTAAGAAATAGAATCTACTAAGGCAGTTGTTCTTTGTGTTTGCAGTAATCTACTGATATCCTGAACACGCTGAAATAGAACAACCCGCTGAAGAAATGCAACCTGCTGAAGAGAGCAACTATCTAAAGAAAGACCTTGTTGAAGGCATCTCTCAATTGAAAAGCTAAAAACTTGCTAAAGGATGTCAACCTTCTGAAGGGATTTGGAAAGATCAGAATCTGCTGAAACAAATAGAACCTTCTGAAGTATTTGGACTCTCTGAAGAAATAAAAACTTCTGAAATCTGAACGTCATGATACCTCCGAAGACTGAGTAAGCCAACATGTCAAAAGCATTAAAAGACTCAAGTCTCTGCAAAGCCTCATTGGTTAGCTGAACAAGGTGCAAGACGAATCAAAGGCTTTCTCCCACAATTTCACTTCCTGACACAAAAGAGGAAACCTGCTACAGAAAAGCAAACAGAGGTCAGAAATAGAGTCAGCGCTGCTGCAAACCTACTCCTATACTGTCTCTGTGATACGCTATCAGAAGCCTACATCTCAACAAGAGGAAAACATAATTTATAACGGGATTAAGAGAAGTCTAACGGATTTCACCATCTCTATCTAAATACCAGACTTCTTACAGAAAAGGAAGAGAGAGAAAAGAACATCAACTTGCTGAAGTACTAGAAAATCTCTCAAGCAATATTCAAGAGCCAAACTGCTGAGTGACAGAACTGAATCATAGTTGTACATCTACTCTGTCCAAGTCAGAAGCTAACAGAAGAGAAGTTGTTTCACAACGGCTCCAAGAACATTAAATGCTCTTCTTCAACGGTATGCAAAGCAATCTTCAACGGCTACATTTCTAGATCGTATAAATATACCTTCATGAAAAACTATGAAGGGGGGCAGCCATGAATCCAAGATATGAAATGGCGATGAGAAAAGTCCAAGAGAGTATAGGCAAAAGGTTAATGATGAAATCTTATCAAGCCAACTCTCTGAAGAATCAATACTTGTTGATCAGATACAGAGAAGAACCTGAGCCTAAAATTATGCACTTGTATCTCTGTTTTTCCCTTGTACCAAATGCAACACCCTCATCCCATGACGGGTATTACACGACTAACTCGATTGCGATTTGGTTTAAATTATCTCGTAATAAAAATGAGGAAAGTTGGTAATTGTTTTTTTCTTTTTTTTTTTCTAAAGCATATTATTAAATTATGTTTGGGATAAAACAAGAAGAAGTACATTGGTATTAAACATATCATTTCGTTACTATTCGAAATTTACAATGGACATGACGTACATCTAGAATGGGATTTTAACATACTACACCACATAAGCAGTGAATCCTCTATTTGACTACAACCTTAGACACTACCATTTGACTTGAATGAGATCCGGTTCGACCTGAACACCACGCCCTTCTTCATAACAACGTGCATCCTTCTAGAGTCCATGCCCTTTTAGGTGCCAAAATAATAACGGACAACAAAAGAAAGACAAGGGGGTGAGAACACTTTACATGAACTCACTTAACGCAGGATATAGTATACTAGAGCACACACACGGGAATTCCACACAATTTTCACAACAATGAATCTAATCATTCACATAGAAGGCCACAACGTCATAAAATGATGTGTTATGCTCATGCAATGCAAACAACCACGTCATTCACCAAGGAATCTCAAGCAACCACTATGTACTATGCAATGCATGAGGGCCCAGGGAAAAATCACCACCACAGTGCACACAGCAACTGCCCGACCATATATGTACAACGTATCAGGAGTTAGAGTCTGTACTAGCAATCAGTACAAAGAGCATTGCTCATTCATTTTCTTTTGGCAAAATCTTTTATGTGTCCTTCCAGACAATCTCCACTGACCCCGAAACCATGAGAGCGACAGGATAGCTAAGCTTGTACCCCTTCGGACTCGACAGTAGGGCGCTAACCTACGTCTCATGATGCCCTTTCTAGAACTCGACTATCCTCAGGGCTGGCGTCCTTTACCGGACCCGCTGGCGTTCTTTGCAAAACCCAGTGCAACCCTTCCCAACCAGTTTCACACCTGTACCAAAGTGTCACTGCCATATAGGTCGTAAGGTTTTCAACCTTGATCATCATTAATGCTTTATGATGCATGTCACACAATCAATGCTTACAACATTTCATCCTTACAGGCAAAGCCCATTGAATCATTCTACGTCACCACTTTACCGTGGCACGGCCCGATTCAATGTCTTTCCTCAAGGAAAACCAAACAATGCTTTCTCAGCATACACAGTCCTTACAGGCAAAGCACATTAAATCATTCTACCTCACCACTTTACCATGGTATGACCCGATTTAATGTCTTTCCTTCAAGGAAAACCAAACAATGCTTTCTCAGCATACACAGTCCTTACAAGCAAAGCACATTAAATCATTCTACATCACCACTTACCATGGTACGACCCGATTTAATGTCTTTCCTTCAAGGAAAACCAAACCCTATATTGGGTGGAACCACTCTCTCTCACTAAGCTTCTCAAGTCTTATGTAGAAAGAGTGTGTTGGTTATAATCTTTTAAGGTAGTTTGTACTAATGTTCTCCTTTTAAGAATCAATAATCATTTCCACTTGAGTCCTATAATTTACTAAGACTTATTGTATCTTATGGATGACATTACTACCCTAATTCGTCTTGTATGTCTAATTAGGATTAGGTTTAACCCTTAATTATAATTAGTCTTCGTTAACTAAACTATAATTATCTTAATTTTCCTTAATTAAGTCTTAATCCTTACTTAAGATCCTAATTAATTCCTAATTATCTCTTAATTTCTTCCTTAACCTTGGATTAAGCTTTTAATTATATTTGATTAAGGTTAATCATAATTAATTAGTTCTTATTCATCATTAAGGCTTAATTACCTAATTAATACCTCATTACTAATTATTGACTAAGATTAAGATTAATCTTCATTAAGGTTAATTAACTTTAGCCTTAATTAATTATTCCTTACTTAATTAACTTAAGTAGATTAGACTAATTAACTTAGATAATTGAATTAGCTAAGCCCACTAATTAATTTCTAAGTTTTAATTTTAATAGGTTGGATTAGAGTTGAAGTCCAACTCTAATCTAAGCCCAACTCCATGAATTATTTTGGATGACTTTTGATGAGTCCTTGGCTCTCTTTTTTGAAGGTTTGGGCCTGAACCAAGGGCCCAAAGGTTGGATGACTCTTAGGAGACCATTTTTACACAAAAATACTCAAAAAGTTGACTTTATGATTACTTTTATTTAGATTAAACTTGAAATCCGAATTTAACTCTTTTGATATTTTTCAAATTTATTTCTATTTAAATTAAAACCCTTTAGTTAATTTAGTTTCTTGGCCTATTGGACCACTAGGGCCCATAAACACTTTAACACTTTCTCTTGACTAAAATCAAGATCAAACCAAGTTTTTCATGAGTTTCTCATGAGCAAACTTAAGAACATTAAGAACAAGGATGAACACTATGAGTGTTCACCAAAACACCAAAAATTTCCAGCAACCTCAAAAATTCACCAAATCCAAGCATGATCATCCCAAAATCACCAAACAAGCACATTAACAAGCAAGTTTTTCAATAAAACCCCAAATACACAGCCACTGTGGCATATCAAATATCTCCCAACCCAGACTTCCTATCAATGACCCGACCGTTCAAAATGAAGATTCAGATGCTATGAACCGGCCATTAAAATTTCAGCTCGATCCAACGGTGAACTCATCTGCAGTCACCATTTTACGGTTGCAGCTCTATGTAAAAACGGGAAAAATTTCTTTCCAACCAATTTCACAATTTGCATGCATCCAATATCATCAAACAAGCACATTTCAAGCATCATAACAATTTCTAAAACACACATACAAACCACATGCAAACATCCGAACCATTTCCTCAAGGAAATAGGTTCCAAGAATTCATTTTACAAAAGAAAAAGGGATGGGGACAAGGATCAAGGGCAATCCTTAACTCTAGTCACCAATCCTACTAGAGTTCAAGGTTCTCCCCCCCTTACCTAAGGAAAATCTCCAAGAACAAGGTGCAGAAACAGCTCCAAAACAGACCCTTCTTTGAGCTCCTTTGATTACCAAGACAAGAATCTACAAGGCTTGAAGGCTAGAATTTGAAGTTCAAGGCTCAAAAATGGAACCTTGGACTTGAAAGTGTTTGGAGAAAATGGAAGATGGAGAGAAAGAGAGAAAGGGAGCTCACGGCCAAGGGGGAGAGAAAAGGAAGAAATGAGAAAGTGAGATTGCTATTTTCATTTTGCATGTTATTTATTTTTTTTTTTAAAGAAAACAAGTGTAAGGTGTGGTTTAGGCATTTAGTGACACTTGTCTTGAGAAAAGGTGAGAAAACAACAAGTGTCCTTCATGCATACTCAAGGATATGCAAGGCTTCTAGGAGAAGGAAGGATTGTGCCAATTTTTCTGGCCCGGATCAAGAATATTCGGGCCCGGCTCCAGGAAGGTGGGGGGTAAAATGGTAATCTCTTACCTAAATTCCCAAAATTTCTCAAAAATTCTAGAAAAATTCCTATAATTGTTCTATCCTATTTTAAGCCTAAAAATGTGATTAGAACTCTCTTCTCACTTAAACTCTCTTGTTTCCCAATTTTCCCAGTTTTCGCACACAGCAGTTAATTAATTAATTTTTTTATAAGAATAAGCAGATAGAAAATTATGGTTTTACATAGAAAATTCTATAAGGTTATAATTATCATTTCAATCATCTTTTAAGGTTCAAAGTATATTTTTCCATATTATCTCAATTTTTCATATGTTGGTTAGTGTTATACTACTAACCAGGGGCATTTTGGTCTTTTTGCCCAAAAGCACCAGAAAATTCTAAATAAATTTCTAAAATTCATTATTAATTTTATTAAGACTATTTTGACTAAAATATAGATCCCTTTATTTTTTTGTTATTTTTCATAATTAAATCTATATTTTCCTTAACCGTATAATTACTAAGGGTATTTTAGGTCATTTTCTCAACACTTCTCTAAAAATAAATCATTCATAATTATGGTTGGAAATTCCAAAAATATAATTTTTGATTGTTTATCAATAGTTCCTAAATGCCTCATATTTAATTTATTATTATTATTATTATTATTTTAACTTTCTCTATTTTATTATATACCGATAGGGGAAATTGTGGGTGTTACACCAAAGATGTTTTCATTCCTTGTATCCTGAGTGTTATCTCAGTTATCTCTTTGTACAAGTTTCTCAAAGTTTAAGTTCTCAGTAACTCAAACTAACATTGTAAACACTGTAAAGTGTCAAAGAGCCTGGAGAGGCTTGGAGGAATAAAGAATACTCAGTTTAGCCTGGAGAGGCTGTGTCCAAAGAATACTTGTTTAGCCCGGAGAGGCTGTGTCCAAAGAATACTTGTTGAGCCTGGAGAGGCTAGGTGTGCAAACAATACTCGGTTGGGCTTGGAGAGGCCAGGTGTGCAAATAATACTCGTTGTAATCTTCTGGGATTAGTGGAAAATTCGGTGGTGGTTTGCCCTGGGACTGGACGTAGCTCACTGAGTTGGTGGGTGAACCAGGATAAATCTTGTGGCTAAGTTCTCTCTACCCTTAACTCTTTAAATTCTGTTTTAACTAACTAAGGAGGGTTTTAGAAAAGTTGTTTTATTAATCCAAGCAGAAAAACAATCTTTTCTTCATGCGAAAAACGTTTCAAAAGCTTTTTATTCAACCTTCTGAGTTGCATCAGCAGGTAGCTGAAACTTCCAGTTTTGGAAGGTTGCTTAAAACATTTCCAAATCAGTTTGCTCGTTAAAAGGTTTTCAGAAAAATATGCAAAGAATTTTAAAACACTATTCAACCCCCCTTATAGTGTTTCCTGTGGTTCTAACAAAGGGGGTGTCATATGCACTCCGAGTTTGTCCTCTAATGGCCCAGAACTTAGAGTGAGGCAAAGATTTTGTGAAACCATCTACTACTTGTTTAAAGGAAGGAACATAGCACACTTCTGGTCTTTGTGGAGAATTAAGTCACGTATGAAATGCACATTAATTTCTATGTGCTTGGTGCGTGTATGAAAAACAGGATTTGAAGCAAGGGCAGCTGCACTTTGATTATCACACCAAAGTACCGGTTTAGGCTTAATTGGAACACCTATCTCTTTAATAATGTTTTGTATCCAGATGACTTCAGGTGCCAAATTTGCTAATGCTCTATACTTTGATTATGTGCTCGATCTAGCAACAACGAATTGCTTTTTAGAAGATCTCGACATCAATGTGTCTCCAACATAGACACAATACCCGACATAGACTTATAGATTTCCTACCTTTAGGATCTGTTGCCCAATCAATGTCTAAAAAACCATTTATATGCAGTACTTGAGACTGTTGATGTGTAACCCATAGGATGTAATTCCTTTGAGATACTTGAAAATCCTTTTTATGGCTTGCCAATGATGAACCTTAGGAGCTTGTAGGTATTGGCTCAATTTGTTGACAGAGAACGCGATGTCAGGTCTAGTAGTGGTGAGATACTTAAGTGATCCAATGGCACTTCTGTATTTAGTAGGATCCTTGAAAAGATCTTCTTGTTCAATTAGAAACATTGGATCACTTACCATGGGAGTTGGACAAGGAGCAACATCTGCATCTGATATTTTTTTAGAAGATCGACCACATATTTCCCTTGATAGAGGTATAGTCCTATCTTATCTCGATGCACCTCAATTCCTAAAAAGTAATGTATTGGACCTATGTCTTTGAGTTCAAACACACTGTTTAACTTATTGATAAGCTCTTAAAGCAAACTTGTACAGTTTCCACTAATGAGAATGTCATCAACATATACTAGAATAAACACAATGAATTTCTCAGTCCGATAAGTCAAAGAGAGTTGTCACTCTTAGTGTTTTGAAATCCCCACCTGATTAAAGTTGTGTTAAGTCTCTCAAACCAAACTCTTGGAGCTTATTTTAATCCATAAAGTGCTTTGTTTAACTTGCATATATAGTTTGGGGTTGGAAATCCTCAAAACCTTTAGGTTGTGTCATGTAGACAGTCTCATTAAGGTAGCCATTTAAGAAGGCATTGTTGATTTCTAATTGCCTTACACTCCAGCCATAATGAACAGTTATACTAGGCACCAACCTTACTGTAACATCCATTTCTTACTGTAATGGGAAATTTCGGGATCGGTAAAACCCGTTTTAAATAGTGAATATGTGTTTGATAACGAATTCCATAAATAATTTTAGTACAATTTTTATGATTTCTAGGAATTTTGTGGAATTTTCTAAAGTGGTTTTTGGTATAATTACCAAAATGCCACTATCTATGAGTACCTCACGGTAAAAATTCAGATAATTGAAGGAAAAATTATAAAAATTCGGAAAAACAAAACGTTTTAAGCATAAACAGGGGCTGAGTATGTAAAATAATTTTTCTGGAATTTTTCTTTAATTTTTTGAATTTTTAAGAATTTTGCAAAAATGTCCCTGTATTTTTGGAAATCTCAAAGTGACCCCCTACACCCTACCTATGTGAAATTTGGCCATTGGGTTAAATGGAGGGAAAAGGCCAATTGGATTGTTAAATTTTTTCCCTTTAATCCAACCTTGAATATGTGGACATTCTTTAACCACAATTAAGGAGGTAGGCGTGTCTCACTAAAAACCAAATTATCCTACCTAACCTATTATTAACCATGAAGCCACATCACTCCTTTCTTCACTATTCCTTGCCACCAAATGTCCACCTCTTCCTCATAAAAAGGATCTTTACTCTTCCATTTCATTCCTTTGCCCAACATGAGAAACTTCTCCTATATTCACACTTAGAACTCATTTAAGAGAAATGCTACTCTCTTAAGCACCTAAAAACCCAACCAAGCTCCAACTTTCTTGTAGGATCAAATTTCACATTTCAATCCTTCTCCCCTTGGTACTGTCGTGAGGTACCACCTTTCCCCACCATGGATTCTTCTTCTTGATGGTGGAAGACCTAACTTGTATATTTTCATAGTTTGAATTTGAAGTGTTGGAAGCTTTGATTCTCACCACTTTAAGGAAGACTCTTTTGGACATTTTTCTTGGTCATCTCAAGGGATTGCTTTGGCTGAAATTCCACTAGGTAAGAGGGAGGGAAAACTTGAAAAATATTAGTGGGAAATGATGTGGGTTAGGGTTTTTGAGGAAAACCCTTGCCTCTGGATGTGGGTGAGACCAAGTGTTGCCCATGGATTTGAGAAGAGACCATAATGGCCTCATTCTCTTTGGGTTTTAGTTGACAAAATTTGTTTAGGAATATATTGAATTTTATTGATGATTGATCTTGATATGAACTTTGATGATATGAGGAATGTGGTGAATTGTTGAATTTTTGGACGTGACCATTGGTCAACATGCTTGGATGAGAATAAAGATATTCCAAATTGGTTAATGGTGACTTCACAATTGTTGGTAGGAAAATTTGTTGAAACACTAAAGATGGACCTTGAAGACTTAGAACCATGACTTTCAAACTTAAAAGAATTGGATAAATAAATCATAAGAGACCATAAAATATTTACAAGATAGAATAATGAAAAATGAGTGCAGGTAAGGGAGAAAGGAATTTTCATCAGACTTGAATATCCAAAATTGAGTTGTTATGGCGAGGGTGAAAAAAATACAATGACAGTAATAGGATAAGTTCATAACCGGTTAGCACATAATGGAATCCAACTCGACAATAAGTGTTGAAATTCTGTCTCCAAGGAAAACTTAGCCAGGCAACAAATGTTGAAGTTCTACCACCAATGAAAACTTAGTCGGACATTGAATATTGAAATTCTGCCGCCAAAGGAATCCTAGCCAAACAACAAATGTTGAAGTTCTACCACCAATGGAAAACTTAGTCGGACAACGAATGTTGAAATTCTTCGCCAATGGAATCCCAGGTGGACAACAAATGTTGAAATTCTACCGTTTGGTGGCAGATGATAAAATCCTAGTCAGATAAAAACAATAAAATTTCTAGCCGGATAGAAAACAATTGAATCCTAGCTGGGTAGTACCAGACAAGTTCATCCGAACCAAGCACTTTCACATTAACCATACAATTTAGTCTTCTGATCAGTACGCCAGCCGAGAAAACTTCTTTATTATAGTCAGACCAGTTGTCTCGACCGACCAAATTATTCTCCTAGCATCCGACCCACGGGGAGGAAAATTGTAATCCCCAAGTTATGTATGTGACAGAAGTATTACTCAAGGCAAATAAGAGTTACCATATTAATTATTAGAATGACAACTTCACACCAGTAATATTTACTTAGGGATTAATGTGCCATGAAATTAAACCATACATGGTAATTATGACAAAAAATTAATTTAGGAATTAATTTAAGACTATAGTAATTATGACAAAAATTTAAAATGCATATAATGGATTAAATTGAAAAGAGCTTATGACTTATGAGGAAAGAGTTCGCAACATAAAACAAATGTTTATAAAAAAACTAAGGGTTAATAACTTATAACAGAAACACTCGTAGCTCACCCATGAACTTAGAATGAATTACCTAAGACCCCAAAAGCTAATTGCTTGCAAATTGTATCCCTGATTATTAAGGATTGTGGAAAGCCCCAAAGATAGGGGAAGTTTCTACCGGATTCTCAAGAGAAATGGATTGTTATTTTGGGACCTTGGTGCCTTTGTTGTCGTGACCGTAGTGCCTTGATCACTACAAGAAATTCATAATTAGCGATGACCTTGTAGAGACGGCCATCAGTCGTCGCTAAACGCGTCGCTATAGTATTAAATGCACTATTCAGTGCAATTAATGCTTAGTGAACGGCCAAGCCGTTGCTACGTAGCGACGGTAGCAACGGTGTTGGTCGTCGCCCAACTTCAAAAAAATTTTATGTTTTTTTCTGAAAAAATTAAAAATTAAGCGTTGCGATGGCCTTAGTGACGGTATGGCTGTCACTACATTAAAAATAAATTTTAAATTTGGCGTGCGCTAATGAATTTTAAAGGTCGTCGCTACATTAAATTTTGTACGCGTAAAAACCCTTCCCCCTTCCCTCTTTCTCCATTTTCACCTTCTCCTCCTCCTCCTCCCTTTCTTTTATCCCCTACGACCACCCCTTGTTTCTGTCCCTCTCTCTTTCTATTCTAAAAAACTCACCGATTAAAACTTCCCCTCCTTCATAAGTTCACTTTGAACCGATCAGAAATCAAAATAGTTGCCTGTAGGTGACTTTACAACTCCTTCTATCCTCATTCCTTCTCGGCGTCCGCAACTAGTAAGTTTTATAGTTTTACTTAATTTATTTGTAATTAATAGTTTATTTGTTTTATTAGTTTATTAATGTGATATAGGTCTGTTGTTTGATTAGTTTTATTAGTCTACTTAGTCCTTAGTACTTCTTCGTTTTCTTCGTTTCTTAGTGTTATAGTCAACTCGTCCTTCGTCCAATGTAAATAGTAATTGGAAGTAATTAGTAAATAAAATAGTATTTGTAAAGAGTAATTAATTAATTTAATTTAGTAATATGTAAATAGTAATTATTTAATTTATATAATGTCTATAGTTTATAGGAAAAAAATTATTGCCTAGTATGCGTGGTAGAGGTGGAGAGAAGATTCTACCGAGTAGAGGGAGGTCCATCCCACCGGGCGAGCTACGAGCACAGGCAGTTCGCGCGATGCGGGATAGGGCCAACCTCTCTCACTCTGATCAGATGTCGGAACATCCATCTACTTCAGCGGCTCCGGCGGCAGCCATCCAATCTTCTTTCTTCTTCTTCTTCTTCCCCTCCACCTTCTGCTCCAGAGTTCGATGGAATGAGGTTCATCCGACACCGGGATTAGTTCAGATTCCTCCGGTGGTTGAGGACGCTGTGCCCGAGTTGGACGTTCAGGATCAGATGGATGGGGACGCTGACCATGAGTGTGATGGGCAGCCAATTCGGTTCCAGGGTGGCCAGTTCAAACCGACCTCATGAGGTAGACGCTCAAGGTCGGGTTATTATCCGAACCATTTTGGCAGGGGGTGAGTTTTGTTTATTTTTTTCTTTAGAATTGATATTAATATAACATTTTAATTGTTTTAACTGTTAATATTGAATATTTTATTTTGCAGTTGGGTGCCTAACAACCCACCTATCGCAGCCATTGGTCATGCGATATGTTCTCAATTCCGGGGTCCTCACTACCTGTGGGAGGTCACCCCAAAGGATGTAAGGGATAGGTGGTGGGAAGAGTTCACAGTAATTATAACCTTAAACACTTTAAATTTTTTTCTTAAGTTATGTCAATTTGTCATAACTTACCCTATTTTTATTTTGAAGATCTGAGTTACTTGGGACCCTTCTCATAAGGCCCAAATCAAGAAGGTGTACGAGCAGAGGGTTGCTCGTCGCCTTCGAGAAATGATGAACAAGGCCCAGAAGGCTGGAAGAGGCCCACGTGGTGTGGTGAGGAGTCCTGGGATGTAGAAACCACAAGAAACACTAGAAGGGGGGTTGAATAGTGTTTTTAATTGTTTAAACAGATTTTCTTGGAAACCTTTTACAAACAGAGTTTTCTCAAAAGTTAATAAGCAACTTTCTGAAACTGGAGTATGTACTTTCTGAAAGTCTTTTCAGCAGGTTCAACAAAACTGATTTCTTAAACTGTTTTGAAACGTATTTTGAAAGCATATGTTTAAACAGTTTGATTCACTAATATCCTAACCCTTCTTGTTAGATGAAATAACAGATAATAAGAGATAAGGGTTGGGAAGACTTAGCCAAGAATTTATCTTGGTTCACCCACAAACACAGTGAGCTACGTCCAGTCCCAAAGCCCACAAGAAATGGATTTTCACTATCTGATCAGATACAAATATTCTTTGACCCCAGCCTCTTCACGCTAAAACCCCAAGTATTGTTTGAACCCGCAACTCTCCAGGCTAAAAACCCAAGTATTCTTTGGACACAGCCTCTCCAGGCTAAAACATAAAACTGTTTAAAAGGATGAAGTTTAAACTCACCAACTACACAAGTTTAGAGCCTAAATAGGGTAAGGTGTACAGATAACTGAGTTACACTCAGGATAAGAAAACATTGTGTACAAATGAAGTGAAAAGAATGCAGAGAATAAAATGAGCAGCACTTTAGCAAGTATTTCACGTAGTCTTCTCTCTTCATAGGTTGCGTGACTCTCATATTTATAGAGCAGAGGATCTATAGACCGGTTAGAAATCTTAGAATCCCATTGTCTAATAGCTTATATCCGTTGAGAGACAAAGCAGAGATAGCTTTTAGTAGTAGGCACATCAGAGGTAGGTGGGCAGCAGCGCTGACTCTACTTTTCTGAAAAAGTGTACTTTTCTGCAGAGAGACTTTCCCTTTTGGGGGAACATGATTGAAACACGTACAAAAGCTTTTGACTTGACTTTCTAGAAGGAGGATTGTGCAGATAGAATAGCAGAAAGCTGTACGAGACTTGATCTTTCAAAGGTATCAAAGAAACTAGACTTTGTGTAAAATTCTGATGCTTCGTTTCTTGATATCAGAAGGTTGAAAACTTTAGCAGACTCTTGATCCTTCAGTACGTTCATCTCTTCAGAAGGTGTATTTCTTCAGAGGGTTGGACCTTTAGAGAGTTGCCTTGCTTCAGTAAGTTGTTCACTCTCAATAAGATAGTTTTTTTCGGAGGGTTTCTCTCAGAGAGTTACTGCACCACAGAAAATATACCTTTCCGTAGAATCTGGTCTTTTGATACAAATTTGTTCATTAAAATTTCAGGTTATAGAGACTTAAAACATTATTAATCACTTAATAATATTTTGAGACTCAACATTCTCCCCTCACTCTTAATGATGACAAATTTGTTTAAGAACTTATCAAATATCTGAAGGGAAATAAAAGTATGAGTTTAGAATTTTCTCCCCTATTTCAGATACTTGGACATACTGCTTTGCCTAACCTTGCTCATGCCTTGCTCCCCCTGAATCACTGAATTCTTCCGAACACACTTAATCTTCAGAATTTGTTAGTTTCTTAATACTCCCCCTTTTGTCATCAATCAAAAGGGTAAACAGAGCATACTGAAGAAGTGAATATGCTTTTAAAAGAATAGACTCAAGAAAACACTTGTGGCAGATCAACACTTTCAGTAAAAACAATTATGTAATTTTACTTTTTAGAAAGTGTGAGAATGTGCAAATTTTCTCTGATAATTTGAATCTATCTTCAGCGAGAGGTTTAGTGAATATATCAGCCCATTGGTGCTCTGTGTCAATGAACTGTATATCAATAATCCCTTTCTGAACATAGTCTCTAATAAAATGATGTTTTATTTCAATAAGTTTTTCTCTTGAATGCTGAATTGGATTTTTAGAAAGGTTAATTGCACTAGTGTTATCACAGAAGACAATAATAGACTTAACAGAAATATTAAAGTCTTCTAGTTGATACTTTACCCAAAGCAGTTGTGAAAAACAACATGCAGCAACTATATATTCAGCTTCAGTAGTTGAGAGAGCTATTGTGCTTTGCCTTTTGCTTGCCCAACTGATCATATTTTCTCCAATGAAGTGGCAACCTCCACTTGTTGATTTTCTCTTAACTCTATCTCCAGCAAAATTAGCATCACAGTAACATACTAACCTGCAATCCTTGCTCTTCTTATAGCACAGACCAAGATTAGTAGTACCTTTCAAATATCTGAAAATTCTCTTTACAGCCTTGTAATGAGTTACTCTTGGATCTGATTGAAATCTTGCACACAAGCATACACTGAACATAATGTCAGGTCTACTTGCTGTAAGATACAACAGAGATCCAATTATGCCTCTATACATGGTTGGGTCAACACATTCTTCCCTTTCATCTTTGCTTAGAATAGCAGAGGGATGCATTGGAGTTGTCATAGGCTTGCAATCATTCACATTAAACTTTTAAAGCATTTCCTTAGTATATTTTTCTGATGGATCCATATACAGTCAGAATCTTGCTTATATTGAAGTCCCAAGAAAAATTTTAGTTCTCCCATCAAACTCATTTCAAATTCAGATTGCATAAGCTTTGTAAACTCATTGCATATGGAGGGATTTGTTGATCCAAAATAATGTCATCAACATATATCTGGACTAGAATCAGATCTTTGTTAGACAATTTTCTAAAAAGACTTGTATCAACCTTTCCTCTTTCAAAGCCATTTTTCAGCAAGAAATTGCTCAATCTGTCATACCAGGCTCTAGGAGCTTGTTTCTCAGACCATACAGAGCCTTTTCAGTTTAAAACATGATCTAGAAGGTTAAGTTTTCAAAACCAGGGGGTTGTCTAACAAATACCCTCGTCCTCAATGAATCCATTTAGGAAAGCACTCTTTACATCCATCTAATATAGTTTGATGCCATTATTGGCTGCATAGGAAAGTAAAATCCTAATGGCTTTAAGCTTAGCTACTGGAGCAAAGGTTTCAGCAAAGTCAATACCTTCTTGTTGATTGAGCCTTGTGCAACCAATCTGGCCTTGTTTCTGATTACCTGACCACCTTCAGAAAGTTTATTTCTAAACACCCATTTGGTTCCTATAATAGTTTTCCCATGGGGTTTAGGAACAAAGAGTCCAGACATCACTCCTGGAAAATAGATTTAGCACTTCTTGCATGGCTAGGATCCACCCTTCATTATGCAGAGCTTCCTCAATATTCTTTGGCTCAATTTCAGAAAGGAAGGCAAGATTATTGACTTCTCTAAGTCTTGATCTTGTTCTTACTCCTTCTGAAGTATCACCAATGATTTGCTCTCGAGGATGATGAGTTTTGTATCTCCACTCATGCCTTTGAGGGAATACATGCTCACTTTGAGACTCAACATTGACTCTGTGAAGAGAATTAGTTTCAGCAGGTTGACTGGAAGTTTGTTCAGTAGGTACTTCAGAGGGTCCTTCAGCAGGTGCTTCATTCTTGACCTCTGGAGTCTCTGAAGTAGGATTCGGCTCCATACCTGCAAAATCCTCTTCTAGATCTGATAGTTTCCCTATCAGTCTCTTTAGCATCATTAAATCTAACATGAATAGTTCTTCAATAGATAGGGTTCTAGAGTTATAAATTTTGTATGCCTTAGAGGTTTCTGAGTAACCAATGAAGAATCCTTTGTCAGATTTAGTATCAAATTTTCCAAGATCATCTTTTGTGTTAAGTATAAAACACTCACAGCCAAAGATGTGAAATAAGAAATATTGGGTTTTCTTCCCTTCCACAATTCATATGGAGTCATTTTGAGAATTAGTCTTACCAAAATTCTGTTTTGGATATAGCAAGCTGTGTGAACAGCTTCTTCCCAGAATGACCTTGGAAGGTCGCTTGAAATGAACATGGTTCTACCCATCTCTTGCAAGCTTTTGTTCTTTCTCTCAACAACCCCATTCTGTTGAGGTGTTCTAGCCACTGAGAAATTGTGAGAGATCCCATTCTCATCACAGAACATGCTGAAGCTTGAGTTTTCAAACTCACCTCCATGATCACTTCTGATAGTAGATATGCAAAATCCTTTTCATTTTACACCCTTTTATAGAATTTTGTGAAATTTTCAAAAGTCTCATCCTTGCTTTTGAGAAATATCACCCATGAAAATCTAGAATAGTCATCAACAATGACCAAACCATACTTTTTACCAGCAAGACTTTCTATTCTTGTAGGACCAAATAGATCTATGTGAAGTAATTCCAAAGGTATTGAGGTAGAAACAACATTTATACTCTTAAAAGAGCTCCTTGTTTGTTTATCTTTAAGACAATTTTCACACAAATATCATATTTGAAAGAAAGCTTGGGCAATCCTCTTACAAGATTGTGTTTTGTAAGCTTTGAGATTAACCTCAAGCTGACATGCCCAAGTTTCTGATGCCAAAACCTGTTTTTCATCTTTTACAGAAATAAGACAGGTCACATTTTGATATGCAAGGTCCTCAAGATCAATCTTATACACATTGTTGCGTCTCTTGGCAGTAAAAACAGTTTGATCAGAGGAGTCTCTGACTACACAGCCATCCTTTGTAAAGGAAACAACAAAATCACCGTCACACAATTGGCTAATGCTCAGCAGGTTATGTTGAAAACCTTCAACAAAGAGAACATTATGAATCACAGAGAGGGGGGAAATACCTACTGAACCAATACCTGAGATTTTTCCATTCTGGTCTCCTCCAAAGGTGACCACCCCTCCATCCTTAGGTATAAGGTTTTGGAACAAAGACCTTTCTCTTGTCATGTGTCGCGAGCATCCACTGTCCAGGTACCATTTGTGGCGTTTCCTTTGTCCTGTTAAACACATCTGCAATAGGAATAATCAAAGATTTAGGTACCCATATCCTTTTGGGTCCTTTTTTGTTAGTGGCAAGTTTACCTTTCCTTTTATGTTTACACTAAGACACATCATGTCCAGGCTTTCCACAGTAAAGGCATCCTCTACCTTTCTTAGCGTTTTCAGCAGGTTTAACATTTACATCATGTAGAGGAGTACTTTTTGAATACCCAATATCACTTTTGTTTTGGAGTTTTTCTGGACACCCAACATTCTGTTGAGGACACCCAACATTTTGTTGAGGATCTGGGTTCCATTCACAAAGCAGCTAGGTCCTTTGTGAGTTCAGCAACTTGTTTTTTTAAGATTTTCATTTTCATTTTTTAAACTTGTTGAATCACAAGACTCAGAACTAAGGAGTTTTTCCTTAAGTAAAAGATTCTCTGTCTCAAGAGCTTCTTTTTTGTTTGCAACTTCAGTGTAAGCTCTTGACAAGTCTTTGTACTCTTGAAAAAGTTCCCTAGAACTCTCCAACAAATCATCATACGTATCTTGGAGGGTTTGAGGGATTACCTCAGACTCAGAGCTTTCTGAAGAGGGCAGACTGGCCATAAAACAATGGTTGGCCTCTTCAGCAGATTCATCTTCCTCCTCAGAGGCTGAGTCATCTAAGTCCTCCCATGTGGCCATTAGTCATTTCTTCTTGCTTGGGAAATTCTTCTTACTGAATGAAGATTTCTTCAGCTTGGGACATTCAGACTTCATATGTCCAGGTTGTCTGCACTCATAACAAATAATCTTATCAGCAGAAAAAGAATTTTTACTTGATTTACCTTATTTATAGTCATATGATGATTGCTTTCTGAACTTTCCCTTTTTCTGGAGCATTCTCTTGATCTTCCTGCTCAACAGAGCCAAATCATCATCATCATCATCTGAGCTACCTTCTGAATCTTCAGAACCTTTTGAAGACTCCTCAGCTTTCATGGCCTTCTGTGCTCCAGACCTTGGCAGTTTGGACTTGGCATTCAAGGCAAGTGACTCCTTTTTGGGAGCATCTTCGCCAAGTTCCAACTCATGGACTTTGAGGGATCCCAAGAGTTCCTCCATTCTTAAAGTATTGAGGTCCTTTGCCTCTTGAATGGCAATCACTTTGGGCCTCCGAATCTTTAGTAGACTCCTAAGGATTTTGCGATTATTATCGCCTAAATCATAGGTTCTTCCAAGGGATTTGAGTCCATTTGTGATGGTCTAAAAATCTTCCAAACATCTGATCAATAGACTCAGATTCATGCATTTTGTGTTGAGACAAACTCACCTCCAAGAGTTTTTAATATGCCAAAACACTAAGTTTAAATGTATGAGATGTATCTTGTTATTACTAATTATGTGCTCAAGCATGTGGCAGAACAATGTTAGAATCTGTTTTGCAGAATTCAAAGATTTATATATGTCAAAACAAAGAAACAAGGAAGCATCAAGAAGCTTGAAGCATCAAATGAGAAAAGACTCAGAAACTGCTTAAGACGACGTCTCAAGAACAGATGCAGAGTCAAGAGATCATCTCAAGAAAAAGAGACAAAACCAGAATTGCATCATAAGTTTCATTGATCAAGACAGTAAAAGGATGAGACTAAGTTTCTAAATTGAGCAAGAGATCAGCACAAGTTAAGAAGAGATGTGAGATCAGCTTAAGACGTTGTCTCATGGTCAGATGCAAAAGAAGAGATCCAAGTGAGAGATGCAAGAGAAGAGAGATAGACTCAGAAGAGACTCAAGTACAGTTCAACTGGACAGGTCATCAAGTTAGAATAAAAGAGATCCAGTATACTGTGGAACTGACACAGTGACGTTTGTACTTGAACAACAACTGTACTCATCCAGCAGGCAAGGCCTGACACTGTTCCAACGGCTCTCAACGGCTATAAACGGTCAGAAACGGCTAACTACCCTTTCATATAAATCCTGAGAGCTACAGTGGAGAAATATGAGAGACTACGCTGCATATTGAACAATCTTTACATCTCATCTCATCTCAAGTACTCATCTCAAGTCCACGTCTCAAGTCTATTATTCATTAGACCTGATCTCAACTTGAGAACATCTGTAGTCTCAACTTATTCTTTCTCTTCTTGATCTTAATATTGTTGTATCCATTTAGAAGAGACACCTTCTAGCTAAAACTCACTGTCTATCCATACTGTGTATGATTGTAAGCTAGACTCATCACAACATCCTATTCTTGTAACCTGTCTCATCTAAGATAGGAGTGTGCCTAGTCTTAGAGTGAGGTGTGTGCATCCTAAAGAGGCTGTAAGAATACTTGTGGCTTAGCCAAGATAGGGAGTGCCTAGGCTTGGTATGAGAGACTTCCTGAAGAGGCTGTAAGAATACTTGTAATTGATGGGTTGTCAATAGTGGAAATCTCACGAGTTGTGAGGATTGGACGTAGCCCAAAGGTGTGGGTGAACCAGGATAAGATCCCTATGCCATCTCTCTTCCTTATTTCTTTATCTTTCTTTACACTTAATTCATCTTAAATCTGTTAACAACTAAGTACCTGCTTTAAGATATAACTGAATCTGATTTGAGATTTTAAGACAACTTGAACATAATTGAAAAAACTGAAATTGAAACTGCTTATACCCTGTCTTAATAGAGACCCTAAGTCAAGACTTGAGATTACGTCTCAACTTTCAATTTCAGCGTGAAAATTTAGGAATAAAATTTTAAAGTCTCTATTCAACCCCCCTTCTAGAGACATTCAGCCAACTTCAGTTAATATCAGATCTCGGCCCCTTTGGGGTTGAGCACACCTATGTGTGAAGAGGAAAAGATCAAATGGCTGGACCAAGTGCAAGCCTGTTTATTCCTGAAGGAGCATCTACCAACAGACCTCCTGCCTTTGATGAAACTAACTACTACTACTGGAAGGATAGGATGAGATTATTTATTGAATCTCAACATGTTGAGCTATGGGAAATTATTGAGATGGGACCTTATATGCCCCATATCACAGATGAGCTTGGGCTCAAGACAGCTAAGCCTAGAGAGACATGGACGGATGCTGAGAAAGCAAGATATGTACTGAATTCAAGAGCAAATACTCACTCACCTGTGCCTTGAGCAGAAGTGAATATGACAAGTGATGGGTTTATGGCAAGTGAACCAAAAATCCAGTAGTATAATAGTAAGAAAGATATCGTATCCACAGGGAACGGTCAAATCACGTATACTCGTGATCTATTTATCAAGGGAAAACAACGGTTTTTTGAGAATATTGTTGCGGAAATTATAAACTGAAATTCAATAATTAATGAATTAGAAAGGAAGAGTTAGAGACACTTTATTTGGATTAGGATTGAACTTCATCTCATCACACCCCTCATGTATGTCGAGACTACCCAATATTTATAGGCTTTGAACTATAACACTGTAGACAAACTATATTGCTAAGACCCCGAGTTACCAGGCGCCACTCACACTCAAAAGTAATCCATGCGGGTTCTCCCAAGTGACAGACTTACCCTCGGCTTATTATGCTTGTGTTATTCCTTGGCTATCGGTAATTTAATAACCATGCCTATCCTGTAGACGCCCTTCATTAGAGTACTCACACTACCCATCAATCACTAGCAACGCCCATGTGTCGGTTCACTGGCTCTCGAGTATTCTTATTCACTTAGAGGTTGAGTTTCCTATGTCTAGGCTCCCCCAAACTCAATCCTAGTCGTAATGTTAATTACAAACTAGCCTATAACTCCGGCGCAAGCGCGAAAGTTAGGAATTAAGCACAGAACAAGATTACCAATATTATAGTTAGGGAACTGCATAAATAAATAGATAGAGTTCAACATACACTTGGAAATGGAATCGATTACATTCAATCCTAATGGAGAGTTAACTACACATGGTAGCCATACAAACCACCGAAGATGTTGTCACCATCTTCAATCCTTGTGAAGCGCTCCTCCTCTCCTACTCTAAAATTAGAACTGGTGCATTATCACTGGAATATAACTGATTTACAATAATCGTGCACACTTTGATCTGGTGCAATGAGGTCCTATTTATAGGCTAAGGAAAGACAGAAAATTGGGGAGAAATCTATCTAAAAACGGAAACAGGGCATGAATCTTCGTAACTTGCGCTTCTCCCTGCGCTACAGCGCAGGTTGAAACGCAGAATGCGTCCTGCAGCTTCAATCTTTCTCTTTTTAACTTGGTCTCTCCCCGAGACTGGTTTTGGTTGATTTGTCTTTCCTTGTTTCCCCTTTCTTGATGAAATCTTGCATTTATTGGGCATCTTGGATTTAATTGGGAAGGTTGTCTGCAGAATCCTCGTTTAATTGGCAGTGATATCTTCATTAATTGCTCTCAAATAATCTTCAAATCTTCATTGTTGCCTTCAATTAAACTTCAAATCTTGCAGATATCTCCCTTATTTAATGCTATCTTTCCTTCAAATCAAATCCTTGCAATATTTTGCAAAAATCAGCAATATTTCTATCAAAATAGCATCAAATTCAAATCTAAGATTAATAAATACAATTTATCTAATATTTAATAAAAAAGGATTAAACTGGGGCAAAAATACCATTTTATCCTTGATAAGTGAACTAAAAAGTGCTCTAATTTATCATATGATTTTCACTTATCAAATACCTCCCAACTTAACTTCTTGCTTGTCCTCAAGCAAGAGACCTCTTTGCAATCAAGAAATCAATTCTATTCCCTGTGTAATTCAAAAACAAATTCAAGGAACTTTTCATCATATCCTTCTTAAGCAGCAGTCACCTTCCAAACATAAGAAAAAAATCAGGATTAAGAGATGTTACCAATCCTCAATCAGGATAGAACACAAACACCAGTCAAACTTCTCAAAAATAGCAATTAAATCAGTAAGTGATAAACCAAGAAAATCTCTCATTCTCACGGGTAAGTGTTTCCCTCAATCTTTTTCACCACCGTTGAACAACTAGAATTGATAGTCGTTTCCAACATCTGAACCTGCAAGTAGTTAATATGGATCAAAAGGTCTTTTCTTTGGTTGTAATGAGGCTAGCCTATCAAGAAATCATGGTTTTTCTAGATATGCAAAGAACACTTTGAATAGAGAGCATCTTGTGGTTGTGCTTTGGAACTTCTCTCAATTCACCAATTTATTCTTGAACTGTCACCCTTTTTCAGCTGGCCTTTGTTTGAAGAAATACTCCCCCCCAACTTATTCAATTTCCACACTTTTGTGCAGAATTTTTTGTTATCATAAATAATAACATAGAGAATTTATTTATGAGGGAGTACTCTTCTTTTGATTTCTTGTGCCTACTCTTTGAATCTCTTTGACCTTTCATTTCACCAACCTTTTGTCCCATTTTGTTGTGTTGCACCTTGCTCTCTATCCCAAGTGTGAAGGGACATGGTATGATCATTAATCATGGCTGGGTGCATCAAAGGAAATATTAAGGCTCAAATGGGCAATAAAAAAAATTGGAATAATGTAATCAAGGTTGGCTATTTGGCACTGACCAAAATATTATAATCACAAAATCTGCCTTTGTCACTTCCATACCTTCTACTAGCAAGACAAAATTCAGAAACTCAAGCAATAACAGTTGACAAGCAGCGGTGAAAAGCTCTCAATTTCAGTGTTTAGGCTCTCAGCTCACCGGTTATTGGCTAAAATTCCTTGATAAAGCACTTATTGGTTTTAATTAACTATCCTGATAGGTTCTCTTGAGAAGTATCCCTAATCCTAACTGATTATGGAATTAATCACAAAATCCTATCATTTTTCCTAATCTGGTTAGTTAAACTACCTAATTACAGAGAATTTGAAAAAATTTTACCTTGAATCCTAATTCCTAAGGTCCTAAAATTTTAAAAATTCTAAAAATTTAAAAAAATGAAATACAAAAATCCTAAAAAAGTTTCTATAAAATAATAAAAAATAAAAGAAAAATGAAAGAAAGAAAACACCAATATTAATCTTCATTCTCTGTATCCTGTAAGTCCTTGTCTTGCTGCTGCTCCACCTCCCCCTGGATGAATAGGCCTGTCCCAGGCCACTGCAAGAATATCCGGAACTCCTCAAGCAGCATGCTTGGGTATGGGTCTAGTACTCCTGATTGGTTTAAGGTCAACCGGTCTTTATACTTTGCAGCAGTCTGTGCAATTCATGAAGAACATGGAAGCCTATTATTAACCATTTGCTTGCATAATTCAAAGAATTAATATTTTCACAACAAAAATTCAGTGCACTTGGTAATGACTTCCTAAAAACAAATCATACTCATTTGTTTTGTAAGCGTTCAATCAATCCATGGAAAGTGAAAGTTTAAAATATTTTTGAAAGAAACAGATCATAACACTTTCAAATTTAAGAACTCACAAAACACAGTGCATTTCAATTCAGCAAATTGTTTCTTCATGTTCCACACAGCCAAAACCACATTCAAGATAGCAATAATCAATGATATTCACAATCCTAAGGTTGCTACCCTAAAGTGTAAATCATAAAAATAGAGTAAATGAAGATTTCAATTGGTAAAAATTAAAGAAAACATAACTGAAAGTTTCAAAATTGATGGAAGTTTGTGAGTGGAAAGAGTGGAAAGAAGAGCTTAGGAAATAGAGAAATAGTACATGAGAAAATAGAAGATTTTGAAAATTTCGTATCCTGCGCTTCACCCTGCGCTATAGCACAAGTGAAGCGCAGAATACAGTGACAAAAATTGCATTTCTGCGCTTTACCCGCGCTACAGCGCAGGTTGAAGCACAGAAAACATAATGTAATTTTGCAATTTCAGTCACGTTTTCTGCTACTTCCTATTATTTAAAAATCCACAAACTTATTCCAATCAATTTTGAAAATTTCCTGAATAGAAAAATCCTAATTAATAAACAAGAAAACAAAACAAAACTGAAATTAATTAAAAACTTTAAAAATCTCTGGTTGCCTCCCAGAAAGCGCTTGTTTAACGTCTGATAGCTCGACGCCTGTTCTCTCAAGGTGGCTGAAACTGAAAATATTTTAGTGAGCTTGTGAGCTGCACCCTTCCTTTCTTTGGCCCATAAACCTCCCCATAATCTTGCCTTGGAGCAACCTGTAGTGTGAACTGACTTTGACCATTTGGGCTTCTTCCTGGAGTTAGACCATGCTTTTGACTCCCTTGGCTTGACTCTTCTTTTTTTATTATCTTGCTCTCATGTGCATGAGTCTTCTTTTCCTGAAGCTTAGATGATTCACAGTTGATTGCTCTCAATTTCTTTGCTTCGCAAGGGTCTTTGATATGGAACACACCTGACCACTTGATCTTTAATTTGGCTCTAGGCTCTGAATTTGATTCTAGCTCGACTTTTCTTCTCTTTGCATTGTCCTGGTCGGTGTGCTCGCAGGCCTTTCTTTTGTGAGGTCTGGAAGGTTCCTCACTTGCACCATGCCTTTTCTTGATCTTCCTCTGGAGGACTGGTTGGATAAGGCAAGGTCTTTGGTCTTGGCACTACTTCCCTTCCTTCCTCGGGCTTTGATTCACCATCTCCCTGTTCAATATTTTTCTCATTTTCTTGAACGTTTTCATCATGTACACCCCTATATGTTGTATTGTCTTCCTCCCTTTCAGAGAAAATCTCTTCTTTAAGCGCCATCTTTTTTGTTTCATCCTCTCCATCTTCTTCTTCTACTTCTGTTGCACCTTCTTGTGTTTCTTCAGATCCTTTCTCTTTATTAGCCAGATCATCATTGATTTCCTCCCCTGTTAATTTAATTATGGTGGGACAAAATTCTACAGGGTTGGGTTGAGCGTTTGCTGAGCTCTGTTCTGACTGTTGGTTGGCTATTGCTTCTTCTATCTCTTCAATTGTTGCATCAGGAGACTCTCTCTTCTTGTTGAGCAGTTCCAACATGAATTGCTCCAGGTCCTCCAACACTAGGATGTTGAGTTGTACTATTTTGTTACTCTCTATAAAGGCTGCAAATATCATGTTCATATCTTTCATGGAGGGATTCTTTGGATATGGTAATTCCCTGTCTTGCAGTGCATGTGTGAACTCTTCTTTTCTTTCTTCTTTTTCTTCTTTAGCAGCTTCCTCCGATTTCCTTTCTTCAATTTCTCTTTCTTGTATTGCTTCAGTTTCCTCTTCTTGAATGTCCGGATAAGAGCAGTGACCATTGAGATGATTACCTCCGCAAAAATCACAAATTAATTGTGGTGACTGGCCAGGATAAGAGTGAACTGGTTGCGGTGGCTGAGAAAGTATGTCTAGCTGCTTTTGGAGTGCTTCTAATGACTGCTTCAAACTCTTATTTTCTGCCCTGAGTTCCTCTTCAAAATTTGCTTATGGGATGAAAAGCATCTTGTTGCCACCCAAAATTTTGATTCTGGTAACTTCCCCAATCCTGTGAAAGATTGTTACCACGTTCCAATTTTGATTCTTGTATTTTTCTTCAAAACCCATAGTTTCAATTTGTTTAAAGAATGTAGAGAGATGATCATTTGGATTTTCATGTTCTAAGCCTGAGAACTGGTGATCTTCAACAAGTTGAAAGTGTGATGCTTTGAACTCCACAACTTTTGCAGTACTTGGAAGGGCAATACTTGAACGATAACGTAGCCCTTGATGCCTCATGTAGTCCCCCAAGACTCTTTTTGGTTGAGTGTCCTCCATATTTTTCATTTACTCCACTTAGGTTGGTTGAATAGAGAGTGTTGAGATTGTCTCCTTGAGCTCGCCCCTTTTTCTGTTACCTGTCTTCTCAAGAGAATAATCAAGAAGCTCAACAAATGTTAGCTCAGATGAGAAGAACAAAATAACAAAAAATAATAAATTTTTCAATATTTTTTTTAAAAAAATAAAATAATAATAATAATATTTTTTAGAAAAAAACAAAAATAAAATTTAGTTTTTGAAAAACGAAAATAATTTTTTTATTAAAAAAATGAATTTTTTTTAAAATAATAATAATATTTTTTTAAAAAAGAAAATAATTCAAATAAAATACTTAAAAATAAAATATTTTTGTTTTCTTCTCGACTCCTCCCTCGTCTCCTTCTCTTGTTTCTACTTCTGTTCTTCCTTGATGTCCTTTCTGTTTCTGGATCAGGTTGTAATTGATTGGGGGACACCTGGCCTCTCAAAGCATAACAAGAAACTTTGAAAAAGGTAAGTGTGGAAGAAAAATTAATAATAACAGAAAAACTATAAATTTCCTAAAAATAATAAAAATTTCCTAAAATAGTAAGAAGAATAAATAAAAGAAATCCTAGGATAGATATCCTTGATAGCTAGACCTGCCAAGGTCTACACAAATTGGAAACCGTTTCCCGACAATGGCGCCAAAAATATTTGATGGGTTTCTGGCAAGCGAACCAAAAATCCAGTAGTATAATAGTAAGAAAGATATCGTATCCACAGTGAACGATCAATTCACGTATACTCGTGATCTATTTATCAAGGGAAAACAACGGTTTTTGAGAATATTGTTGCGGAAATTATAACTGAAATTCAATAATTAATGAATTAGAAAGGAAGAGTTAGAGACACTTACTTGGATTAGGATTGAACTTCATCTCATCACACCCCTCATGTATGTCGAGACTACCCAATATTTATAGGCTTTGAACTATAACACTGTAGACAAACTATATTGCTAAGACCCCGAGTTAACCAGGCGCCACTCACACTCAAAAGTAATCCATGCGGGTTCTCCAAGCGACAGACTTACCCTCGGCTTATTATGTTTTTGTTATTCCGTTTGTAAAAGAATTAATTGATAAACGAGGCCTACTACTTTGGACGCACCTTCGCTAGAGTACTGTCACTACCTATCACTCATTAGAATACATCCACGTTTCGCTTCCTGGATTGACAATCAACTAATCCTTTGCTATCGGTAATTTAATAACCATGCCTATCCTGTAGACGCCCTTCATTAGAGTACTCACACTACCCATCAATCATTAGCAACGGCCATGTGTCGGTTCACTGGCTACCGAGTATTCTTATCACTCAGAGGTTGAGTTTCCTATGTCTAGGCTCCCCCAAACTCAATCCTAGTCGTAACGTTAATTACAAACTAGCCTATAACTTCGGCGCAAGCGCAGAAGTTAGGAATTAAGCACAGAACAAGATTACCAATATTATAGTTAGGGAACTGTATAAATAAATAGATAGAGTTCAACATACACTTGGAAATGGAATCGATTACATTCAATCCTAATGGAGAGTTAACTACACATGGTAACCATACAAACACCGAAGATGCTGTCACCCATCTTCAATCCTTGTGAAGCGCTCCTCCTCTCCTACTCTAAAATTAGAACTGGTGCATTATCACTGGAATATAATTGAATAACAATAATCGTGCACACTTTGATCTGGTGCAATGAGGTCCTATTTATAGTCTAAGGAAAGACAAAGAAAATTGGGGATAAATCTATCTAAAAATGGCAACAGGGCATGAATCTTCGTAACTTGCGCTTCTCCCTGCGCTACAGCGCAGGTTGCAGCGCAGGATCCAGAGAGCTGCGCTACAGCGCAGGTTGAAGCGCAGAATGCGTCCTGCAACTTCAATCTTTCTCTTTTTAACTTGATCTCTCCCCCGAGACTGGTTTTGGTTGATTTGTCTTTCCTTGTTTCCCTTTTCTTGATGAAATCTTGCATTTATTGGGCATCTTGGATTTAATTGGGAAGGTTGTCTGCAGAATCCTTGTTTAATTGGCAGTGATATCTTCATTAATTGCTCTCAAATAATCTTCAAATCTTCATTATTGCCTTCAATTAAACTTCAAATCTTGCAGATATCTCCCTTATTTAATGCTATCTTTCCTTCAAATCAATCCTTGCAATATTCTGCAAAAATCAGCAATATTTCTATCAAAATAGCATCAAATTCAAATCTAAGATTAATAAATACAATTTATCTAATATTTAATAAAAAGGATTAAACTGGAGCAAAAATACCATTTTATCCTTGTTACGTGAACTAAAAAGTGCTCTAATTTATCATATGATTTTCACTCATCAACAAGGTGGCTGGATGTGCTACAGCTAAAGAAATATGAATGCTCTTGGGATAGAGCATGAAGGGACAAAATCAAGTAAAAGAAGCTAAAATCAACATACTGGTCAGACAGTATGAGCTCTTCAAAATGAATGAAGATGAAGGTATTGAGGACATGGTGAGAAGGTTCACTATCATTACAAATGACCTCAAGTCATTAGGAAGAACCTACTCAAATCAAGACATGGTAAGAAAAATCCTGAGGAGCCTGCCCAAACCTTGGAGGCCTAAAGTCACAACTATTCAAGAAGTCAAGGATCTGAGCTCTCTTAGATTGGATGAGCTTCTTGGATCTTTGAAGGTTCATGAGCAGGAGCTGATGGAGGAAGATCTCATCAGACGGCCTAAGACAATAGCCTTGAAGGCATCATCCAGAAGCTTCAAAGGTAAAAAGGTAAGCTCATCTCAACAGACTTCACTAAACTCATCTCATGACACAGAAACTGAAGAATATGAAGGAGATGATGAAAGTGAGATGGATGATGAGCTAGCCTACATCTCAAGAAAGATAAGACGCATGTGGAGAGCTAGAGGAAGTGGAAGAAGAAGCTTTCCCTCAAGAAGAGGAGAAGTAAAATATGACAGAAAGGGACAATTCATCTGTTTTGAATGCAGAAAACCTGGACATATCAAGTCTGAATGTCCATTACTCAAAAAGGAGATGAAAATAGCCCTAGAAAGAAGGCAATGATGGCCATATGAGATGACACAGAAGGAGATGAGAGTCAAAATGAAGAATCTGCTAATATGTATCTCATGGCAAATGGAGACTCATCTGATGAAGAGGTATATGAATCTGACTCAGAACTCTCCTTTAGTGAGCTTAAGTCTGCTTTTGAAAATCTTTTATATGATTCAAACCTTCTTGTCTCAAAGAGCTCCTTATTAAAATCAGAATTAGACACAGCTCTTGAAAAGGTAAAATTTCTTGAAAAAGAGAATGAAAGTTTGAATCATAAAAATAGTAGTCTCATGCTGTCTCACATAAGACTGTCTGAACTTGTGAAAGTAGAGACTCAAGCTCATGATGAGCAAGAGCAAAAAAATCTTTCTGAAGAAAACCAAAAGCTCAAAAGGCAAAACAAAATTCTCATAGATGATCTAGCAAAATTTGTAAAAGGTACAAAAAACCTTGAGAGACTCATTGGGTCTCAAAAAGGAATTTTGACAAAGCTGGATTAGGCTATGGAAAATCCTCTAGTGAGATCTGGTACAAAGATTTCTTTATTCCTGCAAGAAAAAGGAAGAAGGAAGATGCTCTTGCTATAGCAAATTTGGCCTCAAGACCACAAAATGCTACTTGAGACAGGTAGCATCAAAGAGAAGGGTAACTAACCATGAAGGACCCAAATATAAGTGGGTACCTAAAGCTAAAACTCTTGTTGTAACAGATGTGCCTGGCAGCAGCAAAATCAAAAAGGATGTGGGTGCTGGACAGTGGATGTTCAAGACACATGACAGGGGACAAAAGCAAGTTCCTGTCACTTGAAGAGAAAGCTACAGGAGTTGTCTCCTTTGGAGACAACAACAAGGCTCAAATTAAGGGCATAGGTAAAATTGGTAAGACAAACTCAGCTCAAATTGAAAATTTCTACTTTGTTGAAGGGTTGAAACATAATTTGCTGAGTATAAGCCAGTTGTGTGACAATGGTTATCATGTTAATTTCCAACCCACTTACTGTGAGATCATAGACTCTAAAACTGGGAAAACAACCTTTTCTGGAAAAAGAAACAAAAATCTCTATTCAGTCTCACTTGAGAGCCTATCTGATCTCACATGTCTCATGTCTCATGATCATGAGAAGTGGCTTTGGCATAAGAGAGTTGGACATATTAACATGAGGACCATAAGTCAGCTAGCAAGTCAGTCTCTTATCAAAGGATTACATAAAGTAAAATTTGACAAAGACATGATATGTGAGTCCTGTGTGAAATGCAAGCACAGCAAATCAAGTTTCAAGTCCAAGTCTCATGTCTCAACCACCATACCTCTTGAAATCATCCTCATTGATCTATTTGGACCAACTAAAACTGCAAGCCTCAGTGGTAAAAAGTATGGTTTTGTAATTGTGGATGATTTCTCTAGGTTCACCTGGGTTCTATTCCTCTCTCAGAAGGATGAATCTTATGATTCCTTCAAAACTTTTTGCAGAAAGATTCAGTCTGAGAAAGGGTATGGAATTGGTGTTGTGAGGAGTGATCATGGAGGAGAGTTTGAGAATGCTAAGTTTCAAAGATTTTTTGATAAAAATGGCATTACTCATAACTTCTCATGTCCAAGAACTCCTTAACAGAATGGAGTAGTTGAGAGAAAGAACATGACCCTTCAAGAGATGGCAAGAACTTTGTTATGTGACTCTGGAATTGAAAAATATTTTTTGGGCAGAAGCGGTTAATACTTCCTGCTATATTATAAACAGAGTCACTATAAGAAAGATCTTAAACAAAACTCCATATGAGCTATGGAAAGGGAGAAAACCCTCAATTTCATATTTTTCATATATTTGGATGTGATTGCTATATCTTGAACACTAAAGATCAACTAGGCAAGTTTGGTACAAAATCTGACAAAGGAATTTTCTTGGGATACTCCCAAACTTCAAAAGCTTATAGAGTATACAATCTAAAAACTAAATCTGCTGAAGAATCTATGTATGTAGTCTTTAATGAGATACAGGACAACTTTTAGAAAGAAGTAGATGAAGAAATTGAAGAGATAATGGGAGAATTGAGAATCTCAACTCAGGAAGCTGAAGAGAAATCCTCACCTAAACAGAAACTAATGAGATCATCTCAGCCTGAACAAAGAAGAGAAGCTCAATCTGAGATGATGTCTCACAGAAGCACCAATCCTAACCCATCTCATGTACTTCAAGAAGAAGAAGATAAACCAAATGAACAACCTGAGATTAGGGAACCAAGACAAGAAATTCTAGAGATCCAGAATGAGCATGCATCTCAATTACCCAGAAGCTGGAGATTAGTGAGATCTCATCCTTGTGATCAAATAATTGGAGAAACCTCATATAGAGTTAGGACCAGATCTTCCTTCAGAGATGCTGAGAACTTGATGGCTCTTCTATCTGAGATAGAACTTAAAGACATACAAGAAGCTCTCAATGGTGAATCCTGGATTAAGGCTATGGAAGAAGAGCTGAATCAGTTTGAAAAGAGTAAAGTCTGGGATCTGGTTCCACCTCCCTCTTATCAATCCATAATTGGAACCAAATGGGTATTCAGAAACAAGTTAAATGAAAAAGGAAAGGTCATGAGAAACAAAGCAAGACTTGTGGCACAAGGGTACAATCAGCAGGAAGTAATTGATTATGATGAGACCTTTGCTCCTGTTGCCAGACTTGAAGCCATCAAAATTCTGTTGGCTTTTGCTGCTCACAAGGATTTCAAACTGTATCAGATGGATGTGAAGAGTGCATTCCTAAATGGAATCATTGAAGAAGAAGTCTATGTAAGACAACCTCCAGGCTTTGAAGATCCCCATCATCCAGAGTATGTCCTCAGACTCAAAAAGTCCTTGTATGGTCTCAAGCAAGCTCCAAGAGCTTGGTATGACAGGTTAAGTTCCTTTTTAATTAAAAATGGTTTTACTAGAGATCAAATTGATACTACACTATTCAAAAGGGAAGTTAACAAAGATTTACTGATTGTCCAAATTTATGTGGATGACATTATCTTTGGGTCCACTAATGAGTCTCTTTGTCAAAAATTCTCAAGTCTCATGCAGGGAGAATTTGAAATGAGCATGATGGGTGAACTAAGATTCTTCCTTGGGCTGAAAATAAACCAATTGTCAGAAGGCATCTTCATCAGTTAAGAGAAGCATGCAAGAGATCTGCTGACAAAGTTCAAAATGAGTGATTCCAAGCCAATGAAGATTCCAATGCACCCCTCAATTCAGCTTGACAAAGATGAGACTGGTAAAGCTGTCTCAGACAAGAATTACAGAGGTATGATTGGATCTCTTATGTACCTAACTGCAAGCAGACCTGATATTCAGTATGTTGTAGGCATCTGTGCAAGGTACCAATCAGACCCTAAGGAATCTCATCTTACTGCTATCAAAAGAATTTTTAGATGTTTAATAGGAACCACTAATCTTGGTTTCTGGTATGAGAAAGGTTCAAGCTTTGATCTCATAGGATATAGTGATGCTGATTTTGCTAGAGACAAAATGGATAGGAAAAGCACAAGTGGAACTTGCCAATTCCTGGGAAAATGTCTCATCTCTTGGTCTTGCATGAAATAGAATACAATAGCCTTGTCCATAACTGAAGCTGAATATGTATCAGCAGCTGCCTGCTGCACACAGATTCTGTGGATCAAGTCCCAAATGCAAGACTATGCACTCAGATATTCCAAAGTTCCCATATATTGTGATAATACAAGTGCTATAAACCTTGCAAAAAATCCCATCCATCATTCAAGGTCTAAACATATAGATATTAAGCATCACTTTATAAGAGACCGTGTGCAGAAAGGGAATATTGAAATTATTTTTGTTGATACTAAAAACCAACTTGCTGACATCTTCACTAAACCCTTAGTGGAGGAAAGATTTGTTGAGAATCTAAAATTATTAAATATGTGTGTTCTTAGTTAGGAATTTCAATTTAGGAATTGTTTCATGAGATGAGATCAGCTCTGAGTCTCATAAAAGTGAGACTGAAGGATCATCTGAGATGAGATGACGTCTCAAGAAAGTATTAGACGAGAAGCATCTCATGATCAGTCTCAACTCATGTCTCATTATTTACTGAGACGTTACTATGGGTAAAAAGGAGTCGTTAACTAACGGCTAGTAACTCCCCACTCATTAGTAAACTAGCCGTTACTATATAAAAAGGAGAGCCAACCACTTCTCAACCGTTCATTAACTGCTCCCTCATCATTTGTGCACTCATTCTCCCTCTCTTTCTCTCAGCTCCTCCCTCTATTTAAGACAAACTCAAAACCCACACCTCATCTCTTTCCTCTCTCTCAGATGCGCATCAAGATCAAAGCTATCAAACTTCCCTACTCTGATAAATCTTCTTCGTCTTCATCTCCTGAAATCAAGATGTCTTCATCTGAACAATCACAATCCATCAGCGTTCATTCAAGTCAAGAACGCCTCAGTCGTTCTCTATCTCCACAACCCAGTATAGAGTCTGAGCCCTCACAAACTCAGTCTCAACTTCCTCTAAGTCCACTTCTTTAAAGAAAAGTACACCCCTTCCTCGAAGAATGAAGTCTCAAAGGATTGCTTCAAACGTAACTCAGACTACAACACACCAAGCTCCCAAATCTCCGGTCCATATAGACCTCACCCAGCCTGAAGCTTCAAAGAAAAAGGGCAAGGCTGTTGAAGGAAAGAAGCTCTCATTTCAGTCTGATCTCTTTAAAAATGCAGAAGTGGAAGAAAAGTTTATCAAAAAGTTTGCTGAAAAGAAAATAGTGATTGGGAGGCTTATTGACTTTAAGGAATTGAAAGAAGAAAACTGGGATATTGTTCCTTATCTCAGGAAGCAGGGCTGGGAAGACTATCTGTCTATGACAGAGCCAATCTTTCCAAAAATGACAAGGGCCTTTTTATGCTGCTTACACCAAGGCTAAGGGTGCTTCTTAGGGGCTACCCCATGTGATAGTCAATCTCAAAGGAGTTCATATTGAACTCACTGAAGAATCCCTGGGGGCCATCATTCAAGCCCCAGTGACTGGAAATAGGCTCTACAACGAAGAAGACTGGTGGAATCAAATAGGAGTCCCAGTTGAAAGCGTGGGAACTTCTCTGTTTAAAGAAGCAAAGGTCACAAACTCCTCCTCCTCTCTCAATCATTTTGGGAAATTCCTTTTTCACCTGGTAGCCAAATGCATCATGCCCAGAGCTGGCACATTCAACAAGATCTACACTCAAGACTTGATGGTCATGTATCATCTCAAGCACGGTATCCCTCTAAATCTTCCCTTTCTAATTCTAAGACACATGGAACATGCCTTCTACAAGTCCAAAGTCACTTCCTCTCTACCATTTAGAATGCTCACCACGAAAATCATGAAGCATTTCAAAGTTGACCTCAGTGGCTGTGAAGAGACGTCTGAAAAGCCTAGACTGATTGGCAAATCAAATCTCAAGTCTCTGAGTTTAGATGGTAAGTCAATTCCTCCTCCTAACTTTCCACTTGAAAATCCTGCTCCTATTCCTCCCATTACTCAAGCTTCTCCATCATCAAAATTATCTGAGACCCATAAAAAGAAGAATAAGAAGAAAATGGTTAAGGAGGCTGCTGAGGGATCTCAAGAAGGTTGTGAGATCCCTAGAGAACAGAAGAAGAGAAAGTCTCAACGCTCTGTCTCTACTGAGACTGAGACTAAGAGAAAGAAGAAGAAGAAGAGATCAGAGCACGTCTCATCTGCTCTGACTCAACCAAAGCCTCAGCCAATTAACATAGAAACACCTACTGTGGAAGCGCCAGCACCTGAGATGCAAGAACCAGCACCTGATCCTCAATCTCAGTCTCCACATCATCAGACACCACCTCCATCTCCTTAGAAAGCAAGCAATCAATCTGATGTCTCTCCCATCACAAAAATTGTTTTTGAGACTCTTGTAAGTTTAGAGAAGGAAAATACTACCTCAGTTCCTGAGGCCATACAAGAAACTCCAACTGATGCTGATGAGACTGAAGAGATACCCACTGCTCAACAAAGGACTCCATCTAAGTATGAGCCATCTCACTCATTTCAAACCTCTCTTCCTACACCTGGCAAGTTCTTTGTGGATTCAATTCTGCTCAGCTCTCCTCAACTAAAATATGACCAATCTGCACCTCCACTTGAACACCCTCAAGCTCCAACATCTGAACCATTTGTTCCCACTCATATCTCCAACTCCATCAATACCTTTCTGAATCAGCTCCATGAAGAACAACAAAAACATCAACAAGATCTCCACTCCAGAATTGAGCAGAATCAGAAGAAGATCCTCAAGAAGCTGAAACATCAGAAGAAGAGGCAAGAGGCTATCCTTAATGGACTTGACACAGTCCATCAAGCTATTCGCACTTTAAATGATTTCAACAAGAAGATGAATCTTCATCTCTCTAATCTACCTCCTCTGCCTGAAATTCCACAAGTTGTTATGCGCCCATATGGACCGGACTCAGACTCATCCTCTTCTCCTTCTTCCTAGATTTGCTAGTTTCCCTTGTTTTGATAATGGCAATAGAGGGAGAGTTGGTTAGATGTTTAGCATCTGATGAGAGTCTTAGTTTGTTCATTTAAGATTGCAGCTTTGTGTAGTCTGTTTAGGATGTTTTGAATGATGTTTTTAAATGCTTAAGATGTTATAGCATCTTTTCTTTGTTTTGATGAGATGCAGTGGCATCTTTTGCTATCAAATTATGTATTCCCTTTCCTGATTAATGAAATGACTCTTTGTTCACATTCATTTGCTGTGATTAATCTGTGGTAAATCTGTTTTAGCAAAATATTATGTAAAATAACTTTCAACAGATTAGATCTCTAACTCGGGGGGAGCTCATCTCCTTCAAAGAAATAGAATTGCATAACTCAGGGGGAGTTAATTACTGCATCTAATGACTTAAAGTCTTATCCATTTAAAATTTAAACTCTATGGTTTCCCATCATCAAAAAAGGGGGAGATTGTTGAGACAAACTCACCTCCAAGAGTTTTTAATATGCCAAACCACTAAGTTTAAATGTATGAGATGTATCTTGTTATTACTAACTATGTGCTCAAGAATGTGGCAGAACAATGTTAGAATTTGTTTTGCAGAATTCAAAGATTCATATATGTCAAAACAAAGAAACAAGGAAGCATCAAGAAGCTTGAAGCATCAAACGAGAAGGGACTCATAAACTGCTTGAGACGACGTCTCAAGAACATATGCAGAGTCAAGAGATCATCTCAAGAAAAAGAGACAGATCCAGAAGTGCATCATAAGCTTCATTGATCAAGACAGTAAAAGGATGAGACTAATTTTCTAAATTGAGCAAGAGATCAGCACAAGTTAAGAACAGATGTGAGATCAGCTTGAGACGCTGTCTCATGGTCAGATGCAAGAAAAGAGATCCAAGTGAGAGATGCAAGAGAAGAGAGATAGACTCGGAAGAGACTCAAGTACAGTTCAACTGGACAGGTCATCAAGTCAGTGACGTTTGTACTTGAACAATAGTTGTACTCATCCAGCAGGCAAGGCCTGACACTGTTCCAACGGCTATAAACGGTCAGAAATGGCTAACTACCCTTTCATATAAATCCTGAGAGCTACAGTGGAGAAATATGAGAGACTACGCTGCATATTGAACAATCTTTACATCTCATCTCATCTCGACTCAAGTACTGATCTCAAGTCCACGTCTCAAGTCTATTATTCATCAGACCTGATCTTAACTTGAGAACATCTGTAGTCTCAACTTATTCTTTCTCTTCTTGATCTTAATATTGTTGTATCCATTTAGAAGAGACACCTTCTAGCTAAAACTCACTGTCTATCCATACTGTGTATGATTGTAAGCTAGACTCATCACAACATCCTATTCTTATAACCTGTCTCATCTAAGATAGGAGTGTGCCTAGTCTTTGAGTGAGGTGTGTGCGTCCTGAAGAGGCTGTAAGAATACTTGTGGCTCAGCCAAGATAGGGAGTGCTTAGGCTTGGTGTGAGAGACGTCCTGAAGAGGCTGTAAGATTACTTGTAATTGATGGGTTGTCAATAGTGGAAATCTCACGGGTTGTGAGGACTGGACGTAGCCCAAAGGTGTGGGTGAACCAAGATAAGATCCCTGTGCCATCTCTCTTCCTTATTTCTTTATCTTGCTTTACACTTAACTCATCTTAAATCCGTTAACAACTAAGTACCTGGTTTAAAATATAACTAAATCTGATTTGAGATTTTAAGACAACTTGAACATAATTGAAACAACTGAAATTGAAACTGCTTATACCCTGTCTTAATAGAGACCCCAAGTCAACAGACTTGAGATCACGTCTCAACTTTCAATTTCAGCGTGCAAATTTCAGGAACAAATTTGTAAAGTCTCTATTCAACCCCCCTTCTAGAGACATTCAGCCAACTTCATTTTGAACATCTCATACTAATGAACAAGCATGTTGATTTTGGATTGCTTTACATTGTCCGTCCCTTCATGGGCAGCGGCTAATGTATCCTAGATTTCTTTGACAGAAGAGCAGCCATGCACCTTCTCATATTCTGATTTGCTCAAAGAGCAGACAAGATAGAGTTTTGCTTTGGCGTTTAGTTGTACACGCGCCTTCTGATCACCAGTCCATTCTGACTTAGGAATGGGCACACCATTGTTGGCAGGAACATAATCACCATCTGTGACTACATCCCAGAGATCTAGGTTGCTGCTCTCAATGAACAGCTTCATACGGTCTCTCCAATAATACATACACTTGAAGTGTTGTGGTTCATAAGACTCACACCGGAAGTCCGGCAGAATCTCCCCTAAAACTGGAGGTATACCAATTCCAAACTTCACCTGAAACTCAGTAAAACCACCAACACAGTTTAATAACATGAATTCACTAATATCGTAATAGGGCCTCCGTGGCCAGAACAGAATATACATACACATATACATCAATATTTAACTACCTATCATTACATATGAACTAATTCAACTAAATGAATCTTCTACTGGAAGTACTACTCCGCTTCACCATTTCTTTCCCTGCTTTATCATCACCTGGGATCACCTGCACAACTAGAGTATATCCTCGAAACGTGGGGTGAGACTACAGTCTCAGCGAGCACAACTATGCAGATGCAGTGTAGGAGAAATCAATCATATAAGACGCAACACCTAAAACATGCTAACATATAGTTCATAGCTTAATTCTGATTCTTTACATAATGAAAAATCATTTTAGCTCAAAGTAAAGATACATGTACAATTAGGGGTGTAACCGGGTCGGGTTGGTTCGGGTTTAGGGTTAAACAGTGTCCGAACCAATCAAAACACATTGGTTTGGGTTGGTTCGGTTTTGCATTTTTTCATTGGTCAACCCGAACCGAACCAACCCGACCTCTAACGGGTTGGTTCGGGTCGGGTATCGGGTTTCGAATAAAATAATAATATTTTCTTAAAAAATTAAAAGAGAAAGGAAAAAAAATCTTATAAAATTGAAAAAATGAGGAAAAATTGTTTCATTGTTTTTCAATATAAATAAGACCAATACTGAGGAAATCACCTACAATTTTTTTGTCACAATGTGTCAAACAATATAATAAATATAATAAATAGTACAATTAAACTTATGACAATAAGCTTATAACAGTAAGCTTATAAGTTATAACTGCAATTTTTTATCACACTTGGGTTCCAGTATTTGTTGTTGGGGATGAAGCACTTTCCCACTTGATTTTTTTAGTTCCAAGTGGTGTTGGAATATCTTCTCCTTCCATTCTGCATGAATTAAAAATAAGATAAAGTCATATGCAAAGTTTAAAAACAACAGAGACTAAATACTAGAAGGGAAAAACACACCACCCATATTTTTCTGGGAAAGAAAACAGGATTTCAAAACCTGAATGATAAAGAAATTAAACAAGCAATAAAGAAATAACAAGACAAAAATGATAGATTAATTAAAAGCAAGGATGCAGGTAACGAAGGTAAATCAACAAATTAAATCACCAAATTAATGAATCAACTAATTTATTTACATTTCTTTACATATATTAAAAAACAAAAGTGTAAAAACACAAACAATATTTTCACCTATTTCCATCATCATGTTGCAGTGCTCGGATATATGCTAGCTAGCTATATATTAATGATATTTATGCTTACTTTTATCTTTGTTTAATTTATAGATCCTACTTAATTTCTTTTTCTTTCATCGTGGATTTCACGAGTTGGTATATATCATTAAAATGAAATGAGGAAATTGATAATACATGTCTAACAAATTGATGCTTTACAAGCATAAAATCCAATAAGGTTGCCAATTATTATTGTGTATATGTGTGTGTGCAGATTGTGTATATATAATTAACGCCATATATAAGACTAGCTAGCTAGCAAACTAACACGCAATGATCAAGAGGGAGAGAATAGGAAACTCTATAGAGGTAAATCAATGTCATATCCATGTGGAGTATTGATTATCCAGGCTAGCTGTGATCATACCAAGCAGTATATCAGATGATGCATATCCATTATAGTACGAAGGCAAAATTATTTTGAAACTAAGGTCTTCCAAATCATGCAAAAATACTTAATAGAGATAAGAAATTAATAGCTTCGTGTCTACTTTCAAGATTATTATTTTCTTGCATAATTAAACTACATACATGTGAAGGTCATTATTTTGCATAATCACAGGCATTCAAAACTAGTGTTACTTCATAAAATACAATATCAGATTTAATAAGGATCAAACCCAAAAACAACAATCAGAAAGATTTCTACTATGGTGTTCTTGAAAGCATTTAATGTTGCATCTTTCTCCTCAGGAGTTCGGATATCCCCTAAGAAAATGTCAATTATCTTCCCACCAAATTTTTGCTGCAGCGGAAGTGCAGAACATTTCCATGTTCATTAGAAAGTAGGACCTTTAGCTGAACATAAGAGATGTTGGCAGCAAAACTTATAGAAACAAGTTGGCATAATTTTTAGTTTAGTGTGTGTGCTTGAGCATGTTAGTATGAGGAAGAGAGGGAAATAGTAAATGGTGCATACAACTAAGATACTCAATGTGGCTGTAATCAACAGAGCCACATATATGTCAAAACAGTAACGAAAGGACTTCTAACAATTTCACAAAAGGGCTAAAGGCAATAAACACAAATTCAAAGCCCCAGTAGGAAAGCTGTTTGGATAAAAAAATACATTAGAAAAATGAATGTGACAAAGTACAACAGTGAGCACTTTAGAAAAGGTAAAGAACACACAAACTAAAAGAACCCAAATAAAAATAGCCTAAACCAGCAAGAATGGTGAGACAGAAAACTCATATCAGATTTCATAGTTCCATACAAGGGAAAAGAGGACCAAGATCTACAATTAAATGACAAGCTATTCAACGAAAAAAGGGAAAAGACAAAAGAACAAAAACACAAACCAAACACAACACAACAAGCAAATATCACAGCTAACTCTTTAAAAAGGCAGCCCCCAAAAGTTCTGATGATATTACTTATAGGCCTTGCATAAATTTCTCAAGCTATTTGTTCATCAAATCCTAAACTTCTATCCAGATTTATTAAAAAAAATGTAAATGCATAACACTTAAAAATAGTTCCATCAAGGAATGAACTGAATATGACAGATCCATCAAAAAGTTCAATTTAATTTGCTGGTTTTTGTAGAGAGGCAATACCTGAGAAGGAATCGGAGCAGAAAGGAGATCTAAGCGTGCGAAGAAGGAGATCGCGTGGCGGCCCAAGCTCTGCAGATTCTGTCAGTGTTACTAACACCCTTTTGCTTCAAAAAGTTCAAATTAAATTGCTGGTTTTTGTAGAGAGGCAGTATCTGTGAAGGAATCGGAGCAGAAAATAGGATCTAAGAGCGCAAAGAAGGAGATCGCGTGCGGCTCGAGCTCTGCAGATCCAAACACGAATGGAGAAGACGGTGAGGGAGTGCAGAAAGCCAAAAACAATAGGCCTTACGGAGGAGCACGAGGCCGGCGACGGTGGCGACGGTGGCGACAGAAAGCAGGGACGACGACGGGAGGGAGAGCGGCGGCGGCGCACAACAGTGAAGTGAGTGGGTGGGAGAGAAAGAGAAGCTAGGGCACGCGAGAGGAGAAAAATGAAAGAAAATGTCTCTAAAAAAAGTGAAATGAAAGTATCTCTAGACCCCTGCCACACACGCGCACAACTAACCTTGGTCGGGTTCGGGTAGCTCGGGTTTGCAAAATAGGAACCCGATACCCGAACTGTTGAGGTTCGGTTTTACTTAAAAAATTACCCGAACCGACCCGTGACCCAACCCAACCCGTTTTTTTTGGTTTGGTTTGGTTTGGTTTGGTTCGGGTTGACCGGGTTGGCGGGTCAACCCGAACCCGCTTACACCCCTATGTACAATTCCAATACACAACAGTTATGGCCTAAACTCATGCATCATAATCATCTCAATATAAATGCAATTATGATGCAATTCACTGTTGTGCCCAGCAGGCATGATCTTATCACTTAAACTGGAGTTAGAACTGAGCTTAGACTACGGAGAACGTCTTCTCCGGGGACGAATCTCACGCATTACTGGACCGAAGTCAAGTTTTCACATAATTACTTAATTTTTTTTAACTCACGGCGCGAAGGCCGGCTTGAATTAACTCACGGTCGAAACCGGCTTATATTACTCAAATGCACATAATCTCAATGAACTAATAACTGATATTCATCAAATGACAATAACGTCACATTTTGTAAGTTTCAAAAGTCAGGGTTCTCAATGTGAATAACAACTAACATGCAAACAAATTACTAATTTCCTTAACTTAATCACATGATTTTCACACAATTGATAATAACTAACATCTACAAGTATAAAGAATGGGGAATTAGAGGTTAGGGTTCATACTCAAGACATGCAATCACAAAAGTGTAAGTGTGTGAGTTGTACTCACCTAATCTTGAAGCTCAAAGGAAGAAGAGTGGGTAAGGACGGATCACGTGATGATTCCTGGCTCCAATTTCCCTTTTCAAGCTCCAATCCAAGCTTTCTCTCTCTAAAAACCCAGAGTCCCTCTCTCTAGACTAAGGAAGAAAAAAAAGGAAAAGTGAAATTATGATTCTGAAAGAGGAATCTGGTGCTTTAAGTGGATTCTCTCTCAAGCGAGCTCTTCTCGATTGAGCGAGCGTGTCGGTTGCATGGCTTTCCTTCACATTCTCGCTCAAGCGAGACTATCTCGCTTAAGCGAGAATGACCCAGAAAATACACCCTCTATGGATGATTCTCGCTTGAGCGAGACCACTGGAACTTCGTTTTTAGCCTAAGTCTCATCTCCTAATTTCTTAAGCTTTCTTTCCTTAATTATTAACATACAATTTCCTATCTTAATCTTATAAATTAATAGAAGTTCTAATTTACGGGATGCTACAACAACACCAGCGTCGTCGCCGCCATTAATTTTTTTTATTATGTTTTTTTATACTTTTATTGTATTATGTTCGAACAAATTATGTATATATATTTTTTCTTCTGTCGATGTGTTGATATAATATTTAGTATTATTTTTATAATTTTAAAATTAATAAATAATAAACCATAAACCCTAAATATTAAAATAAAATAAATAATAAATTTAATTTAAAAAAATTTATCTTTGGCGGTGGCCTTGGCTGTCACTAAGGCCATCGCTAGATAAAAAAATGAAAAAAAAAAATAGTACGTAGCGACGACCATGATTTTAGACACGGCTTTAGCGACGGTTTGGCCGTCTCTACGTAGCGACGACTTACTTTGCTCATCACTACTGCATTTACACGAGCTTTGTAGCGACGTCCATGTGGTCGTCGCTAAGCCGTCGCTACGTAGCCTGTAGCGATTGGTTTTCGCTAGGGTCGTCGCTAAAAGGCGTTTTCTTGTAGTGGATTATTATGACCTTAGTGGATAATTGACCAAAATTGCGAAGTTAACCCAACAAAAGTACATTCAAAGTTAAGGGAATCTTGTTACAACTCGTAAGGTTAGCCAATAAAACCAATACTTCATGAACACCCAACAAAACCTATCTAAGTACAAACCAAGCTAAAAAGAGAAACAAAGGACAATATTGACTTCTATATCTTGGCACCTCGAATATGCTACCTTGGGAACAATTATTCCAAGAAATCATCAAACTCTCAAACCGACTCACCCCATAAGGTATTAAGGAGATATTCCCCAAACAATACAATCCAATTGGGGGAAAGGCGGTTTTGTACCCTTTATTCCATTAACATGTATAAAGCATGTCCTAAAATTGTACCATCTTTTTTTTGGTCCAAGATTATAATTCATTAAACCCCAAAGGGCTGCTGATAAGTGAAAATCATATGATAAATTAGAGCACTTTTTAGTTCACTTATCAAGGATAAAATGGTATTTTTGCCCCAAATTAATCCCTTTTTATTTAATATTAGATATATTGTATTTATTACTCTTGGATTTGAACTCGATGCTATTTTGATATAAATTGTGCTGATTTTTGCAGGATATTGCAAAGATTTAATATGAAGGAAAGATAGTATTAAATAAGGGAGATATCTGTAAGATTTGAAGTTTAATTGAAGACATTTAATGAAGATTAGAAGATTATTTGAGAGCAATTAATGAAGATATCACTGTCAATTAAACAAGGATTCTGCATGCATCCTTCCCAATTAAATCCAGGATTCTCAATAAATGCAAGATCCCATCAAGAAAAGGGAAACAAGGAAAAACAAATAAACCAAAACCAGTCTCGGGGAGAGATCAAGTTAAAAAGAGAAAGATTGAAGCTGTGCAGAACGCGTTGCACGCTGCAACCTGCGCTGTAGCGCAGGGTGAAGCGCAGAACACGTGATTCTTGCCCTGTTGCCATTTTTAGATAGATTTCTCCCCAATTTTCTTTGTCTTTCCTTAGCCTATAAATAGGACCCTCTTGCACCAGATTAGGTGTGCACGATTATTGTAATTCAGTTATATTTCAGTGATAATGCACCAGTTCTAATTTTAGAATAGGAGAGGCAGAGCGCTGCACGAGGATTGAAGATGGTGACAGCATCTTCGGTGGTTTGTATGGCTACCATGAGTAGTTAACTCTCCAGTAGGATTGAATGTAGTTGATTCTATCCCCAAGTGTATGTAAACTCTATCTTATTATTTATGAGCTCCCTATCTATAATATTGGTAATCTTATTCTGTGCTTAATTCCTAACTTCCGCGCTTGCACCGGAGTTATAGGCTAGTTTCGACTAGGATTGAGGATGGGGGAGCGGATACTGAAGAAACTCATTCTCTGAGTGAATAAGAGTATTCGGTAATCAGTGACCGACACATGAGCATTACTAATGAGTGATGGGTAGTGTGAGTACCATAATGAAGGGTGTTCATAGGATTAGGCCTGTTTATCGATAGCAAAGGTTAGTTGATAGTAATTCCAGATTCCGACACATGGTCGTATCTAGGGATTGATGGGTAGTGTGAGTATCCTAATGAAGATGCGTCTACAGGATTAGGCCTGGTTTATTAATGAGTTCCTTTACAAACGGAAGAATAAAAGCAAAATAAGCTGATGGTAAGTTTGTCGCTTGGGAGAGCCCGCACGGATTACCTTTGAGTGGTGAGGCTGCTGGTAACTCGGGGTCTTAGCAAATTAGTTTGTCTACAGTATTATAGAGTAAACCTAAAATAATAAATAGTTTTTACATACACAAAGGGTGTGATGATACGAAGTTCAATCCTAATCCAATTAAAGTGTCTCTAACTCTTCCTTTCTATTTTTATTGATTATTAGTTTGCTATTTACAATTTCCGCACAATAATATTCTCACAAAACCTATTGTTTTCTCTTGATAATTAGATCACGATTATACGCGAATTGACCGTTCCTTGTGGATACGATAACTCTTCTTACTATTATACTACTGGATTTTTTGTTCGCTTGCCAGAAACCCATCAAGTATTTTTGGCGCCGTTGCCGGGGAACGGTTTCCAATTCGTGTAGACCTTGGCTGCCTAGTTATCAAGAATATCTATCTTAGGATTTCTTTTATTTATTTTTATTTATCTTAGGATTTCTTTTATTTATTCGTTTTTTGTTATTTTAGGAAATTTTTATTATTTTAGGAAAATTATCATTTTTCTATTATTATTAAATTTTTTTCTTCCACACTTACCTTTTTCAAAGTTTCTTGTTTATGCTGTTAAGAGGCCAGGTGTCCCCCAATCAATTACAATTCGACCCGGAAATCGAGAGGACATCCAGGAGAAACAGAGGCAGAAACGGGAGAAGGAGAAGAAGGATAGTTGTAGAAGAACCCAAAAACATGGCTGAAGAAACACCCAGAAAATGGACTCTAGGGGAATATGTCACTCATCAAGGACCACGCCACTTTTCAAGCATAGTGTTACCACCAGCTGCAAGAGCTTTGGAGTTGAAACCTGCTCACCTCAACCTCATTAGTGCACATCAATTTACTGGAATGGATCACGAGGATCCATATACTCATCTCTCTAATTTCTATGAATTAATTGGCACTATGGGTTTTGAAGAAGGTATTTTAGAATCTGTTTACTTACGCCTTTTTCCTTTCTCTTTGTTAGGTAAGGCTAAGGAGTGGCTGCAATCACACCCAAATCAAAGTCTAACCAGTTGGAGTGTGGTTGAGGAAAAATTTCTGACAAGATTCTTCCCACCAGATAAGCTAATTGAAGCCCAAACAGATATCTCTACATTCAGACAGGGGATAGATGAGCCACTTTGTGAAGCATGGGAGAGATACAAATCTTTGCTGCGAAGATGTCCCAATCATGGCTATGACGATATAGCTCAACTCAACATATTCAGCAAGGGACTTCGAAAAGAGTCGAAGTCATTCATAAATGCTGCAGCAGGAGGTACCATCTTATCTGTAGATGCAGAACGAGCACTAGATATCATCAATAGCTTTGCTCAAAATGATCGACAAGCTCAAAGTGTACGATAGCCTACACAATCATCAAAGAAAGGAATGCTAGAACTCAGTCAAAGTTATAATCTATTAGCAGAGAACAAGCTTATCAAAAGACAAATAGAAGCACTTACCGAGACGCTGAAGGCACTCCCTCAACAACTACAAGCTGTCAACTGACAACCTATCCACACCCAACCACTGATTTGCGACTTCTGTGGAGGTGACCATCTAAATGGTCAATGTGCTAATCAAGAGATGCAACCAGAGCAAGTCAATTTCATGGGAAACCAGGGGAGGCAAGGTAATTTCTCCAATAACAACAACCAGTACTCACAAGGATGGAGGAATAACCAAACCAACTCAGGTTGGGATCAAAATGGAGGATCAAGACAAGCACCTTACCAGTAGCAACCGTCAACTTATGATAAATTGAACAGCTTGGAAGGAAAGATTGATGATCTTGTTCAAGGATTCAATGGATTCAAGAAAAATACAGAGGCATCAATCAAGACTATGGAAAACCAGGTGGGTCAGCTAGCAACTGAAATGGCAGAGCACAGGCAACATTGTAGAAACACAGGGAAACACTAGAAGGGGGGTTGAATAGTGTTTCTGAATATTTTTGAAAGCTTTTCGCAAACAGGTGTTAAAAACACGATTTCAGACAGACTCTTAAAGGACTGTCTGAAGTTTTCAGACGGTATAAAAGATACTGATTTAAAACAATGTTTTATGTCTTTATAACATATCAGATTAATTACTCTAACCCCTTGATTAGTATAAAAAGAATTGACAAGAGATAAGGGTAAGAAAACTTAGCCAAGAAATTTATCCTGGTTCACTCACTACCACTGTGAGCTACGTCCAGTCCCAATGGCAAACAACCACTGGATTTCCACTATATGAATATTCAGATTACAAGCTTGAATTTGAGTACAGTCTCTCCAGACACAATGAGTACAGTCTCTCCAGACACAACGAGTACAGTCTCTCCAGACACAACGAGTACCGTCTCTCCAGACACCACGAGTACAGTCTCTCCAGACACAACGAGTACAGTCTCTCCAGACACAACGAGTACAGTCTCTCCAGACACAACGAGTACAGTCTCTCCAGACACCACGAGTACAGTCTCTCCAGACACAAACAAGTATTCTTTTCTGTCAAGTCTCTTCAGGCTCTACCACAAGTATTCTTTTCTATCAAGCCTCTTCAGGCTCTACCAAGGTTTACAAAGAAAGGGGTTTAAGCTTTTAAAATATCAAGTTTGAAGCTCAAACCAATACAATGTACAATAAAAAACTGAGGTATGCTCAGGATATACAAATGTGTACAAAGAATTCTATCAGAGAGTTTTTACGGAGTAAAAACTTGCAGCGTGATGTTTCTCTTGGCTTTCTTGTATATTGATTTTTCTCTTTTTCACTTCTACTTCATTGTACTTGATGGTCTTCATAGAGGGGTATTTATACCCAAATTTTAATCCGTTGAAATACCACTGTTTAGAGATAGCATTAAATGCTATTTAATCCGTTGTGAGACATGCTTCTGAGAGCTCTGATATTTCTGACACGATACAAGGTTTCTCTTGCATTAAGGCTGCTACAAATGTTGTTGCAGAGGCTGCGTGGCAGAGATTTCCTCAGTGGTGTATGAAATTCAAAATCACCAGGAAAGGTCTCTGTGTTCCTTGCCATAAACGTGTTTGAAAAGGTACGTGCAGCAGAGGTTCAGAAAAGTCTTCACAAACTTCAGCAGAGGGTGCCACGTCATAAGTGAGACTTCAGACAGCACTGATACTTCAGACGAGTTGGGCTACTTCAGACTGCTTCAACTCTTCAGACGAGTTCTGCTTCTTCAGACAGCTTCAACACTTAGTCTTTTTATGTAGGCTCATAGTGACTCTTGCTGAAATCACAGATAAATCTTTAAAACATATATGTATCTATGATAAATATTTTAACTCAAATTTGTTAAGCATTAAAACTTGGGAATTGAGTTATCTTAAACATCATATTTTCTCTTATGATATTTTTGAGACTCAACATTCTCCCCCTTTTTAATGATGACAAATTTGTTTAAAATACACAAATCTGAGAAGAGTTTTAAAGATAAAAATATAGATAGCTCCCCCTCAGATGGTGATCTCTCTTAAACTGAATTGATCAAAAATCAATTTCTTATGTACTCCCCCTGAGTCCTGTAATCACTTCAGATTCAGATTTTGTTAGATATTTTAATACTCCCCCTTTTGTCATCAATCAAAAGGGAATATCAGAGCTAAACAGTAATAGAGCAATAAATTCACATAGAACATATAGCATAATGTTAACAATGCACTCATAAAAGGATGAGAAAAGCCACTGATTGTATATATGGGAATGTTCAGATAAAGAAACAAACAATCAGACACTTGTCATAAGCATGAGAATAAACTAAAGACAATGGCTAAAATGAACAGTCTAATCTTTGTTCTTCAGCAAGGCCTCAGTGAGAAAGGAAATCAAGTCGTCCTTGGCCTTGTTTATTGCAGCTTCCACTGAGGTTTTCAAGTCTTGCTGACCAGATCTGATAAGCTGCTGTTCTTGAAGAATCTGTTCTTGTTGAGCAATCAGATGCTTAGTCTTCTGTTCTTGAGCAGCACACTTCTTTTCAAGTTTCTGCACTTTGGACTTCAACTTCAGATTCTCCTTAGCCAAGTCTTGCTCAGATTCATAGAAGATGAGCTGGATGTAGGGGCAAACAAATCTAAGCAGTCCAAATCCTGGCTGCAGTTTGTAGTCAGAGGGGCTGAACATAGGGCAAAAGAAGGTGCCAATAGGATTTAGTAGAGCCCAATCTTCATGAAACGAGTCAGCAGGTGGAGGAAAGTGATCTCTTATATAGTGATATTTGACAGTGGTTGACTTTCCAAGTCCAACACCAGAATCAGCATCAGGACCAGTTGATCCAGAAGAAGATCCAGCATCTTCTCTGATTTTCCAGTAAGAGGACCACAGCCAATCTTGAAGTAGATGATCCAGGCCTCCTCCTAGATTTGTGATGAATTCTGGTAAAGAGTCCCACTCTGTAGACTCATCACTTCAGGCACATATGAGTTTTTCTTTGAATAGCTTTTAGCTTCTTTGAATTTCTCTTCCAGTAAGGGATACCTAGGAACTATTCTATCAGGTTTCACCAAGATTTTGGTGGTTGGCCTGATTGAACAAGTTCTAGGGGGCCTGTAGCCTCTCATCCCAACTCCCTTGAGCAGATCCCTCTGAAACAGCTCAGACTCAGTGTTCAGCTGCCGCACAAAGCTCCATTCATCATTAGACAACCTCAGGGAATCATGTGAGAATGGATTGATGGGAGCCCAAATATGTGCAAGAGGGACACCCTTCCTGATCTTGTCTAATACACCTGAAGAAGCACTGTATTGATTCCTTACTTCAGCAGCAGTTTTCCTGATTAAGCCAGGATGCAAGGATACATCAGGTGCTGATCTGAAATACTGTAGCTCTTCAGACAGGGTGCTAAACTTGGGCAGTGAGCAGGGATCAGCAAGCACTTGCTCTGCTTCAACAGAGAGTTCTTCTTCCAGAGAAGGTGTAGGAGGTGGAGGTGATGAAGGTAAGAGTGGTATTAGAGTAAGGTCATGGATTTGTGTGGAAGATAATGTGGGCTCAGAGAGGTGATTCTCTGAAGGTTGTGGTGAGGTGGGTTCAGAGGGTTTGGAAGGTTCAGAGGGTTGGTTTTCTGTTTGTGGAGATGGGGATGGTTGTGAAAGAGGTGAAGATGGTTGGTTTATAGGTGATAGGGGTTTTGGTGAAAGTTGATGAGGTGTTTGTTTTTCTGGTGAGGAGGGTGGTGAAGGAGTTACATTATCAAATCTCACCTTAATTCTCTTGTAGGGAGGTTTGGTTACCTCAGATTCTTTTGCCTTTGCTGCTTCCTTCTCCCTTTGTGCTTGTTTTTCTTCCCTTTTCCTTTTAAAGTATTGTTGAGCTTTAACAAAATTTTGATACTTCTCAGCTTCATCTTCTGCTGTCAGCTGAGAGGCAATACTTCTAGTCACCCTAGGTTCAGGTGCAGTCTGAAGTAGCTTGCCTTTGGTTCTCTTTCTCTGAGGTGCACTTGACCTCTTCCTTTTCTTTGCTCCCTCAGCTATGGTTGCTTGCCTATCATCTTCAGCATAGGCCAATTGTGAAGCAATAGCAATAGCTCTATCAGTCTTCTCTTGTTCTGCTTTCTTCTCCAGCTCCTCCTGCTCCAAGGCAGTAGCCAATGCTGCCACCTGAATGAGTTCAGGATCAGATGGGCATGCAGCCAATGGCTCAGCTATAACTACATCAGTTTCTTCTGCCTCTTGAGCCTGTCCTTCCATTTCAGAAGAAGGCTGTGGAGTCTGTACAGGTTCAGACAACTGACCCACAATTTCAGATGGCCTTTGAGATGCCTTCTGAACAGGTTCAGACACCTGACTCTGCACAGATGCAGATGCTACCTTAGCAGCACTCCTTACAGGTAGCTTCTTCAATTTTGCTTGAGGAGAGGGTTTTGATGGCTTGAACTCATGCCTCCTTATGTCTCCTCTGAGTTCATTCTCAAGAACCTCCATTGTTGTCTGCCTTCTTGCAGCTTTCTCAAGAAGAAGGCTCTCCTTCATGGACGGAGAGGGAGGTCTTGGAGTCAGCTTCACTCCCATGCTCTTGAGGTTTGATTCACCAAACACAGGTTGTGAAAGGCGATCAAAAAGCCTTTTAATGGGAACTTTGAAGTGCAGCAAGATTTTGGTGATGATGGTATTGTGAGGGAAGCTCCCAGCAGAGTCTCTGAGACGCTTCTGCATGTGGTACATTATGATGTTGGGGAGGTTCACCTTCTTCTTCTGCAGTAGGTGAATCAGACAAAATCTTTCCAACTCAGAAACATGGTTTCTGCTTCCATTTTTAGGGATTATAGAGCACCCTAAGATGGCATGCAAAACCCTAGCCTTGTCTGACATATGCTTTGCATCCAAGCTTACTGGTTCAGAGGTGCCGTACAGAAACTCTGTGAACTGCTTCTGTCCTCCATTTCTAGCTTCCCAGCCAGGAGTGAATACAGCTCCTTCAGTTCTGACCTCACAGATGTGAGCAATGATATCTTCATCAACGAAGACAGGAACACCACGTACTGTGGCCTTGATGCTAGTGTAGATACCCTGAGGATTGGGTATTCCTCTGGCAGTAGCCTAGAAATCCAGCACACTTTGCTCATGCCACTGTGTCAAGTTGTGATTGAAATACGGAGTCCACCCAGCTGCATCGAACTCAGCAAACAAGTCCATTCCCAGAGATTGAAGATCCTCCAGAACTACACCCTTGGTCTTCACGATGTTGCTTCTAGCAGATTTCTTAGGGGCCATTGGAGAGTTTTCTGAAGAACTTGAGAGAGAAAAAGGATTGCTTGTAGAAGAAGGATCTCAAGAGATGACTACTGAATAGTGAACGGTGAAGTTCTGTGACCCACTAGCTTCCGTATTTATAGACCCATAAAGCAATGATGGCATGTACTGGGTGCGCAGACATAGGAGATCGTGCGAAGTGGAAGAGACAAAATAAATGAATTAAACCGTCTCATAAAGCCACGTCATTTGTTTACTTCAGACAAGTGACAGATTTCAGAAACCCATATGAATTTCAGACACCCCAAAATTTCAGACAAGTTACTTGTTTCAGACAGGCTGAAATTTCAGATACATCATTTTTGACAGATCAGATCACACACATTCAAAATGCATGTATGTTCAGATTATTTCTAATGAACTTAAATCTATCTTCAGTCAGAGGTTTTGTGAATATATCAGCCCATTGATGCTCTGTATCAATAAACTGAATATAAAAAATACCTTTCTGAACATAGTCTCTAATGAAATGATGTTTTATTTCTATATGTTTAGCCCTAGAATGTTGAATGGGATTTTTAGACAAATTAATAGCACTTGTATTATCACACAAAACAGGTATAGCAGATATAGTAATGTTAAAATCTTCTAACTGATACTTCACCCATAACAGTTGTGAGCAGCAACTGGCTGCTGAGATATATTCTGCTTCAGCTGTTGATAAGGCAATTGTGCTTTGCCTTTTGCTTGACCAGCTAATCATATTTTCTCCAAAGAAATGACATCCACCACTAGTGCTCTTTCTTTCAATTCTGTCTCCAGCAAAATCAGCATCACAGTAACCTACTAACCTGCAGTCCTTACTTTTCTTATAGCACAGACCAAGATTAGTAGTACCTTTAAGATATCTGAAAATTCTTTTTACAGCTTTGTAGTGAGTACTCCTTGGATCAGATTGAAATCTAGCACACAGACATACACTGAACATTATGTCAGGTCTGCTTGCCGTTAAATATAGTAATGATCCAATCATTCCTCTATACAGAGTTTGATTCACTGGTTCTTCCTTCTCATCTTTGTTTAAAGATGCAGATGGATGCATTGGAGTTGCCATGGGTTTGCAATCATGAAAGTTAAACTTATTAAGCATTTCCTTTGTATATTTTTCTTGATGGATCCATATACAGTCAGAATCTTGCTTAATCTGAAGTCCTAAGAAAAATTTTAGTTCACCCATTAAACTCATTTCAAATTCTGATTGCATTAACTCTGAAAACTCCTTGCATAATGAAGAGTTAGTTGAACCAAAGATAATGTCATCAACATATATCTGAACAAGTATAAGATCTTTGTTAGACTGTTTTCTAAAAAGAGTTGTATCCACTTTTCCTCTTTCAAAACCATTTGAGATTAGAAAACTGCTCAATCTGTCATACCAAGCTCTTGGGGCTTGTTTTAGACCATAGAGAGCCTTTTTGAGTTTGAAAACATGTTCAGGAAAAGCAATATCTTCAAAACCAGGGGGTTGTCTAACAAAGACTTCTTCTTCAATGAGACCATTGAGGAAGGAACTTTTAACATCCATTTGATATAGCTTGATGCCATTATTTACAGCATAAGATAAAAGAATTCTAATTGCTTCTAACCTGGCCACAGGGGCAAAGGTTTCAGTGAAGTCAATACCTTCTTGCTGGTTGTATCCTTGAGCAACTAATCTTGCCTTGTTTCTGAACACCCATTTGGTTCCAATAATAGTTTTCCCATGGGGTTTAGGAACAAGGGTCCAGACATCACTCCTAGCAAACTGATTCAGCTCTTCTTGCATGGCTAGGATCCACCCTTCATCATGCAGAGCTTCATCAATGTTCTTTGGCTCTATTTCAGATAGGAGAGCAAGAGAATTCAGAATCTTGAATTTTGATCTTGTCTTAACTCCTTCTGAAGTGCTGCCAATGATTTGCTCCTTAGGATGATGTGATTTGTATTTCCAATCAGGTTTCTGAGGAAGTATCACATCTGTTTGTTCTGTTTGAGACTCAACATTTGTCTGAAGAGGTTTGGTAACAGTAGGTACTTCAGACAGCAGCTCATCCTTCGAGCTGCTGTGGTCATTCAGCTCCATTCCTGCAAAGTCATCCTCTAGATCTGATAGTTCCCTATCAGTCTCTTTGTTATCATTGAATTTAACATGAATAGTTTCTTCAACAGTTAAAGTTCTAGAGTTATACACTCTATAGGCTTTAGATGTTTCAGAATATCCAATGAAAAATCCTTTATCAGACTTTGCATCAAATTTTCCAAGATCATCCTTGGTGTTGAGTATAAAACATTCACACCCAAAGGTGTGGAAGTATGATATGTTGGGTTTTCTTCCTTTCCACAGTTCATAGGCAGTCTTTTTCAGAATTGGTCTTACCAATATTCTGTTTTGAAGGTAACATGCTGTGCTAACAGCTTCTGCCCAGAAGGATCTTGGTAAGCTGCATGAGTTGAGCATGGTCCTTGCCATCTCTTGCAAACTTCTGTTCTTTCTCTCAACAACCCCATTCTGTTGAGGTGTTCTAGCCACAGAGAAATTGTGTGAGATCCCATTCTCATCACAGAACATTTGAAAGTTTGCATTCTCAAATTCTCCACCATGATCACTTCTGATGACAAAAATACAGAATCCTTTCTCATTCTGTACCTTCTTGCAGAATATTGTGAAATTCCTAAAAGTCTCATCCTTGCTTCTTAGGAATAACACCCAAGTAAATCTAGAATAGTCATCAACAATGACCAAGCCATATTTCTTACCACTAAGACTTTCTGTTCTAATAGGACCAAACAAGTCAATGTGTAAAAGTTCTAGTGGTCTGCTAGTTGAAACAACATCTTTACTCTTAAAAGAGTGTCTTGTTTGTTTCCCTTTCAGACAACTTTCACATAAAATGTCAGATTTGTATGAAAGCTTGGGCAATCCTTTAACAAGATTGTGTTTTGCTAATCTTGAGATTAATCTCAAGCTGGCATGCCCAAGTCTTTGATGCCAAATCTATTTTTCATCTTCAACAGAAATGAAACACTTTACATTTTGACTTGCTAGATCCTCTAGATCAATTTTGTACACATTGTTGTGTCTCTTAGCAGTAAAGGGGATTTGCTTAGAGGAGTCTTTGACTATGCATCCTTCCTTAGTAAAAGCTACCACATAACCACTGTCACATAATTGACTTATGCTCAGTAAGTTATGTTGTAGTCCTTCCACTAGAAGTACATTTTTAATAAGGGATGAAGAAGATATACCTACAGTCCCTATTCCAATGATCTTCCCTTGCTGATTTCCACCAAAGGTGACCATTCCACCAGCTCTAGGTCTAAGGTTTTGGAACAAAGACCTTTCTCCTGTCATGTGTCGCGAGCACCCACTGTCCAGGTACCATTTGTGGGGTCTCCTTTGTCCTGTTAAACACATCTGCAACAGGAATAATTAAGTTTTTAGGTACCCATATTCTTTTGGGTCCTTTCTTGTTAGCTTTGGGCCTTGTCTTTCTTCTGTGTTTGCACTGAGCCATATTGTGTCCAGGCTTACCACAGTGAGAACACCCAGTAACCTTCTTTTTAGAAAAATTTAAGACTGTAGGAGGTTCAGACAAGTTATGATCACAAAAGCCTAGTCCAGTTTTGTCAAGGGAATGCCTTTGACTTCCAAGCATTATATTCAAATTTTTAGTTCCTTTGACAAATTTGGCCAGATCTTTTGTCAGTTCCACAACCTGCTTCTGAAGTTTCTTATTTTCTTCAGACACAGCTTGTGAACTGCAGTTTTTAGTCTCAAGAACCTTTTCTTTGAGCATAATATGTTCTATCTCAAGTGCCTCATATTTGTTACACATTTCTGTGTGGGCTTTGGATAGATTCTTATACTCTTGGAAAAGTTCTTGAGAACTTTCTACCAGATCATCATACATTTCTTGTAGAGTAAGAGGAAATACCTCAGCTTCAGAGCTGTCTGAGGATGGTAGACTAGCCATGAGACACAGATTTGCCTTTTCTGAAGTATCTTCTTCTTCTTCTGAGGTTGATTCATCAAGATCTTCCCATGTTGCCATGAGACTTTTCTTCTTTTTGGAAAACTTCTTCTTGAAGTTGTTTTTCTTCAGTCTTGGACAATCAGCCATTATGTGTCCTGGTTGCTTACATTCAAAGCAAGAAATTTTATCAGGGTTAGACTCTTTACCTGTCTTACCTGATTTGGATGATGACGGTTGGTTCTTTCTGAACTTTCCTCTGTTCTGTAGCATTCTCTTGATCTTTCTGCTTAAAAGAGCAAGATCATCTTCATCTTCTGAGCTGTCTTCAGAATCTTCATCTGCTTCTGAACTGTCCTCAGCTTGCATAGCCTTCATGCTGCCATGCCTAGACTGTTTGACTTTGGAGTTTAGAGCCAGAGACTTCTTCTTGTTGTCATCTTCTCCAAGCTCAAGTTCATGGACTTTGAGAGATCCCAACAGTTCTTCCATTCTTAGAGAGTTACTATCTCTTGCCTCTTGAATGGCAGTGACTTTGGGTCTCCAGGACTTAGGTAGACTCCTTAGAATCTTTCTGTTGTTGTCTCCAGATTCATAGGTTCTTGCTAAAGACCTGAGTCCATTGGTTATGGTCTGAAACCTCCCAAACATTTGGTCAATAGTTTCAGTTTCTTCCATCTTAAACATCTCATACTGATGTATAAGCATGCTGATTTTGGAGTGCTTGACAGTTTCAGTCCCTTCATGGGCTGCTGCAAGAGTATCCCAAATCTCCTTGGCAGAAGTGCATCCATGGACCTTCTCATATTCTGATTTATTCAATGAACATATCAGATAGAGTTTGGCTTTAGCATTCATCTGGACTCTAGTCTTCTGCTCCAGGGTCCATTCAGTCTTAGGTATAGGCAAGCCATTTTGCATAGGCACATAATCTCCATCAGTGACCACCTCCCAAACATCAATGTTGTTGCTCTCAATGAACAACTTCATACGATCTCTCCAGTAGTGGTAATCCACTCCATTGAATGCTGGGGGTCTTGTGATAGAGGCTCCTTCAGTGATGTATTGCCTGTTGCTGTTAGAAGCTTCCATTTGGATCTTTCAGTCCTCAGTCACTTGTTAGGTGCTTCAACCCTGAGTAGAGCTCTGATACCAACTGTAGAAACACAGGGAAACACTAGAAGGGGGGTTGAATAGTGTTTTTGAATATTTTTGAAAGCTTTTCGCAAACAGGTGTTAAAAACACGATTTCAAACAGACTCTTAAAGGACTGTCTGAAGTTTTCAGACGGTATAAAAGATACTGATTTAAAACAATGTTTTATGTCTTTATAACATATCAGATTAATTACTCTAACCCCTTGATTAGTATAAAAAGAATTGACAAGAGATAAGGGTAAGAAAACTTAGCCAAGAAATTATCCTGGTTCACTCACTACCACTGTGAGCTACGTCCAGTCCCAATGGCAAACAACCACTGGATTTCCACTATATGAATATTCAGATTACAAGCTTGAATTTGAGTACAGTCTCTCCAGACACAATGAGTACAGTCTCTCCAGACACAACGAGTACAGTCTCTCCAGACACAACGAGTACCGTCTCTCCAGACACCACGAGTACAGTCTCTCCAGACACAACGAGTACAGTCTCTCCAGACACAACGAGTACAGTCTCTCCAGACACAACGAGTACAGTCTCTCCAGACACAACGAGTACAGTCTCTCCAGACACAACGAGTACAGTCTCTCCAGACACCACGAGTACAGTCTCTCCAGACACAAACAAGTATTCTTTTCTGTCAAGCCTCTTCAGGCTCTACCACAAGTATTCTTTTCTGTCAAGCCTCTTCAGGCTCTACCAAGGTTTACAAAGAAAGGGGTTTAAGCTTTTAAACTATCAAGTTTGAAGCTCAAACCAATACAATGTACAATAAAAAACTGAGGTATGCTCAGGATATACAAATGTGTACAAAGAATTCTATCAGAGAGTTTTTACGGAGTAAAAACTTGCAGCGTGATGTTTCTCTTGGCTTTCTTGTATATTGATTTTTCTCTTTTTCACTTCTACTTCATTGTACTTGATGGTCTTCATAGAGGGGTATTTATACCCAAATTTTAATCCGTTGAAATACCACCGTTTAGAGATAGCATTAAATGCTATTTAATCCGTTGTGAGACATGCTTCTGAGAGCTCTGATATTTCTGACACGATACAAGGTTTCTCTTGCATTAAGGCTGCTACAAATGTTGTTGCAGAGGCTGCGTGGCAGAGATTTCCTCAGTGGTGTATGAAATTCAAAATCACCAGGAAAGGTCTCTGTGTTCCTTGCCATAAACGTGTTTGAAAAGGTACGTGCAGCAGAGGTTCAGAAAAGTCTTCACAAACTTCAGCAGAGGGTGCCACGTCATAAGTGAGACTTCAGACAGCACTGATACTTCAGATGAGTTGGGCTACTTCAGATAGCTTCAACTCTTCAGACGAGTTCTGCTTCTTCAGACAGCTTCAACACTTAGTCTTTTTATGTAGGCTCATAGTGACTCTTGCTGAAATCACAGATAAATCTTTAAAACATATATGTATCTATGATAAATATTTTAACTCAAATTTGTTAAGCATTAAAACTTGGGAATTGAGTTATCTTAAACATCATATTTTCTCTTATGATATTTTTGAGACTCAACAAACATCACTTCTCAGTTGTGACCCAGACCAATCCAAAGGAGCAATGCAACATGGTTGTCACTAATGGTAACAAATTGCTAGAAGAGAAACTTGATGAAGAGGAGGAAATCATCTTTGGAAAACAATCGTCTCAAGAAGGAATATCCATAGAGATTGTTCATCAAAATGAAGAAGAAGCAGCATTAGAGCAACAAAAATACCATGAAGAAAAGGTCTTTATTACGGGTAAGTCACTTGACTCAAGTAAGTTTACTATACCCATTACTATTGGTAATTTACCTCCTACTCAAGCTTTATTGGATCTTGGAGCGAGCATCAATTTGATGCCGCTATCGTATTTTAACAAGTTGAGTAATGTGAAGGTCAAGCCTGCAAAGGTGAAGTTGCTTCTTGCAAACAAATCTGCTCAATACCTTCATGGGATAGTAGAGGACATTCAAATCAGAGTGGATAAGTTTGCATATGTAGTAGATTTCTACATTGCAGAGACAAAAGAGGAGGATACTGATGTCCCCCTAATTTTAGGAAGACCCTTCATGAAAGTTGTTAAGATGATTATTGATGTTGATCGAGGAAAATATGAACTAAGCTCAAAAGATGAAAGTATTGTTTTTCATATTGACAGAGGTATTCCCAAATTACAACAAACTGGTGCTATTTTCAAAAATCAAACAAAGTTGCCAGGCTCCGAATTTCTGAGAAAGCCTAGAATGAGAGCAAAGCATCCAGAGTCAATATGGGAATTCCAATTTAAGAAGAGAAAGGGATCAACATCTGATACTGAGGAAGATAGTGACAGCGATGGAAGAATCAAGAATTGGCATGGAGGATGGGAGCTCAAAGGCAAAACTGGAATGGAGTCAAACATCATCCTCCACTTGAGGCCACCATAAAAGGGTTGAGTAACCAGGCGTCGAGCTAAAAGACGTTAAACAAGCGCTTCCTGGGAGGCAACCCAGTCATTGTAAGTTTTAATTTTCATTTTGTTAATTTTTAGTTTTAGAAATTACCTGTTTAATTAGGAACTTGTTAAAATGAAGAATCTAATTTTTAAAGGAATGCATGGAACCAGTTAGGAGTAGCAGTCTAGCAGAAGCAGAAAAATACACTGCAGATCTGCACTTCAACCTGCGTTGTAGCGCAAGTGAAGCGCAGGATTAAAAATTAAAATGTGAGTTTCTGACTTCTGCGCTTCACTCTGCGCTGTAGCGCAGGGTGAAGCGCAGCGGGTGAGCTTTATTTTCCAAATGACACGCGCTCCACCCTGCGCTGTAGCGCAGGGTGAAGCGCAGAGCGCGGATCTATAAATTGCAATTTTTGAACGAGGGAAGTTCATTCAAACTTCCCCTCGTTCCATCTCTTGCGTTTTCTCTGAGTTCCTAACCCTTTGCCTTCCCTCTTTCACTCTTATAGCCTTCATTTCTTCATTTATGAGTTTATACCAGGTATGTTTTTATATTTTTCTTTACTTTTAACCGACTGGAATTTTGAAATTTTATTTGAGCATAAACCGTAGGTTAGGAAACTTAGGATTTTAGGAACCTTTAGGAAAGAAATAATTGTTTATGGTGATTTAATATATATTACATGTTGCCAGGATTAATTGTGAGTAATTCCTGTTTGCTTATGTGGTAGTTTTTGAGTGCTCAATAATTTTCTGCAAATTATTTTGTTGGCACATGCATGGTTAATTAATTGTTATGATATTTTTGCCTGCCCACACAAAAATAATTATGCCTTATTGCATGTTACTGATGACATGATTTTTTAGCATGAGTTTGATTCTCACTTTGCCTGTGTAGGATTGTTTAGGACTTGCTTTAATTGATCACTTTAGCATGTCTTAATTAATTAATTGGCAATTATTGGTAATGTCTAAAAGCAAAATTTTTATGCACAATTGTTTGATTAGTTGATTGCTCTGATTATTGAAATTAATTGGCCATTTATTTCATAATTATGAACAATTAAATATTATTATGCTGCATAAATAATTTTGATTACATTTGTTTCACAGATGGTTCGCACCAAGAATGTCAGTGGACCTAGTTCTTCTAGGAGAGGCACAGGGGGTGCCAAGAGGAAGGCCCCCCAGAGGGAACCTGAGTTTGACCCTCATCGCTTCAAGGACCTCAAGTCCTTTGAAGCATACACTGACTTAGAGGAGTGCAAATTCATCCTCGAGCGACCAGTCATTCTTGAGGAGGATGAATATGAGGAGTTCTCTGCTGAGATTCATAGGAGGCGATGGGACCGCCTCAGTCACCCTGACAACTATTTTGATCCAGACATCGTCAGAGAATTCTATGCCAACACCATCGGGGAACACGACGTTAACTGCAGAAGGGAATCCTATGTTCGAGGACAGATTATCAGATTTGATTGTGATGCATTCAATGCACTTCTAGGATATCCCATAGAGGAACATAGAGACCTCGTGGAGTGTCAATACCACGAGAGGATGCAGGCTGTGGGGCTTCATGGCAATGATCCCCTTGATCTCGAGACTGCTCAGCTGCTTTGTTTACCAGGGCGTTCCTTTGAAAGGAATGCATATCAGGAGGCAGCTAGGATCTACAGGAAAGATATGAGCATAGCTCATATGTGGGCAGTGCTGATACTGGCCAACATTCATCCTACCGGGCATGTTTCTGATGTAGTTATGCCCAAGGCCCACCTCATCTACACTATCCTCACCGACGCCGTTATCGATGTCTCACGAGTCATCACCCAGAAGATATCAGACTTGGCATCTGCTGTGGGGCGTAGGACCCCTAACTCTAAGATCAGGCTTGGCTTCCCCTCTCTTATCACAGCACTCTGCAGATCTAGGGGTGTGGATGTAAACCCTAGGGTTCGCATCGCACTTCCCATGACCAGAGCATACATGGAAGCCAACTGTATCCCGGCTGAGGAGTTACAGGTTGAGGAGCAGCAGCAGCAGGCACCACCACCACCACCAGCAGACATGGACGCTCCTGTCTGGGCCCAGCGTCTTGAGGCCCAGCACACTCACATGATGGCTCAGTTGTCCGCTATTCACCGAGCAGATGTTCACTTTCAGGGCAGACAGTATCAGGCTCGTATGGACCCTATGCCCCCTGCGTAGTTTTCAGGAGTATTTACAGTGGCCTGGGGACAGGCTTATTTTCCCAGGGGGGATGGAGCAGTTGATGCTGGAGCTGCTCACATGGATCAGGATGACTAATTTTTTTTTACCTATTTGGTGCTTTTCCTTCCTTTTCTTTTTCTTTTTCATTTTATTTTCTTATTATTTTCTTGTTATTTCTTTTATTTTCCTTTTGATATGTACTGTATATTGTTACCCCATTAATACATCATTGATATCATGCAGTGCATATTCAGTTATCTTTTGTTTTTCTGTTAAATTTTAATCTTTTTAGGATTTTTTTTTAAAAAAAATTTAGGACTTTAGGAAATTAGGATTTTAGGTAACTATTTCAAAATTCTCTGTAATTAAGTAGTTTAACTAACCAGACTAGGAAAGATGATAGGGTTTTGTGATTAATTCCATAATCAGTTAGGTTTAGGACTCTTCTCAGGAGAACCTATCAGGATAGTTAATTAAAACCAGTAAGTGCTTTATCAAGGAATTTTAGCCAATAACCGGTGAGCTGTGAGCTCTCAAACACTGAAATTGAGAGCTTTTCACCGCTGGTTGTCAACTGTTGTTGCTTGAGTTTCTGAATTTTGTCTTGCTGGTGGAAGATATGGAAGTGACAAAGGCTTGTTTTGTGATTATAATATTTTGCTCAGTGCCAAATAGCCAACCTTGATTAAATGTTTCCATTTATTGATTGCCTATTTGAGCCTTTAATATTTCTTTTTGAATGCACCCTAGCCATAATTAATGATTATATCCTGTCCCTTCACACTTGGGATAGAGAGCGGGGTGCAACACAACAAAATGGGACAAAAGGTTGGTGAATTGAAAGGTCAAAGAGATTCAAAGAGCAGGCACAAGAAATCAAAAAGAAGAGTACTCCCTCATAAATAAATTCTCTATGTTATTGTTTATAAAAAAAATCTGCACAAAGATGTGGAAATTGAATAAGTTGGGGGGAGTACTTCTTCAAACAAAGAGGTCAGCTGAAAAAGGGTGACAATTCACGAATAACTTGGTGAATTGAGAGAAGTTCCAAAGCACAACCACAAGATGCTCTCTATTCAAAGTGTTCATTGCTTATCTAGAAAAACCATGATTTCTTGATAGCCCAACCTCATTAAAACCAAAGAAAAGACCTTTTGATCCATATTAACTAATTGTAGGTTCAGATGTTGGAAACGACTATCAATTCTAGTTGTTCAACGGTGGTGAAAAAGATTGAGGGAAACACTTACCCGTGAGAATGAGAGATTTCCTTGGTTTATCACTTACTGCTTTAATTGCTATTTTTGAGAAGTTTGATCGATGTTTGTGTTCTATTCTGATTGAGGATTGGTAACATCTCTTAATCCTGATTTTTTCTTATGTTTGGAAAGTGACTGCTGCTTAACAAGGAGATGATGAAGAGTTCCTTGAATTTGTTTTTGAATTGTTTGAATTACACAGGGGATAGAATTGATTTTTTTTTATTGCAAAGAGGTCTCTTGCTTGAGGACAAGCAAGAAGTTAAGTTGGGGGGTATTTTGATAAGTGAAAATCATATGATAAATTAGAGCACTTTTTAGTTCACTTATCAAGGATAAAATGGTATTTTTCCCTAAATTAATCCCTTTTTATTTAATATTAGATAAATTGTATTTATTACTCTTGGATTTGAACTCGATGCTATTTTGATATAAATTGTGCTGATTTTTGCAGGATATTGCAAAGATTTGATATGAAGGAAAGATAGTATTAAATAAGGGAGATATCTGTAAGATTTGAAGTTTAATTGAAGACATTTAATGAAGATTGGAAGATTATTTGAGAGCAATTAATGAAGATATCACTGCCAATTAAACAAGGATTCTGCAGACATCCTTCCCAATTAAATCCAGGATTCTCAATAAATGCAAGATCCCATCAAGAAAAGGGAAACAAGGAAAGACAAATCAACCAAAACCAGTCTCGGGGAGAGATCAAGTTAAAAAGAGAAAGATTGAAGTTGTGCAGAACACGTTGCGCGCTTCAACCTGCGTTGTAGCGCAGGGTGAAGCGCAACTCTCTGGTTTCTGCGCTGCAACCTGCGATGTAGCGCAGGGTGAAGCGCAGAACACGTGATTCTTGCCCTGTTGCCGTTTTTAGATAGATTCCTCCCCAATTTTCTTTGTCTTTCCTTAGCCTATAAATAGGACCCTCTTGCACCAGATTAGGTGTGAACGATTATTTTAATTCAGTTATATTTTCGTGATAATGCACCAGTTCTAATTTTAGAATAGGAGAGGCAGAGCGCTGCACGAGGATTGAAGATGGTGACAACATCTTCGGTGGTTTGTATGGCTACCATGAGTAGTTAACTCTCCAGTAGGATTGAATGTAGTTGATTCTAACCCCAAGTGTATGTAAACTCTATCTTATTATTTATGAGCTCCCTATCTATAATATTGGTAATCTTATTATGTGCTTAATTCCTAACTTTCGCGCTTGCGCTGGAGTTATAGGCTAGTTTCGACTAGGATTGAGGATGGGGGAGCAGATACTGAAGAAACTCATTCTCTGAGTGAATAAGAGTATTCGGTAATCAGTGATCGACGCATGAGCATTTCTAATGAGTGATGGGTAGTGTGAGTACCATAATGAAGGGCGTTCACAGGATTAGGCCTGTTTATCGATAGCAAAGGTTAGTTGATAGTAATTCCAGATTCCGACACATGGCTGTATCTAGGGATTGATGGGTAGTGTGAGTATCCTAATGAAGATGCGTCTATAGGATTAGGCCTGGTTTATTAATGAGTTCCTTTACAAACGGAAGAATAAAAGCAAAATAAGCCGAGGGTAAGTTTGTCGCTTGGGAGAGCCCGCACGGATTACCTTTGAGTGGTGAGGCTGCTGGTAACTCGGGGTCTTAGCAAATTAGTTTGTCTACAGTATTATAGAGTAAACCTAAAATAATAAATAGTTTTTACATACACAAAGGGTGTGATGATACGAAGTTCAATCCTAATCCAAGTAAAGTGTCTCTAACTCTTCCTTTCTATTTTTATTGATTATTAGTTTGCTATTTACAATTTCCGCACAACATCACAAAACCTGTTGTTTTCTCTTGATAATTAGATCACGATTATACGCGAATTGACCGTTCCCTGTGGATACGATAACTCTTCTTACTATTATACTACTGGATTTTTGGTTCGCTTGCCAGAAACCCATCAAGTATTTTTGGCGCTGTTGCCGGGGAACGGTTTCCAATTCGTGTAGACCTTGGCGGTCTAGTTATCAAGAATATCTATCTTAGGATTTCTTTTATTTATTTTTATTTATCTTAGGATTTCTTTTATTTATTCATTTTTGTTATTTTAGGAAATTTTTATTATTTTAGGAAAATTATCATTTTTCTATTATTATTAAATTTTTTTCTTCCACACTTACCTTTTTCAAAGTTTCTTGTTTATGCTGTTAAGAGGCTAGGTGTCCCCCAATCAATTACAATTCGACCCGGAAATCGAGAGGACATCCAGGAGGAACAGAGGCAGAACCAAAAACTTTGGAAGGCACAAACTTAGACTAGAGGAACTTGTGAGGTGGAAAATCTGCATAAATTCCTTCATTAATCATCGCCCTGTAAGTTGACTTGACACTATAGAGCCCATCATTGGAGTCCTTCCAAACCCATCTGTCAATATGGTCAGGCTGCAACATAAATGATCCAAGATCGTCTACCAATAGATCTAATTGCTCTCTCTCCCACTGAAATAAACTTCTACGCCAAGACCAAAGCCAAACTAAACCCCCTCTCTCCACTGCACCATGTTAGCAACCGATACATACTTATTATTAGAAATAGAATACAACCTACTATACCGCTTATAAAGAGGTTCCAACCCAGACCAAGACTCCCTCCAAAAGGAAGTGTTTTGACCATCGCCCACCACCTTATAGCACCTATGAGAAAACCATTCAGTTGTGATACGTGGACCAGAATCAATTGTCCACAAATCAACCCACCACTTCGACCCCAAGACCCTCTCGCCAGGTGTATGTGAATAGCTCTCCCCATAAATAGAACTCAACACCTTATTCCAGAAACTACCCTTTTCCACTAGAAGCCTCCACCTCCATTTTCCAAGAAGTGCAAGATTAAAAGCTCTCAGATCCCGAATCCCTAATCCACCATATTTCTTATCCCTACACACATCCTCCCAAGCCACCCATGCTATTTTCCTATTATTGCCATCCCCTCCCCAAAGAAAGTGTTTAAAAAGAGATTCTAGTTTAGAAATAATACCTTGAGGAGCTTTGAAGAAGGAAAGATAGTAGATTGGGATGGAATGAAGAACAGATTTCAAGAGAACACTACGGCCACCAAACGACAATGATTTAGACTTCCATTTTGTCAATCTCTTCTTCACCTTAGAAATAACAGGTTCCCATGTTTTGATAGCACACGGATTCGCTCCAATAGGGATACCCAAATAGCAAAAAGGCACTTAGCCAACCTTACAGTTCAAAAATTGAGCCATCAAAGACATAATATTTAAATAAATTATAAAAGTTTTATATTTATAAAATAATTAAAATTTTAATTTTCATCTTTTATTTTTTTTATTCACTACATCGTCAAATTCCCTAACACCATTAAAATTTACGTCAGTATTCTCATTCTTTATTAAACTTAATAATATTGAAACACTAAAATAACTTAAGACTAACTTATTGAGTAAAAGACTTTAAAAAATTTTAAAAAAATTATATTGCAATAAAAGTATAAATATATGATATAGTAAATATAAGGGATAAATGCCCTCACTACTAATAAACGATTCTAATTAAATAGATAAAATATATAATATAATAAAATTAGAGAACATATATCCCTATTATGAATATTAGTTCTAAGAATTAATTAAAAATGTATTCATTCCTATTGTTTAAAAAGAGTTTTACTGAAAAAATAATTAAAAGTATAAGATGATAAAAAAAAAGAACTGTTTCTATTAATCAAGAAATTAAGTATTAAAATAACTTAAAGGTATTTGTTTAAAGAACTGCTAGCTAGAGACATAAATTGAACTCAATAATTCTGTAATTCTTAAGTAAATTTAATAAATATGAAATTGAATAAGCTAATTAAAAAACATATCTTTAAAAATATTTTATAAATACTTAACAATAATTTAAATGTTTTTAATAATTCGTACGCACATAATTACTTCAGTATATTATGCATACACTATATTCCAACAAGAGGAATCTAAACGGCAAAGCATAAGACAACAGACACAGCTCCCTCCGTCGGAAATATCCAATTAAATAAATGAAGGAATAAGAAGCATAATAATTTCTATGTGTCATTTTGTTTTAAAGTTAAATAAAATTAATTTTAAAATAAATGATTGAAAATGAGTTATATATATTTTCTGAAGTATGTTAGACGAGAGTAATTTAAAGTCTATTTAGTTTGGTGAATCATTATTTTGTGGAATTAATATTTAAATCAATTTCATCTACCGTATTTCATAAAATATATATCATTTATCTCGACTATTAATTTTTAGAATCAATTCAATTCAATTGTAAGTCAAACACAAATTTAAATCAATTTTATAGAATTGATTTTGATTCACTGTCAAACGGTTATTCAATCAGGCATGTCATTGCATTTTTTTTTTCCTTTTTTTTTTTCAGAGTATCCTCCCACCCGATAGGTAAGAGATTAATCTCTCGGGTATTGTCAGCACAAAGCGGGGACCCCTCCCAACAGTATTTTTTTCATACACATGAATCCAATAATCGAACCCAAGACCACATATTTAAGGGACCCGAGCCCCTTCCACTCTGACCAATACATGTTGGTGCATGTCATTGCATATATTTATGCCTTTATATTGATGAATCCTTCACAATTATATATATTCCCCACAAATTGAAGAGTTCTCTCCCTTCTCAGTGCTCCTTATCGTAAAAAATCAGCATAGCGTTCCTAAGATGGCGTCTACCATAATCAGCAAGAAGAAGAAGGTGTTCAATTCAGAAGAAGCTTCAGCGATGGTTAGGGATCTGAGAGTGACGTTTGAGTCTGCCAAGACTCGGAGCTACGAATGGAGAGCTTCCCAGTTGAAGGCCCTTATGGAGTTAACTGAAAAGCACGACAAAGAGATCGTTCGAGCTCTTCACTCTGACTTATCCAAATCTGAAACAGAATCCTTCATCCAAGAGGTACAATCTCGCACTCTAAACTAATTAAATTTTTACCATTTATATATTGAAATTCATGTGCTATTTTTTTTTTCAGTTTTTACCTTTTTTTCTTAAAGCTTTTTTATTGAGATTGGATTTCATATAAATTTCTTAATAATCTAAACTTAGTAAGATAAACTAATAATTAGTTAACATCTATTATAATTCAGAAAAATCACATCGATCAGAAAAAAAAAATTTCTTTGTTGAATTAAAGCCTCAGTTCAAGGTAAGAAAAGTTTCCGGATTCAAAGAGCACTTACGAATGAGGGTTTAAACCTACGACCAGTCAAATATTAAACCATGTCAACCCCTTGCAGTTCAAGAAAAAAAAAACTTTGAAATATATGTATTTAGAATTTATAACATGTAAGTTGTAACTCGTTATCAATGACAAGTGAAAGGGTGAGGCCTGAGGAGGGTGGCGTTAGGACCAAATTGCATTAATTACATAAAAAAAAAAATCCGAGGACATATAACATAAATATTATATTTTGTCATCCCTGCCAAATTGCATTAATTACATAAAAAAAAAATCCGAGGACGTATAACATAAATATTATATTTTGTCATCCCTGTAAAATTGTTTAAAAATTATAAAAGGAAGTATTATTTATATTTCATTATAGTGTTTTATTTTCATACTTTTGTTTTACTCTTAAATAAATTCCAAAAGTGGAGAGAGATCGACGGCTATGTGGACCACTTCCTGTTTTTTTCTAAAAACCAATTGGCCACATGTTCTTAAGTTTGTGAGTGAAAATGACAATTCCGTGAGTTAAAAAATTAAGGGGAAGAAAAAGGGAGAGAGAAGGTGTATAGGTGTTGGTATAAAATAAATTTTTATTCCAAGAGAAGTAACAAATTACAAATATATAAATTAAATAGACGCTTTGTTTTATAATGAGATTACAAGAGAAAATACAAAGTAGTCAATTAATAGATTCTGGTTATTCTTCGATTAAGTTTCTTCTACTTCTCAGTCTCGAATGAAGCTTTGCTGCTCCTCATCTTCGAGTACGTCTCTGCTGCTCCTCGTCTTCGAGAAGGTCTTTATTGTTCCTCATCTTCGAGTACCCACTCACCAACTCGAAGTGGTGACCGGGAGTGCTTTTCCAAGGCATTTATGAAGGGGTAAGTTTGGTGCTTGGGGTGGAAACAAAAGAGAGTCCCTTAAAGGACTGGGACTCCCCATTTTGGCTGGCTTGTTCGACCTAAAGGAAAAGCTAAAGGAAAATGAAGGGCCCTTAGCATTGGACACCCTGTCAACCTGAACAGAGGCAAGGCTAGGCAAGGTCAGGTCGAACAGAGCAGCCAATAGCAAAAACCACTCCATGGAGGATGAGGTTATGAGGTCGTGATGAAGATAACAACTATTTATAAGAGAGGAAGGGAGACCAAAGCGTAAAAGGCCACCAATTCAGACCAATAACTGAAGGCCCGCATTTACTACATTTAAATGGTCGGTGGTCAAGGAGTTTCCTTGGACGATAGAGAAACTTAAGGCACGTGCTCAAAAGGAAATTGAGAAAGAAGCCCTGCGCAAGGTCAAAGCATACATGTGAAGGATAGCTCGAAGAGGTAATGGCAAGGTCGAAGTCAAGCAGAAACAAAATGTCACTCGAAGGCGTTGAAATCGTTTCCTCCCTCAAAGAGGTTTTAAGTCCTAACCCACGTCAGCAACAACAGTTACGACATAAGTGCTACACAAGCATTAAAGAACGTGGGAATGTGGAGGTTGATGAAGAACCTGCATGGCAGTTACATGCAGTTCCAGAACGGTTCCACGGGGTGCCTATAAATAGGAATTGAGAAGATTGGCAAAGAGGTCCGCAAAGTGAACACTCAAGCACCCTAAAGCCAGAGCATCCATCCAGAGATCAAGGTACCCAATTGCATAGAGCAAGTAGGGACTGCAAACCGCCATTTTTATTTGCTTTCTTAGGTTCTTTATGCCATCTGTAATTTTCCTTTCAAGTGTGTGTACTTTGTTAATTTCTATTTATTACAATCAAGAGTATGTCCGTCTCTGGGACACGCCATTAAAGACCTTTTCTTATCCTTCTAACTTTCTTAAAACAACACGTAAAGAACCCCTTTTGGAGGACTCGTACCTCATCCCGGATTGCTCTTGAGATACATTTGTTTAGACTGAAATTCAGGATAAACAATAGGACATCATTCCCTCTTTTATATTTGTGAGTGTAATTAGGTCATACAAGTTTCTTCCATTCTTTCTCTCCCACCAATCCCCTCCTAAGTGGGCACAGTGGACTTAACTCTTGCATTTTGTTATTCTTGAAAGAAAATGACTCCTAACAAAGCTTTTGATCATGACATGGGGGCAGAGTGCAATATGTCAATTTGAGGTGATTCTAAAGTATAGAGATATTCTTTTCTTACCCATCTAGACGTTGGTTTTGTCACAATATTAAGAACCAGTTTATTTCTGCTTAAAAAAGTATTGTTTTTACAAACCCTAAATTTTATTCAAGATAACCCTGAAAATACACACAGGGAAACACTAGAAGGGGGGTTGAATAGTGTTTCAATGGAAACCTTAAGCTTTTGGTAAACTTTTTAGAAAGACGTTTCAGAAAATCTTCAGACGATGAATTACGATATGAAGTTTTGTTGTATCTTCTGAACTTGAGTTCAAACTTAAAATTTGCTTGTAAATGTACCTATGAAAATATTAAGGTTCTCTATTTAACATGCTTTTCACGCCCCTTTTTGGTTAGAAGAAAAACTGAATTCGTAGAGTTTAAGGAAAAGATAAAACACAACCAAATTTATCCTGGTTCACTCACTTTCACCGTGAGCTACGTCCAGTCCCAAAGGCAACCCGCCAATGGATTTCCACTATTCTTGCAAGAATTACAAGTATTCTTTTTTGTCAAGCCTCTTCAAGCTCTACCACAAGTATTCTTTCTTTCACCAAGCCTCTCCAGGCTCTACCACAAGTATTCTTTCTTTCACCAAGCTCTCCAGGCTCTCAACCAAGTATTGTTTCTTTCACCAAGCCTCTTCAGGCTCTCCGACACTTATCCAAGTGTAACCCAAGTATTCTTTCAGACAGAAAGCCTCTCCAGGCTTAACAACCCAAACTGTTCTAAGTTTAAACAAGAAAGGGAATTAGTTCACTATCTTCAGATGATAGCTGTGAACTTTGATGTACAAAAAGCTGATAGTTTCTCAGAATATGAAAATGAATGATTGTACAAAGAATATCAGAGTTTGATTTTTGCAGCGTGTAGTTTCTTTTGGTTGATAATGCTTCTCTCTCCTCTTTAATTCTTCATGGGACGTATTTATAGTCTCCAAAGGATAAATGCCCGTTACCAAATAGCATTTAATGCATTCAGAATACGTTTGACACAGCTCTGTTCAAAGCAGTCTGAGTAGAAGCAGGTGCAGCAGGTCTGCGCACACAAAGCAATCTGGCAGGAGCAGCAGTGTTGCAGACTTTCCTTAAATGTGCTAAACATTTGAACGAGGGAGAAAAGCAACACTGACTCTTATGTTGAAGTAGGTAAGATCTTGATTTGAACGTTCCTCGTACTTAACAACTTCTTCTAAGGTCAAACCATTGTCCTGAAGACTTCATCTTTCAAATGCAAGTGATGCTTCAGATGCACATCACTTCTTTCGAGGATAATCGCTCTTCAGACGATGTTTGATCTTCAAAAGATGATAAACTTTCAGATGATGTTTCACACTCTTATGATCTGAAATAAAACAGAGTATTGTGAAGGCATTTTGTCATAAATTTATCTGAATATTTATATTTGTTATTCATTAAAACCTATTGAGAGATTGAGACTCAAGGTAAATAATTTTATAACTTTTTAGACTCAACAATCTCCCCCTTTTTAATGATGACAAATATAACATATTCTGAGTTTTGAAAAGGGTTTAAGAAGAATTAAGGTTTAGAAATTCTCCCCCTTAACCAGATGTTCCATCTGATATAAATTTCCTCCTTCTGAAACGAACGTTCTGAAATGTTCTTCTGAAGAGTGTTCATACCTTTTTCACTTTGCAGCTTTCAGAATAATGTGTTAGTAAAAAATAACACACATCATTATAATATAATACTCCCCCTTTTGTCATCAATGAAAAAGGGTAGTAACAGACAACAATTAAAGTGAAGTTGAGGAGAACACATAGCAATAAATGCAACAAACGTAGCTGTGACATGCAGTAATGTTTCAGCCAAAATTAAACAAAGGTAAACTGAAGTAGCTATGACAGGACAACATCATTAACTACTTGGAAAGCTTCTTCAGATCTTCTTCAAATATGGCTTGCTTCTGACTGTCCAGCTCAGCTACAACTGCTTCCTTAAGCTCATTATGACTTGCCCTGATCTGAGTGTGAGCCATGAGAAGCTTGTCTGATTTCTGGATTAAAACTTCCTTCTGAGTACTAAGAGCATAATTTTCTCTGGAAAGAGCAATCAATTCAGCTTCAAGATTGCCTTCATAAAAGATCAAGGAGATATGCTTGTTGGTGAAACGGTAGTACCGAAAACTAATTGGCAGATTGAACCTAGGTGGATCTGAGATCTGATAGATGAACTCTGGTCTACTGAAAGGAAAACTCACTCTCCATTCAAGGTGAAATTCCCTTGCCTCAAAATCAGAGAAGGGAAATCTCCCCCTAAAGAAAGTAGGAGTCTCCAAGGTAGTATTCTTTCTAACCTTTACCCAGGAGTCAACATCATCCCACATAGCTCCAAATGAGCTACCATTCTTCTCAACCAGGTTCCAGTGATAATTCCACATGGCTTCAAACAAAGAATGATCTATCCCTTGTTGCTCAACAATATAGTCATACAACCCTTCCCGATCTTCTTTAGATAGAACCCTTGGTTGATATTCTTCTTCAATGACCACACCTTTACCTTTCTGAGAAGAGGTTTCAGCAAAAGGATACCTTGGAATAATCCTATCAGGCTAAACTAGAATAGATGTGGAAAGCTTGGTGTGAACCTTTCTAGGAGGCTTGAAATCTGGTTTCCCAAGAGAACTTGTATACTTGGCAACCAGCTCAAATTTTAAGCACAACATCCTTACAGCAAGTCAGTCCTCATAAGATAAGGAGTGCTGGTCTTGAGAGAAAGGATCAAGTGCTCTCCATTTGTGATGAGGGATGAGTACTCCATGTCTTATCATTTCCAAAGCATTTGAGACACATCCTCCCCCTGAGAGTCTTCTCCTCCTTGCTTCAGCAGCAGTCTCCAAAACAAGATTTGAGGGTTTGAGAATAAGAGCAACTTCTCTGAAAAACAACAATTCTTCATACAAGTTAGGAAAACTTGGAACTCTGGGTCTTTCCTTTAGAGGCACATTGTAGAACTTGTGAGGCACTTCACAAGCCCACAATAGCTGCTTGTTATTCTGAGCAGTGAGAGCCAAATCATAAGTGGGTTTCCTACTGAGATCTCTAGGTTTCGCTTTCAGCAGCGTAGCCCTAGTCAAAGGTATGTTGCCACCAAACCACACACAACTTGACTCTTCATTATCTGAGTTAAGTTCTGAATAGCCTGAGAGAGATGAAGATGATGATGAATGAAGTGGTGAAGGTGGGGGCACCTCTTCTGTTATGCTTATCACCTTGGGTGGTGGAGGAGCTTCATCCTCTGAAGAGGTTGCATTCCCAAAAATGACTCTACGCTTTTTATCAGGGGCCATAGAACCTTCATCAGCTTGTTTCTTCAACTTTAGTTCCTCCAGCTTCCTTTTCCTCTGTTCCTCAGCTTCCTTCTGAAATTCAACTGCATCCTCTTGTTGAATGCTTTGACTTCTAGTGACTCTCTGAGGAGCCTCAACAACAGGATCAATCAATCTTCTCTTCTTTATCCTTCTGTCTTTAGCACTAGCCCTTCTTCTCTTGAGCCTATTTGCTTGCTCAAGTCTTTCATCTTCCAAAAGGGCTTGTTGTGCAGCAACAGCAATGGCAAAATCTTGTTTCTCTTAATCTTCCTTCTTCTTTCTTTCTTTCTTCTTCTTCTTCTATTTCCTCCACTACCTTCCTGATGTCAGTCTCAGGTAGGCTTTCAGCAAGAGGAATGGCCTGGATAGGCTGAGACACATCAACAGCATCAACACCAAGGTGTTCAGCTTCTAACATGTTGTTGTCCTCTACCTGTCCTCCTAAAGTGAGAGTAGGCTGAGTAGCAACAGTAGAGAGTTCAGTAGCCTGAGCCACAATCTCAAATGGTTGTGCAAGCACAATCTGAGCAGGTTCAGACAGTATGAATTGAACTTCTTTTTCAACAGAAAATTCTTTTTGAAGCACTTTGGTTCTCCTTTTCTTTACAATCTTTGTTGGAGTTTGAGCATAAACAAACTTATCTTTGTGAGGATCACTAGTCAGCTCACCCTCCAGCATCTCTAAAACCTTCTGAGGATTTTTCCTAGTCCTTTTTGTCTTAAGATTAACAGCTTCTTTTAGCAGAGTCTTCTCAGGTGAGGGCTTCTTTACTGTAATACCCATTCTCTTGATGTTCGCCAGAGATAATAAGGTCGGGCCTCTGTGATCATACAACTTCTCAATGGGCACTCTAAACTTCAGTAGAATCTTGGTGATTAAAGTATTGTGAGTGTAGCTAGCAGCTGAATCATTCACCCTTTTCAGCATGTTGTAGAGGATGATCCTGGGAAGGTTCAAAGGCTTCTTGTCCAGGAGATTGATCACACAATACCTTTCAAGTTCTGACACGTGATTCTTGCTTCCATGCTTAGGCCAAATGCAGCAACCTAGGATAGCATGGAGAATCCTTGCCTTTGGATGCATAAGAGAACTCTTCAGCTCACTGGGGTCTTCAATCACGTAGAGCTTCTTTGTGAACTTCTTAGTTCCGCCATTTCTCAGCTCCCATTCTGGAGAGAACATCTCCCCGGAGTTTGGCACATCAGTAACCTGAGCAATGGTGTTAGCATCCACCAGAATCTTCACACCCATCACAGTAGTCTTGAACCCTTGAAACTTGCCGTCCTGAGTAGAGATGTCTTCAGCATTCTTCCAGAAGTCAATCACACTTTGTTCATGCCATGCACAGTCAATGGCAGTGAAGAAGTTGATCCATCCACAAGTTTCGAAAATCTCAGAGAGGTAGATACCACCAGCTTCAAGTTCGTCTAGGTTAACAGTCCTTGAAGGAACAATTTGACAACCTGCAGATTTCTTGGACGCCATTGAAGAAAGCTTGAGAAGAAGACGAGAGCTTTGAGGAGATGAAAAGCTTAGTGCACAAGGTATACACAGTGTAGCAGAAGAGAGAGTGTGAGTAGCCTGTAACCGTTGACAACACGTCCTTAAATAGTCGTCACAGCAATAATGATGGCAGTTGCAATCTTGGAGAACGTGCAGACGTGCTGAGAGAAGTTACTCAGTGAAGGAGACCAAACGTTTCAGCTTGTCATGTCATCAGACATAGTTACTTCAGATGCACATGATATTTCAGACAATGCATGTTCAGATGCAACTATTCATTTAGATGATGCATGTTCAGATGCAACCAATTATTTTTTAGACAAAGCCAAGATTTCCAGATTATCTCTAATGAATTTAAATCTATCTTCAGATAGAGGCTTTGTAAATATATCTGCCCATTGATGCTCAGTATCAATGAACTTTATATCAAAAACTCCTTTCTGAACATAGTCTCTAATGAAATGATGCTTGATTTCTATATGTTTTGCCCTAGAGTGTTGAATGGGATTCTTAGACAAATTAATGGCACTTGTGTTATCACACATAACAGGTATAGAAGACACATTAATATTAAAATCTTCTAACTGATATTTTACCCATAACAGTTGTGAACAACAACTTGCTGCTGCTATATATTCAGCTTCAGCTGTTGCTAGGGCAATTGTGCTTTGCCTTTTGCTGGACCAGCTGATCATGTTATCTCCAATGAAGTGACATCCTCCACTGGCTGATTTTCTTTCAATTCTATCTCCAGCAAAATCAGCATCACAGAATCCCACTAACCTGCAATCCTTACTTTTCTTATAGCAAAGACCAAGATTAGTAGTACCATTCAAATATCTGAAAATTCTCTTTACAACTTTGTAATAAGTAATTCTTGGATCAGATTGAAATCTAGCACAAAGACACACACTGAACATAATGTCAGGTCTACTTGTTCTTAGATACAATAATGAGCCAATCATTCCTCTATACAAAGTTTGATTTACTGGTTCTTCCCCTTCATCTTTGCTAAGAGCAATAGAAGGATGCATAGGGGTTGACATGGGCTTGCAATCACTCATGTTGAACTTATTAAGCATCTCTTTTGTATATTTCTCCTGATGGATCCATATACAATCAGATTGTTGCTTAATCTGAAGTCCCAGGAAGAACTTAAGTTCCCCCATCATGCTCATCTCAAACTCAGATTGCATAAGTTTAGAAAATTCCTTGCATAGTGAAGAATCAGTAGAACCAAAAATAATGTCATCCACATATATCTGAACTAGAATTAAATCTTTGTTAGACAGTTTTCTGAAAAGAGTTGTGTCTACTTTTCCTCTTTCAAAACCATTTTTGATCAAAAAATTGCTCAATATGTCATACCAAGCTCTTGGGGCTTGTTTCAGACCATAAAAAGCTTTCTTTAGTTTGAAAACATGCTTAGGAAAAATAGTATCTTCAAAACTAGGGGGTTGTCTAACATAGACCTCTTTCTCAATAAATCCATTGAGAAAGGCACTCTTTACATCCATCTGATATAAGGTGATGCCATTATTTACTGCATAAGAGAGTAAAATTCTAATTCCTTCAAGCCTGGCTACAGGAGCAAAGGTTTCAGTAAAATCAATACCTTCTTGCTGATTGTAGCCTTGAGCAACAAGCCCGGCCTTGTTTCTGACCACCTTTCCTTCTTCTGACAGCTTGTTTCTGAACACCCATTTGGTTCCTATAATAGTTTTCCCATGGGGTTTAGGCACAAGTGTCTAGACGTCACTCCTAGCAAATTGGTTCAGCTCTTCTTGCATGGCTAGGATCCACCTTTCATCATGCAGAGCTTCCTCAATATTTTTAGGTTCAATTTCAGAGAGAAGTGCAAGATTGTTCAAGCTTCTGAACCTTGATCTTGTTTTAACTCCTTCTGAAGTATCACCTATTATTTGCTCTCTTGCATGATGAGTTTTGTATCTCCAATCACCATTGTGAGAAGGTACACACTATGTCTGAGACTCAACAATGATGGTCTGAGAAGGTCCAGCTTCAGACACAAGTTCAGTCTTTGGCTCAGCAGTTCCTTCATATGATCCTTCAGATTTTTCATCTGGATTTATCTCTATGCCTGCAAAATCATCTTATAGATCTGATAGTTCCCTATTAGTCTCTTTAAAGTCATTAAATCTTACATGAATAGATTCTTCTACAGCTAACGTTCTTGAGTTATATACTCTATATGCCTTAGAAGTTTCAGAGTGTCCAATAAAGAAACCTTTATCAGACTTAGCATCAAATTTTCCTAGATCATCTTTAGTGTTAAGTATAAAACACTCACATCCAAAGATATAGAAGTAGGATATGTTGGGTTTTCTTCCTTTCCACAATTCATATGGAGTCCTTTTGAGAATTGGTCTTACCGAAATTCTATTTTGAATGTAACATGTTGTGTGGACAACTTCTGCCCAAAAGGATCTAGGTAGGTTGCTTGAAATGAGCATGGTTCTTCCCATCTCTTGCAAGCTTCTGTTCTTTCTCTCAACAACCCCATTTTGCTGAGGTGTTCTAGCCACAGAGAAATTGTGTGAGATCCCATTCTCATCACAGAAACAGTCTGAAGCTTGAGTTTTCAAACTCTCCACTATGATCACTCCTGATAGCAGAAATGCAGATTCCTTTTTCATTCTGCACCTTCTTACAGAATTTTGGGAAATTCTCAAAGGTTTCCTCTTTGCTTCTTAGGAATATAACCCATGTGAATCTAGTATAATCATCAACAATGACCAAACCATATTTCTTCTTGCTAAGACTTTCTGTTCTAGTAGGACCAAACAAATCCATGTGAAGGAGTTCTAAAGGTCTGCTGGTTGAAACAATATTCTTACTCTTAAAAGAGTTTCTGGTTTGTTTCCCTTTCAGACAGTTTTCACATAAAATGTCAGATTTGAATGAGAGCTTGGGTAAGCCTTTAACCAGGTTGTGTTTGGTTAGCTTTGAGATCAATCTCAAGCTGGCATATCCAAGTTTCTGATGCCAAATCTGTTTTTCATTTTCAATGGAGACAAAACACTTCACATTTTGACTTGCAAGTTCCTCTAGATCAATCTTATACACATTATTGTGTCTCTTAGCAGAAAATAGAACATGATTTGAAGCATCTTTGACTATACATCCTTCTTTAGTGAAAGACACCACATATCCACTGTCACATAATTGACTTATGCTCATAAGATTGTGTTGTAATCCTTCCACTAGAAGCACATTTTTTATCAAGGAAAGAGGAGTCATACCTACTATCCCAATGCTAGTGATCTTCCCTTGCTGGTTTCCACCAAAGGTGACCACTCCACCTGCCTTGGGTCTAAGGCTTTGGAACAAACACCTTTCTCTCGTCATGTGTCGTGAGCACCCACTGTCCAGGTACCATTTGTAGTGTTTCTTTTGTCCTATTAAACACATATTAGAATCTGAACAGTCTGAAGATGGTAGGCTTGTCATCAGATAGAGATTGGCTTCTTCTGAAGTGTCATCCTCTTCTTCTGAAGTTGAGTCATCCAGATCCTCCCATGTTGCCATCAATCCTTTCTTTTTCTTAGAGAATTTCTTCTTCTGAAAGGTTGGCTTCCTTAGCTTGGGACAATCACCCTTCATATGACCTGGCTGTTTGCACTCAAAACAAGTAATTTTTTCAGTGTTAAAGAATTCTTTACCTGACTTACCTTTTTTGATATTAGGGGGTTGAGATCTTCTGTATCTCCTTTTTCTTTGTGGCATCTTTTTAATCTTTTTGTTGAGAAGAGATAAATCATCATCTTCTGAACAACCTTCAGACTCAGTATCACCATCTGAAGTGTCCTCTGCTTGCATGGCTTTCATGCTATCATGCCTAGACTGTCTGGTCTTTGAGTTCAATGCCAGTGATTTCTTCTTGGTGTCATCTTCCCCAAGTTCAAGCTCATGAACTTTGAGAGAACCCAATAGTTCCTCCATTCTAAGAGAATTTAAATCTTTGGCCTCTTGAATGGCTGTAACTTTGGGTCTCCAGGACTTTGGCAAACTCCTTAGAATCTTTCGATTGTTGTCTCTAGATTCAAAGGTTCTACCTAAAGACCTGAGTCCATTGGTTATTGTCTGAAATCTTCCAAACATTTGGTCTATAGTTTCAGACTCTTCCATCTTGAACATCTCATACTGATGTACAAGCATGCTGATCTTGGATTGCTTGACAGTCTCTGTCCCTTCATGGGCAGCTGCAAGTGTCTCCCAGATCTCCTTGGCAGATGAGCATCCATGAACCTTTTCATATTCTGATTTGTTCAATGAACATATCAGATAGAATTTGGCCTTGGCATTTAACTGAACTCTAGACTTCTGCTCTAAGGTCCATTCAGCCTTAGGTATGGGCACTCCAGCATGCATAGGAACATAGTCTCCATCAGTGACCACATCCCATACATCAATATTGTTGCTCTCAATGAACAACTTCATACGATCCCTCCAGTATCCATTGAATGCAGGGGGTCTCGTAATAGAGGCTCCTTCAGTGATGTACTGTCTGTTGCTGTTGGAAGATTCCATTTAATCTGACCTCTGCACTGATTAGGTGCTAACCCCGAGGTTAAGCTCTGGTACCAACTGAAAATACACACAGGGAAACACTAGAAGGGGGGTTGAATAGTTTTTCAATGGAAACCTTAAGTTTTTGGTAAACATTTTAGAAAGACGTTTTAGAAAATCTTCAGACGATGAATTACGATATGAAGTTTTGTTGAATCTTCTGAACTTGAGTTCAGACTTAAAATTTGCTTGTAAACGTACCTTTGAAAAGATTAAGGTTCTCTATTTAAAATGCTTTTCACGCCCCTTTTTGGTTAGAAGAAAAACTGAATTCACAGAGTTTAAGGGAAAGATAGAACACAACCAAATTTATCCTGGTTCACTCACTTTCACCGCAAGCTACGTCCAGTCCCAAAGGCAACCCGCCAATGGATTTCCACTATTCTTGCAAGAATTACAAGTATTCTTTTCTGTCAAGCCTCTTTAGGCTCTACCACAAGTATTCTTTCTTTCACCAAGCCTCTCCAGGCTCTACCACAAGTATTCTTTCTTTCACCAAGCCTCTCCAGGCTCTCAACCAAGTATTGTTTCTTTCACCAAGCCTCTTCAGGCTCTCCGACACTTATCCAAGTGTAACCCAAGTATTCTTTCAGACAGAAAGCCTCTCCAGGCTTAACAACCCAAATTGTTCTAAGTTTAAACAAGAAAGGGAATTAGTCCACTATCTTCAGATGATAGCTGTGAACTTTGATGTACAAAAAGCTGAGAGTTTCTCAGAATATGAAAATGAATGATTGTACAAAGAATATCAGAGTTTGATTTTTGCAGCGTGTAGTTTCTTTTGGTTGATAATGCTTCTATCCTCTTTAATTCTTCATGGGACGTATTTATAGTCTCCAAAGGATAAATGCCCGTTACCAAATAGCATTTAATGCATTCAGAATACGTTTGACACAACTCTGTTCAAAGCAATCTGAGTAGAAGCAGGTGCAGCAGGTCTGCGCACACAAAGCAATCTGGCAGGAGCAGCAGCGTTGCAGACTTTCCTTAAATGTGATAAACATTTGAACGAGGAAGAAAAGCAACACTGACTCTTATGCTGAAGTAGGTAAGATCTTGATTTGAACGTTCCTCGTACTCAGCAACGTCTTCTAAGGTCAAACCATTGTCCTGAAGACTTCATCTTTCAGATGCAAGGGATGCTTCAGATGCACTTCACTTCTTTCGAGGATAATCGCTCTTCAGACGATGTTTGATCTTCAGACGATGATAAACTTTCAGATGATGTTTCACACTCTTATGAATCTGAAATAAAACAGAGTATTGTGAAGGCATTTTGTCATAAATTTATCTGAATATTTATATTTGTTATTCATTAAAACCTATTGAGAGACTGAGACTCATGGTAAATAATTTTATAACTTTTGAGACTCAACAAAACCAATACAAGGTTCCTGGGATACAAAATAATAATACGGTAAATGATAATAAAATTGTGTGTATGGTCGTATTCCCCATGCCCTTTTATAGGTGTTGGGGGATATCTCTCATTTATGGCGTGATTTCCCTGATTGGGATTTGCTTAGCTTTGACTCCTTCATTTAGCCGCTTATTTCCAGTACTTCCCTTATTTAGCATAGTCTGTCTCCTTCTCTTGAAATTGTGTTGCGTGTCTTGATGTGATTTAAGCCAAGGTTGGTTAAGGTTATGGTTTGGGACCTCGGTTATGTGATGACTGAGGTGCCTTCGGAAGGGCCGAGGTTCACCGGTACGGTACATAAGCCTCCCAAGCTACGAAGTGTCTAAAGTGAAGTAGCTTTTTTTTATAGAAATGTCCTTGGTTCTTCTAAGGAAGACATTCAATTATATCAACCCGAGGTGTTTCTATAGTAAATCGGGGCCCACTGGTACGATACATAAGCCTCCCAAGCTACGAAGTGTCTAAAGTGAAGTAGCTTTTTCTATAGAGTTGTTCCCGTTTTCCCAAGGTCTTATTCGGTTCCTCGAGGTCTTTATCGGTTTTTTCATTATTCATCTTTAGTGCTAACAACCATTGTCATTGAACTTAGACCATTAGATGGATCTAATCCTAATCGTTCATTCCTTTATTTGACGCGCATTTTGAATTTCGCGTCCCTTCAGTTTGCGCCTCTTCACTCTCCCTTGCTCGTCGTTTCGGATTCTTCATATATTATCCGTGGATTTCAAGGTTTTCTTCAAAGATTCTTCTCCTTCGTGCTTCCCTCGTGTTTTTGCTCCTTCTTCTTTTCATTCTCAGGTACATTCCTTCTTTCTTCCTTCCGTTGTTTTTTTTTCCTTTTTCTTCCCGTGTTTTAGTTATGTCTGAATCCACTGAAGCCTCTGGGTTTCTTTTTGAGGGTTCTGGGGTCATGGGTGTTACGGGTGAACCCTCTGTTGTGGAAACTATCAATGCGTAAAGCCCTTCTAGTAGTACTAAGATTGATTCCTGTTGTGAGGATTTAGAGGGTGATTAAGTGGTTCCTGGTCCTTCCCTTTGTGTTCCCCATAATGAAATTGGGGAAGGTAGTCTGGGTAGTGATGTTGAAACTTCTGGTATAACTTTTAGGCGAAGAAAGAAAAAAAGATAATTCAAAAGTATCGCAGAGAGGGTGAGTTGGAAGGTTACCTTCTGAAGGTTGACAAGGAGGGGAGAGAAGAGTCTGAGTATGATTTCCAGGATTATTCATGGGTAGAAGATGAAGTCCGTGAGACCCCCTCCGTGTATACTGATGAGAAAACTTTGGGGAAATTCCTTAATCGGGTTGACTTTACTCGACTGAGCACCCAGGGGGTTATAAACTGCAGTTGGTGTACTCCTTATGATAGGGTGTGTCATAGGCGGGTAGATAATTCGGTTCACATAGTCTATGTGTTTGATAAATTGTTCAGTCAGTTTAATGTTCGGGTTCCTTTTACCGATTTCGAATGTGCTCTTCTTCGTATCCTTGATGTTGCTCCTACCCAACTTCATCCGAACTCTTTGGGCTTTATAAAAGGTTTTCAGATCCTCTGTGACTTTTCTGGCATCATTTCGACCTGTCCAAAATTCTTTTATTTCTTCCAAGTTAAATTTTCTCATTCCCATAGGCCTTATCCCCATTAACAGTCGTTTAGGTCGGAAGATTATGGCTGCTTATTCCTCCTTTATGAAACTTTTCAAAGACATTTCTTTTGCCTATTTAGTGATGAAGAGAATGAATTCTTTCTTGATGATAAAAAGAATTTTACCTTCCCAATTTACTGGTCGCCTTGCCCCCGGGCTATTCTTTCGTTTGATTCAAGATTTTTATCTCCCGAAGAGTTTATTGAAGTAACGTTCCTAAAGGAGGCTACCCGACAGAAGTGTTCTTCCCTGATTAAGCTGGAGAACAGGCCAGTAGACCTTAAAAGATATATTGGTATAACTTGTGTGTTATTCCCATTTGATTTTAAATTCTAAAATGTTGACTTCTTCTTTGGTCTTATTTCACAGAGCAAATGGCTACAGCATTGGATAAGAAGGTTTTGGCTCGAAGACTTGCCGCTCAGAGGAAAGAGGTTAAGAAGGCAAAGGCTGAGGCTAAGCAAACTTCTTAGGTTGTAGACAATTCGGCAAATCCTCCTGTGGTAGCGGCCGAGAAAGTCCCTACCTCATCTTCCTTGAAGGAACCATTCGGAAAACGTGCCCAGGATACACCTCCATGTCCAAAGACCGCCAAGAACATTGGTCCCTCTTTGCCCATAGAAGGAGGTGTTAATGTTTTTCAAGATTATACTGGATCAGGGCATACCATTACTTCTTTGTGAGACAACCGGTTCCATGTTCATAAGGTTGTTAATTCTAACCTTATTCTCCGAGGTGATGTGAAGAGGTTGGATCAGTGGGGTTCCCGATCTGCTCATCTTATGCTCCAACATCTGGGCGTTCGAACAACTGCTACTGGTTGGTACCTCGAGAGGCAAGCCTCTCCTAGTTCTTGTAGGAACGCTGAGCTTCTCAAATCTGTTGAAGATTTACAAAAGAAGTTGGTTGGTTTTGAAGAGTTAAAAACCAAAGTGGCTGGGTTAGAAGGTCGGGTCGCCCTATTGTCTCAAGAGAACGATTCTTTGAAAGAAGATAAAAAGAATTTGACTTATGAGGTGGGAAAGGAAAAAGCCGAAAGGTAGAAGGCCGAGAAATCGTTAACCGATGTCATTGCGGTTAAAGAGAAGGCTGAAGTTGATCGAGACTGAATTGAGGCTGTAGCTGCTACTACTTATGACAAAGGTTTTTCACAAGCTTTAGAGCAGATTAAGGTTTTGTATCCTCATCTGGATACCTTGAGTTGTGCTGTGCTAAAAGAGGTTATGGATGGGTCTTTGGTGGAGATGGTGCTTGATGATGGAGGTGGAGTAGCAAAGGAAGATATGAATCAAAGAGAAAAGGGGACTTCCAATGCTGAAGGCGGAGGTGTGGAGGGATCCGAGCAGGTGGTTGCTAATCAACCGAAGTCTTCCTAAACCTTACCGAGCTGATGTTTATTGACTGAAAGAAGTCTTGTATTTGTTCCCCCTTTTTTTGCTTTGACAATGTGCATTAACTCTTTGATGATATGTATTAAACTTCTAACTGTCTTACTTAATTTTATTGGCACATTTTAATTGCTCCGCACCGTCCTTGACTTCATCATTCTCTAAATGTGGGAGTTAGCATTTTCTTCTCCATTTTTTGTTCCGTATTAATTGCACGTTTCATAAATTCTTCCTTCTCTCTTCATCTGTGAGTACTATAAATAAGCCTCCAAACCATCGCACTCAGCATAACTTAAGATGATTTTCTTACTTTAATTTCAAAATGGTTGAGTTTGTCAAGATACTGAGGAAACTTTCAATATTAGTTCATCTTTCTGATCCGATTTTTATCGCGGATCGGATCGGTAGATTAACTAATACTGGAATTTTCTTCATATTGTACTTTCCTACGATGAAATCGGATCGGATAGATTAACTAAAAATTGGGGGAATTATGTCAAACTCTCTTCCTTGGGTTTTGGCATTTTTCTTCCTTATGCCAAAGATGGGAGGTCGTTCTTCTGAGATGCCCAAGTATTAGGCTTGGGTTTTCTTACATCTTCCTCTGTGTCTCCTCGGTTTATTGTAGAAGCTCCTGGGGTCAACTCGAAAGTTATTTCCGAAGAGGGTTGGGGGAGGTCTTTCCAGAAACTGATCTCCACCGTTGTCTTGTGACACCCAGTCCTTAAAGGAAACATTTGAGGTTGATGATTATAAAGGGAGGTAGTCTTCTGGTGTAAACTGAAGAGTCATCTTTGGTAGCTTATATTTTTATGTTTTTCTTCTTTTGTGGTAGTCAATGTCTTGTACTTTTTACCCCTTGGGTAACCTTGTGTGTCGTTGGTGGTCTTCTTGTGTAAAGAACTTGAAATACTAAATAAAAGTTTTACAAATTTTTGTGATTGAAATTTTACTTTGTACTTCTTATTTCTAGAGCCTTATTATCAAAACGAACTCGTTACCCTGAGGTCTGACTCAATTTTTAGAGTTTTGAATGAAGCGAACTCGTTACCCCAAGTTTCTACTTGGTTTTTAGAGTATTATTGTAAAGTCGAACTCGTTACCCCGGGGTCTTACTCGGTTTTTAGAGTTTTAAATGACGTGAACTCGTTACCCCAAGCTTCTACTTGGTTTTTAGAGTATTATTGTAAATCCAAACTCGTTACCCCGAGGTCTTACTCGGTTTTTAGAGTTTTAAATGAAGTGAACTCATTGCCCCAAGCTTCTACTTGGTTTTTAGAGTATTATTGTAAAGCCAAACTTGTTACCCCAAGGTCTTACTCGGTTTTTAGAGTTTTAGATGAAGCGAACTCGTTACCCCAAGTTTCTACTTGATTTTTAGAGTATTATTGTAAAGTCGAACTCATTACCCCGAGGTCTTACTCGGTTTTTAGAGTTTTAGATGAAGCGAACTCGTTGCCCCAAGTTTCTACTTGGTTTTTAGAGTATTATTGTAAAGTCGAACTCGTTACCCCGAGGTCTTACTCGGTCTTTAAAGTTTTAGATGAAGCAAACTCGTTACCCCAAGTTTCTACTTGGTTTTTTGAGTATGATAGGACCATAACACCATAGGTAGCTCCTCAGTCCATCTTTCTTTTGCTTCCCCCAACCTCTTCTTTAAATCATTAAGGATTATTTTCTTTGCTGCTTCTGCCTGCCCATTAGACTGATGGTGTTCGATCGAGGTCTTGATGTGAATGATCTGGTAATTGTTGCATAATTGAGTGAATTTTTTACAATCAAACTGCTTTCCATTGTCGGATATTATCGTGTTTGGGATTCCGTGACGACATATTATTTGTTTCCACACGAACCTGCTAATCTTTGCTGCAGTGATGGTTGCCAAGGGTTCTGCTTTAATCCATTTGGTGAAGTAATCAATCGTCACTATCAAATACTTGACCTGCCTAGGGGCTATAGGGAAAGGACTGGTGCTGTCAAAACAGTCCATTTGTCCCTTATCCATCTTGTCCATCCATGTTTAAATATAATATAATCCATCCAATTATAAAAAAGAAAGTTGAGGGATTGGATGGATTGGATCACTCATGTTATATGGATGGACGCTATCCAATTAATTCTTAAATCCATTGGATTGTATAGACCAAAAGGAAAAAAAAAAAAATCCAGTGGATCGATACTTAAAAGAAAATTTATGTAATCAATATTCCTTATATGGCTGTGTGTCTTGTCTTAGACTTTTTAACTTTGATACTTTTTGCTATTTATTGAAAGAATAAAATCTAATTAAATAAATGTTTAAGATTTGAATATTCAAAATAAATTAATTAAATATCTTAAATAAATTTTAAATGAAATAAATTTAAATTTAAATTAATTAGTAAAGTAACAAAAAATTATATTTATATATTAAATCCCTCTAGATTAATTCTGTGAGTAGTTACGTAAAAAAAAAATCTACGTAGTCTAGAATCATGGTTTTTTAATTGACTACAGAGGACCACGTTTGGAATTAAAATATATTTTGCTATAATAAAATAAAAATTAACAAAACAAAAATAAAAATTCTAGTTTTTAATCTTGGTGCTAAATGAGTGAATGTAAGTGTGAATTAGAGAGAGAATTAGAGAGAACTTATGCATGTTAGTATAAAATTAGGAGACAATTTCCAACAAAAACAAAAACTGGTCACAATTGCTTGGACCATTTGAAAACTTATTCATATATGAACCACAACTTTTTACTGGTGGGAAAGTTATATTAAATTGTTAAGTGTTAATGTTATATTTTTACTGGTTGGTAAGTTATATTATATTTTTTAGTAAGTGTTTAGTGTTAAATTTTATATATGAATTGAGGAGAGAGAGAAAAGAGAAATAGAGGAGAGAGAGGGAGAAATAATCTAATGAAATAAAAATGTAAAGAGAGAAAATTTTTAGTTAGATCTTTTTTTAGTTAGAGAAAGAAAATGTTTTAATAATAAAAATTATTTTTTAAAAAATTATGGATGGATTGGATATCCATCCATAAAATTGTTGTTAATGGATGGATTTGATGGTTTTTATTTAATATGTTATGGATGGATTGGATTTTTATAATATATTTTTACGAACATAAATGGATTAATGGATTGTTTCAATCCATCCATTATAATCTCGGATCCAAATCCATCCGATCCATCCATTTGCCACTCCTAAAAAGGACCGAGCAAATCAATTCCCCACATAGCAAAAAGCCAAGGAGAAGTGATGCCATGTAGTTCCTCTGGATTCATGTAGTTTAGCTTCGCAAACTTTTGGCAAGCGTCGCACCTCTTTACGAATTCTTTGGCATCTGCCCTTAGAGTTGGCTAGGGGCGGCAAATGGATGGATTGGGTGGATTTGGATCAGGATTATAATGGATGGGTTGAAACAATCCATTAATCCATTTATGATCCATGAAAAATATATTATAAAAATCCAATTCATCCATGACCCATTAAATAAAAACCATCCAATCCATCCATTAACAATTATTTTATGGATGGATATCCAATCCATCCATACTTTTTTTAAAAAATATTTTTTATTATTCTCTTACAATATTTTTTTTTATTAACTAAAAATTTAAAAGGTGAGGATATCAGTAAAAAAAACTACATGTAAAATAGAGGAAGATAAAGATGACAAATCCGGGGAAATAAATAGACAGATTAGAGATATAGTTATGGAACAAAAATATAAGTTAGAGATATAGTTGGGTTGTTGGCTATTGCCCATGCGCAAACTAAGTCGATTAGTTTTAATTAAAGAGATCAATTGGATTTTAAAAGTTTTAATTAAAGTGATCCACTGGATTTTTTTAAAAAAGGAGGATGGATTGTGATCCATCCATTTATTTAAATTTAACTATCCAATCCTATCCAAATTATTTTTTTAAAAAGACTGGATGGATTGGATTAAATATTTCATGGATGAACTGGATGGGTAGTGGACAAATGGACTTATTTGCCAGCCCTAGAGTTGGCCAATAGAATCCTGCACGTAAAATCTTTACAGCTAACGATCTAGCACCTCCGTGACTCGCACACACTCCTTCATGGACTTCCCTCAGAACATATTTATGTTGATCACCAGAAATGCATTTCAACAGTGGTGATGAATAGCCCCTTCTGAACAGCTCCCCATTGATGATAACATAAAAACTTGCATGATAGGATATTTTGCACGCCTCGATTGGATTAGAAGGTAACTGGTCGTCCCGGAGGAATTGGATCAAAGGAATCATCCACGAATTTGTTGTATCAATATTTATCACTTCTGCTTCTTCTATGCTTGGTTTTTAAGAGTCTCCCGGATGACCGTTTTGTTGCATCCTGGTTTCTTTGTGATTGCCAACTTTGACAGTAGATCAGCTCGCAAATTTTGCTTTCTTGTGATATGCTTGGTCTTAAATTCTTCAAAACCAGAAATTAAAGATTTAACTTTGATTAAATACCTGGAAAGTTGTGCATCTTTGGTCTGGTATTCGCCCCCGACTTGACCTGTGACTAATTGCGAGTCACTGAATACAACTATAGAGGTAGCTCCGACTTCTTTTGCTAGGTTCAATCCGGCTATGAGTGTTTCATACTCTGCTTGATTGTTGCTTGCTTTGAATTCAAAATGAAGGGATTGCTCCAGGATTACGTTGTTCGAGCCTTCTAAAATAACTCCTGCTCCGCTTCCTTTGATGTTTGATGCGCCATCAACATATAGAGCCCACTAGATTTCTTTTTGTTCTTCTTTGGGTGGTGTTAATTCTACAAGTAAATCGGCAAGTACCTGGGATTTGATAGGCCCTCTTGGCTGGTATTGGATGCCAAACTCGGAGAGCTCAACAGACCATCTGATCATTCTTCCTGCCAGTTCAGGTTTATGTAAGATTTGTTTGATGGGCTGATCAGTTCTTACCACCACCTGATGTGTTTGAAAATATGGCCTTAGCCTCCTTGTTGCTATTAGCAATGCGACAATGACTTTCTCAATCTATTGATATCTTAGCTCAGGTCCTTGCAAAGCTCGACTCATGAAGTATATCGATTGTTGTCCTTCGGGATATTCTTGTACCAGTACAACATTGATGGCTTGGTCGCTTACTGCTAAGTATAATAAAATGTCCTTTGCTGGGTTGGGTTTCTTCAGAATGGGAGGTTCTTATAAGTATTGTTTTATCTAGTGAAAAGCCTGCTCGCATTCTTGAGACCATTGGAACTTTCTCCCTTGCTTGATTAATTGAAAAAATGACCTCAAACGTTCCCCGGATTTGGATAGGAAACGTGATAAGGCCATTATTCTTCCAGCCTGTCTTTGAAATTCTTTTGTATTTGAAGGACTTTTCATGGATAGAATTGCTCGACATTTTTCCGATTTTTCTTCAATTCCTCGGTCAGTAAGCATGAAACCTAGGAACTTCCCGGACTGCACGTCGAAGGAGCACTTTTCTGTCATCAGACGCATGTTAAATTTCCTCAACTGTGAGAATATTTCCTCCAAGTCCGTAGTGTGGCTTCTTTCAGCTAGTGATTTCACCACCATGTCATCAATGTATACTTCTATATTCCTTCCGATCTGTTCAGAAAAAACTTTGTCCATTAACCTCTGGTATATTGCTCCGACGTTCTTTAAACCAAAAGGCATGACCCTGTAACAATATATTTCCATGTTAATTATGAAGGTTGTCTTTTTTTTGTCAGTAGGATTCATTCTGATTTGGTTGTATCTTGAATATGCATCCATGATGCTCAGGTACTTGTATCCTGAGACTCCGTCAACTAGATGGTCAACGCTAGGCAATGGGTATGCGTCTTTTGGGCAAGGTTTGTTTAGGTCAGTGAAATCAATGCACATTCTCCATTTCCCACTTGCTTTTGTGACCATTACTACATTTGACAACCAAGTTGTATAAGTCATTTCCCTGATAAACTCAGCATCTAGTAATTTCTTTGATTCCTCCAGGGTTGCCTTTCTCCGTTCTTCTCCGAGCCTCCTCTTTTTTGGGCTACAGGTTTGTATTTTGGATCTATCATTAGTTTGTGGCAAACGACCTCAGGATCAATTCTGGGCATATCTGCAGGTGTCCATGCGAATAAATCCGAATTGGCCTTAAAAATTTCTGTAATTTATTGTTCTTCCTGCAAAGAAAGATTAGTACCCAATCGAGTATTTTGACCAGGTTGCTTACCTATCTGTACCATCTTTAGTTTCTCGGTAGGTTGAGGTCTCCTGTTGGAGAAATCCCCCCTAGGGTCCAATTCTGTGGCATGAATCCTGAGTTGATCTTTATATTTTCTCTTTGCCTAGTTTTTCTGAGTTTTTAAACTGTTAGCGTAACATTTCCTGGTTTCATCCTGTTCTGCTCTCATAACACCTATTATATCTTCATCCACAGGAAATTTCATCGTTAAATGCAGGGTTGAGACAACCGCTCCTAAAGTATTTAAGGTCGGTCTCCCAATAATAATGTTATATGAGATAACAACATTTACCAACAAATATTGCACATTTACGGTTTTATAAATTCCATCTGAACCAAAAGTTGTTCTTAGATTAACATACCCTCTTACCTTTACGTGCTCACCTGAGAAACCGACTAGGTTACTGTCAAAAGGATGTACTACGTCGGTTGGGAGAGATAGGTCCTCATAGGTTTTCCAAAAAAGAACATCTGCTGAGATTCCATGGTCAATCAAGACCCTCATAATTGAGAAACCTTCTATGTTTACTGGGACAACCATAGGGTCTTCTTGGTTGACATCATTCATACCTTCAAAATCTTTGTCATAAAATGAGATTATAGGATATTTTTACTTGTGAAGTGGGTTTCCTTTTGACTAACGGAGCATATGGCTCTAAAAGTGTCTTCTCCTGGAGGAAGAGGGTGATCCCCCCGGCGAATCCTCCTGAAGTGGTATGAATTGACCTCACTCGACGTCTTGGGGTAGTTGGTCCTGGATTTTGTTCAGGTGAATCATCTCGGTTCCTTCTCTTAGAGTAATCTATTCTTGTCGTTTCCTTCCTTTCTCGTTGCTTTCCGTCAAAAACATATCGACCTAAATGTCCAAGGCAGATTAATTGCTCGATCTGGTTTTTCAAGGTCCAATAATCCTCCGTATCATGACCAAAGGTCCTATGAAATTCGCATCTCTTGGTCTTATCCACTCCTTCTGGAATATTTTTGGGTGGGGGAGGTAACTCAATGATTCTGGAATTGTAAACCTCGCGTAGAATTTGCCCCTTTTTGAAGTTAAGGGTGTGAATTGGTCAAATGTTGGTCCTGGTCGCTGGGGTTTGTTGGGTCGTCCTATTTTCTTGATGTGCTCATTTTGAAGTGGGAATGTTGGTCGGGAATAATGCAAAGAAGTCGGAGCACCATTCTGAGATATGTCTTTTTCTAATGGTTTAGTCAGCATTGCCCTCAACCTCCTTTTAGCGACTGTCGCTTCTTCAGCATCGATTTGTCCCAAAGCTTTACGTTTGAAATCATATATGTCTACAGGTTTCGATTTAGCCAGCTCATCAACGAATTGTCCTTCTCTCAGTCCGTTAATGATTACTCTTAAGTGTATTTTTGGGTCGAGCTCCTTAAACTCCATAGCTTCTTTATTAAACCCGTTAATATAATCTTTCAGAGGTTCATCATCTCCCTGTATAATACTGAAAAGACTATCCTCCATCTTTTTAAATGGGCAGCTAGAGGAAAACTGGTTCCTGAAGGCCGTGCTGAATTCGTCAAAGCCACGAATTGATTTGTGAGTTAAAGTTGAGTACCACTGAAGAGCGGGACCCGTGAGAGTTCCTAGAAAAATCTTACACAAAATAGGGTCAGTAGCACCTGTTGTGAGCATAGCAGTATGAAATCTAGTAAGACGTGAATTAGGATCTGTGGTTCCATCATAGGTTGGTAAGTCAAGAAATTTAAAATACCTTGGTAATGGTGTTGACGTAATGAAATCAGAGAAAGGATAGAAAAACGTATTTGTTTGTGGAGTATGAATTTCTTACAGTTCCTCTTGAACCGTGGGTGGTCGTGCTTCGGAAGAATGGGAAGTGTGTTAGAACCACAGGAAACTCTAGAAGGGGGGTTAAATAGTGTTTTGAGCTTTTTGATTGTTTTTGGAAATCTTTAATTTAAATCATGAAGATGAGCAACGTTCAAAACAAGTCTTAAGATTAGAGATAATTAAAACGTGCGGAAGATAAGAAAAACAGAGTTTCTTCTAAAGCTTAAGATTGTTTTAAACAGAGGCTTCTCAAAGTATCTTCTAAAGATTTTTACAAAGAGTATTTTCAGAACGGTTTCTGAAATACTTCAGACGACTAGAGGTTATCTGAAGTTTGTTCCCGATTTCTGAACTGATCTTTTTCCAGACTCACTTCAGAGAATTTATTTCAGAAGTTCTTCAAGGAACATTCTTTGTATTGCTTCAAATGATATAAGAGACATCTCATGTTTTGTTCATATGAAAGATCATTTTATTGAAATAGTTGTGTTAAGTTTATTATGAAAAATACTTTTCAATCCCCAACATAAATATGAAAACTGGAAATAAAGAAATTAAGGGAAAGAGAACTTAGGCACAGAATTTATCCTGGTTCACCCACAAACCCGTGAGCTACATCCAGTCCCAGAGGCAAACCACCACTGGATTTTCCACTATCTGAATCCACAGATACAAGTATTATTCATAGCCTCTTCAGGCCAACACAAGTATTACTTTGTTTTCAACTGCCTCTTCAGGCAACTCATTGCAGTATTCTTTGCTTATCAACTGCCTCCCCAGGCAACTCAATGAGTATTCTTTTGCAGGCAGCCTCTCCAGGCGCAATAAGTATTCTTTGTTTTCAACTGCCTCTCCAGGAAACTCTTGTAGTATTCTTTTACAGACAAGCCTCTCCAGGCTCAACAAGTATTCTTTTCTGTCAAGCCTCTTCAGGCTCTACAACAAGTATTCTTTCTTCCACCAAGCCTCTCCAGGCTCTCAGACACTTATCCAAGTGTAGAGTATTCTTTTTTCCACCAAGCCTCTCCAGGCTCTCAGACACTTATCCAAGTGTAGAGTATTCTTTCTTCCACCAAGCCTCTCCAGGCTCTCAGACACATAAAGTGTTTACAAATTAAACTAAGTTTAAGTTTCCACGAAACATAAACTTAATCTTTTCCTGTACTAGTGGTTAACTGAGTACTACTCAGGATACAATGAATGAATTCTAAGTACAAGGTTAAGACAGTGATACAAGTATATAAGTTTAAGTACAATCCCTGTCTCTGATATGAGGAATAACATCCTCTGAGAATTGGCTAGATAGATACTGACTTTAAGCTCCAGCCTTGTTCTCCAGCCATTGGTTTCCATGGGCTACATTCTCACCCGTATCATTGGAAAAACCAAGGCATACTTGCGGCTTCAAACCATTCTTGGTTCATATGAGATTAAGCACAGCCTGGTTGGTTGTTCAACTGAACAACTACAATTTTGACTAACTGATCAATAGATCAGCAACATGGTTGATTCAAGTAAGCATGGTCAACAACCAATAAGGTTTTTCTGATACATCTTGATTAACTGATTGAACCAAGTTAATGAGTTCAACATCTTCAAATTCTTCCTTGAGGCTATTTATATGTTCTGTTGAAATATAGCCGTTTGAAGATGATTCATAATACCGTTGAGATAATTGATGATGTGGCTCATATAGCCGTTGTGTAATAGGGTCTCAAACGGTTGCTTCTCCTTAAGCAAATAAGTGTTCAGACAGTCCTGTTCTGAAACTTCTGTAGATGAGCTCTTTAGAGAGATTTTCTTGATATTGTTTTGCATGTTCTCTCTCGTGATTTCCTTTTGCTTTTTTTCAGTTGTCTTCTGATTTCTTCTGCGTTCCTTAGCTGACTTCTGATTTCTTCTGCTTTTCTTAGGAGTGTATATGAGGAGATATCCGTTGGATTTGTCCTTTTGCTTATTTTGTATATGCTCCTTTTCTGTTTGCTCCTGACACAATTTCTTCTTTCTTCTTTGAGTGAGGTGTCTTGTCGAATAGCTGTTGTTGCAGTTTCTTTTTTGAATAAAGACATATGATATTATAGTCGTTGAATCATATAGTCTTAGCTTCTGTATTGATTTCTTCAATGTTGAAATTTGTTCCATGCACTTAGAGAGTTCACATATACTCAAATGCTTGCTTTTATCTCATTTGTAATTTTATCAGCTTCAACCTGTGCTCATCTTATATAATTGTTTCAAGCTTATGTTAATTCTCCAGCTTGAGATGCTTTCAATAAGCTCTTTTCTTCAAATAATATATTTCTTCTTTTCTTCAGACGGTTGCTGCTCTGTTCTTCTTTGCATTTTCTTCTTCTGAGATATAGATGAATAAAGATGTTGAATTTTAATATGTTTTATTCAAACATCTTTCTGGTTGCTTTTACTCAGTCTTCTGATCAGTTCTGGGCAACCAGCAGGTGCAGGTGCAGGTGCAGTAGGTCTGCGCACACAAAAATGCCTTTTGTTGCAGGTGCACCAGGCGTTACATAAAGTCTTTGCAGAGTTTCCTTATTTGTGCAAGACTTTGATCGAGGCATAAAAGCATGTTTAGCTTTTATACTGAAATAAGTGTACTCCATTTTGGTAGAGTGTGCTTTATACTTTAGCAACGTCTTCAAGAGATAAATTCTTGATTCTGTTTGTAGGCTTCTTCAGATAGCCTTCACGTCTTCATACAGTCTTCACGTCTTCAGATGGTCTTCACGTCTTCAGATGGTCTTCACGTCTTCAGACAGTCTTCACGTCTTCAGACGGCTTGCGCACTTCAGACAGCTTCAGCACTTCAGACGGGTTGCGTTCTTCAGACAGCTTCTATGCTTCAGACGAGTTGCTTACTTCAGACAGCTTCTTTATATTAAATCTTGCATTTGTTCTTCTGATCCTGATCTTCTGATTCTGATTTTGTTCATTAAATCTTCTTCTTCTTCTGATGAATATTTCATCCTGAAACACAATCAACAAACCAATACCTTTCTCAGTAGAATCTGTTTATATAATCTTATTTGTTCTTATTATGTTCTTTATATACTCTTATTTGTTAATCATTAAAACTAAAGGATATTAAGTCTTTGAGTCAAGTTTGAATGCTCAAACTGACTAATAGACTTCACAAAGTGTCTTCCCTTTACCTCTCATTCCTTGCATTCTGCAAATCCTCCATACATTGCTGCATAGCTCGGTTTTCCTCTTGCACTCATTGGTTCTCCTATTTTAGAATTTCAAGTTGTTGGACAAGCTCTTGTAGCGTTGGAACTTCATTGTTACTATTCCTTGTTCTCACCATTGTCACTTCTGAATCTTGTGGTTCCCTTGGAATGTTTTACCAGAGCCCCACGGTGGACGCCAAATGTTCTTACAAAGCCTAAATTTTATTCAAGATCAAAATACAAAGGTCCCTGGGATACAAAATAATATTAAGGCAAATGATAAGAAAACTGTGTGTATGGTTGTATTCCCCATGCCCTTTTATAGGTGCTGGGGGATATCTCTCATTTATGGCGTGACCTCCCTGATTAGGATTTGCTTAGCATTGACTCCTCCATTTAGCCACTTATTTCAAGTACTTCCCTTATTTGGCATAGTATGTCTCCTTCTCCTGAAATTACGTTGTGTGTCCTGATGTAATTTAAGCCGAGGTTGGTTAAGGTTACGGTTTGGGACCTCGGGTATGTGATGACCAAGGTGTCTTTGGAAGGGTCGAGGTTCACCGGTACAGTACAAGTACTTTTTTAAATTGTTTAAAAAAAATTGATTTTATTTTAGAGATTTTTGTATAATCAGAAATAAATTTTCGTTTGGCTACAATCATAAAAAACACATTGTTTGTCACTATAAATGCTTTTACATTGTCAAAAAGTTCTCTCTCTCTCTCTCTCTTATATTTTAACTGCTTTTTTCAAGAAGCAACTTTTATAGTTGCTTCTTAAAAAAAGCAGAAAACTTATTATTTTCTGATTCTGCGTCTTGAAAAAAATTTAGACAAACATCTTAAAAATTTTTATAAGTGATTTTCTTTTTTTAAAAAAAAAGTGATTTTTTTTAAGAAATAATTTTAAACAAACAGGCTCTAAATCTACCATTTGTCAAACGAAGAGGATATTCTTAGGTACAGCTACCTTCTTTATGTAGGTGGCTCGGGCTACCAATTAAGTTAGATTTTTGGTAAATGTAACCTGTGCAAGGTTTTGACACAACATGACAATGGGATCATCATATGAGGGATCCAAGGGGGTAATTGGGATTTTATGACCATCTTCTGGGTGCAAGGGGATGTGATATAGGACTAATTTTCATATTAGTTCTTGTGGTATTAACTATGTTGGTGGGAATAAGGTTTATATCTTCTCACATATATGATGTTAATGTTCAAGACTCATCCTTATAAGTTTTCTAGACTATTTTGAGATGGATTTACTTGTTTAGAATACTTCTTTAAGTTGTCGATGTTAGGAACAGAGGAATGGGGTACCAAAGAACTTCGACACTCAAGTCAGCAAATAGAGAATGCGTCGTATGCATAATGAGTTTGACTTGTTTTTATAGATGAAGGAACCATACTTTATTAAGAGTTTTATCTTGTGGTGATAAGGATAATTATGAAATCTCTTCAATTTGAGAGGCAGAGGATCTCATTGTTTATGTTAATTTTTAGTTTTTTTTTTATAATTATAACTTCACATACATTATTAATCTTTTTACTCAAAATTTGATAATGACGTTGCATAATAGATATAATCAAAGACACTTAATAATATGTGATAAGATCGAAGGTCAAAATGAATAAATTAAGAAAGACAAATGTATAAAAGAGTTTTAAGTACTAAAGTCTAAAATGTATAAATTTAAAAAGAGAGAGAGTTGATCGAGTTATTAGGTTGATTGGAATTAAAAAAGAAAAATCTGAGATTCAAACCAATTATAGTTAGTTTGGTTTGGATTTAAGAAAATGAATTGATTAACCAATCTAATCCGAACCAATTTGATTGATTTAGTTTGGATGATCGGCCGATTAATACCCCTATCAAATATCATAACACATAAGTTAATGCTATATAATAAAGTACAACATAAGATATAGAATGAAATTTTAAATTAATTTAAAATTCATATACTTAGAGGTATATTAAAATGATAAAAAATAATTTAAGTAATAGAAATATAAAAAATAAATTATCATAATAATCTTATAATTAATATATACTTGGGTAAATTTAAGTGATATGATTATTTTATAAATAAATTATATACGATTTTTTCTAACTTGTGTCTATTGGCACAATTTAACTTATCTAAAAAATATAAGTTTACATTGATAATTAGAGTATTTGTAAAATTTATGTGCATTAATAAATGTATGTTAATGAGATTGCCTCCTATAGAGGATACTTGTGGTTTAAACCAAAAAATGTATGTTCACCCATTTCCAATACCAAAACTTACTTTTTTTGGTAAATTAAAAAGTACCCATGTGCACAAGTTAGAAAAATCTATTATGGGATATTTGGAAGAGTTTATTTGAAAAAATATTTTTCAATATTTTCCCATTTTTATGTGGGTTGGTTGGTGGGCCCGTCATTTATGAACCCACATTCTATCTCTTTTTCATCATTTCATTTTCTTATCTTTTTCCATCCACATCCTTTATTTTTTTCTTATCTTCTTGGTTCCGGAACGGTCAGAATTAATTTATATGTAATTGATTTTAAATCACTTTCGTCTTTGTAAATTGTGCATATTCGTTTCCTAATTCTATAAATCTATCAAAATCAATTTTACTCAACTATAAACCAAACAAACACTAACCCTTTTCTATCCTCATTCAAATTTATTATCATTTCCTATCCTCTTTCAATGTATTTTTGTCCTGATTCAATCCTCTCTTAATCCTTTTTATCCTATTTCAAATTTATTGTCCTTTCCTAACCTTTTCCAATTCTTCTTATCTCTTGTTTTCTCCATCCATTTTTCTTTTCCTCTAATCTAAATATCTTATCCCTTATTTTTCTATCTATTTATTCTTTATCCTCTCATTTCCTCATCTTTAACTCTTTTATATATATATATATATATATATATTCTTTTCCTCTCTTTTTTAATTTCAATTAAGTTCTATATTTTATTTATTTTACATATTTTTTATTTTTTGTAAAATAATAAAAACAATTCAGGTAAAATAGAGTATTCACAATAAGTATAAAAAATAGGCTAACTTTAGGAAGCACAAATTTAAAATATATTTTATGATACACAATTATATTTTAGTTACTAAATATAGATTTAAAATAATGAATAATGGACTCTAAAAATATTTAATAATTAAAATATAATTATGTATGGGAATGGGATAATAACTTTTAAAATAGTGCACTATAAAAAAAGCCATAAAATATATATATCTATGAAAAAGAGAAACAAAAACGTTACGTGGTGAGGCAATGCGGTTAGGAGCACCAAACAAGGTCCAAAAGTCCAAAAAAGTGAAAAACAAACGTCAGGACTGAGGAGATTCAAGAAGAGTATAAAAATATACAAAACACATTCAAACTTGGATTCGTTCATCGTCTTACCAACACTCTCCTCGTATCACGGTCACACGCCAGGCAGCCAAGGATCATGGAATCATTCATTTATACTATTTCAGACTTGGTAAAAAGGTTTTTTTAATATGTGCAACCCTTGCACGAGATAATAAAATAAAACTGGAAAGGTTTTATTGGGAATTGCAACTATCACAACACTCAATGCATTGGTAATGTTAATGGTTGCAATTCCCAATAAAATCTTTCTATTTTTGTTTTATTATCCTGTGCAATATTGCACAGGTTAGAAAAACCGTAAGTAAAAATAGCTAAATTCACACGTATTAAAAGTTGGTTAAACTCATTAAATTTTCTTGGTACCATGTAAAAAGTATTTGCATTGCCTAAATTACCCTACATTCAATTTTATTGAAAATTGTTTCAAGTTGACATACTCTCTTTCTATTGGCACATGATTCATTAAATAGAGTGGTTGGAAAGTAAAATCAAAGGGCATTTTGAGTTTATCTCATTAAATAGGGTAAAAATAGTTAAAATTTACTTATATTTTAGTCCACAAAATATGAGTTTTTTTTTCTTATATTCAAGTCCGAATGGAGTATGTTTGGTTAACGTCTAGTAATAAAGCAGAATCAATTTTATATAAAATTAATTTAAATTACTTTTTATCCAATATATTTTATAAAGTGTATATCATTTCTTTTCAACTTTAAGTTCTAGAATCAACGTTAGTCAACCTTAAGTCAAACAAATACTTGATTAATGAAAAATTAACATAAGTAAACATACTCGTATGATATTATTTATAAAACAATTCAAATAAAATAACATATATTTATAAATTATTTTATTGATAATTAATGTATTAGTTTTAAAAAAATATTTTATAATATTTTAAATTTATTCCTATTTAAAATTAAATTTTACTATGATAATTATGTTAATTTAAAATCCTTAATAGTTAACAAGAATAAATATGAGTAGAAATATTAATATTTTCTAAATTTATGTGTTTTATCACTATTAAAATATTTTCTAATATTAGTTAATAAATAGGAACGAGAAAGTATATTAGGATTAATTGTAATTTTAAAATATAATAGTAAAAATAATATATTTATTAAAATTATGAGTAAATCTTCATTTTTATTCTAAGCTTGACAGAAAAATTCGTATTCATTATTATATTAGAAATAATAATTCATGACTTTTTCTTTTGTTAATTCTCCTAATTTATGATGGAGGATTATCGTGTCCCCATCCTTAAATAATTTATTTATTAAATTTAATACTATATATTATAATAATATACATCTCATAAAAATAATATACAAATAAGTAAGATGGACTTGAATAATAGTAGTAATATTTAATGCTACATTTAATTTAATAAATAAAACATTAAAGTATATATTACTATTTCATCAAAATTTAATTAATTATTAATTTTTTAATGTTTCATTTATTGAATATAGTATATTATAATTTTATAATAAATAATCAATACACTTCATAAATTATTAAATCATAAATACTCCTATTTAGTATTACAGTTTTGATAATGACACTTTTCATTCTTTTGTATAAGTCACATAATACTTCCTTCCTTTGAATTTGTTCATTTGAGAAGAGTAAAAATTATTTTTATTTATTTATCAACTTATAAGGAATTATAATATTAATTCTTAAGGAGTAATAAGTATCTCATTATTGAAGAGAGATTGTGTAAAATAAATGAAGGATATAAGAGGGAAAGAACAATTTTATGAAAACAAAAATATTAATTACATATAAGGTTTTAACTTTTTTGTCTTAATAGACAGATAAATAGAAATGAGATAATATTATACTACCTTCAATCCTTTTATAAGAAGTAAAATGGTGTATTTTTTTTGTCTTAAATATAAGAATATTACTAATATTTTTAATTGTACTAATTGTTAAGTTTCTTTAATACCCTTAATTTATAGTGACGTGTTAACAAAACATTCACTAGTTCCCCGATAGAAGTGTTCCTTCAATCCCCACTATTTCCATATTTTCCAATTTATGACAAAATTAATTAAAACTAACCAATTTAAATGTTTTTCATTGATTTTATTACATATTTCTTATAAAAAGAACTAGAAGAAATATATTAAACATTAACTATTTGTTCCTTTAAAAAATTAATAATTTATTAATTAATTACTCCATTTAGTATTTTTTTTTATAAAGGATGGGCACATTTTCAATATTTTATCTCTATACTTGATTAAAAACATATATATCTCTACTAAACATGTGAAACCTACAAACATGATCTCTAGTATGATAAATATTCATAATTTTATGATAATCTCAATAAATAATTGTTTAATTCACAATTTCTCTAAAATAAGATACACTTAACCCTAAGCCCTAAAATGAACAAAATAAATTTTAATAATATATAACTTTACACTAATTTTAATAATTATTATTTTATGAATAATTTTATAAAATACACCTACTGTTTCTATTTATAAGATACAATTAATCAGATCACACAAACTAATAAAAATGATTAAAACTAATTAATTTATTAAAGTTTTAAAAAATAGTTTAAATTTTAATTTTACCGTTATTTAATATTATTAACTAATTTTACTTCCATAATATCAAGGTTTAAATCTATTACTTATATAAATTACTTAAATCCCTCGTTAGTAACCCAACTCTAATGACTTGAAATAATATACATAATTTTGAAAAAAAAAAGAGTCTATTGACTAGAAAATGTGTAAAATATATTGAGTAAATCCCCACATCAGTCCTCGACTTTTTTAGCGTCATACACTTTAGTCTCTGAGATTTCAAAATGTCTTCGTTAATTCCTGATATTTATCTCCGTCATTCACTTTAGTCCAAAATGGTTGACGACATTAAATGAATGCTGACGTGTCACGTTAAGTGACACTTTTGATTCAAATTAGTCCCTATAATATTAAGAATCATTCACTTTAGTCCCTAAAATGGTGTTGTGAATGGAATGACAAGTTCTTAGCAACATTATGGAGAATAAAAAGTTCTGACTCTTATTAATTGTATCCAACCTATATTTCTATTAGATCTAATTAGTTCTAACCATTTTTTCCCTTTATAAATAGTCAATATTTTCTAATAATGTTCCATACTGAACAAATTGAATTCTCACTTGTTGTATTATCTTCTTTGTGATTAAATATAAACGTATAAATGTTTAGTTCACTTGTTGACACCGTCTGTACTAAATCCAATGATTTAAGTGATATATGTTTATCTAGAAAATGAAGTTATATATCTTTCAATAAGCAGCAAATTTAACACCGAAACAACTTAAAGATTGACATAGCTCTAGTTCCTTTTTTCCGATTGCAATTTCTCAAATGTAAAACATAGCTCTATATCTCTCAATTAGATGTTGATTGTCACATTTGAGAAATTGCTTTAGATAATACTTGAAAATTCAATTTGTTCAATACATAGAACATCATTAGAAAATATTAGCCATTTATGAATGGAAAAAATTGTTATAAACTAATTAGATCTAATAAAAATATAGGTTGAATACAATTAATAAGAGTCAAGACTTTCTATTCTTCATAATGTTGCTAAGAACTTGTCATTCCATATACAAGACAATTTTAGGGACTAAAGTGAATGATTCCTAATATTACAGAGATTAATTTGAATCCAAAGTGTCGCTTAATGTGACACGTCAACACTAATTTAACGCCGTTAATAATTTTAGACTAAAGTGAACGACGAAAATAAATATAAAAAATTAACGAGAGACATTTTAAAATTTCAAGAAATAAAATGCGTGAGGCTAAAAAATATTATATAATTAATTAAGTGAGGACTCAAAAGAGTTTACCCAATGAAATACCGCGAAAGCAGGAAGCGCCGCGATCTATATCTAGCAATACACGACACTGCACTCACCTTCACCCACTCCGCAACGTTTTTGTTCTATTCTTTGGTTTTAGTTCTTCCCACCGTTGCCTGGCTCCACACTTTCATTTCAAGTTTCACTTTCAACTCACTCACCCGTCACCTCGATTTCAACGCACCACCCACTATATATCTATCTCACCATCCCTCCCCTTCTTTATCCTGCTTTTCTTTGCCGTTTTGCTTTCTCACCGATAACAATGTCTACACACGACGAGTCAGATAACAACGACACGAAGCACCAGGAGAACAACAAGAAGAAACCGTTCGATGCTGTAGAACCGAGTTCGCTTCCCCTGAACGAACTTAGGTCAACCTTCGCTTCCGGCAAAACGCGAAGCTATGAGTGGAGAGTTTCGCAGCTTAACGCACTCATCAAGCTCACCAACGACCACGAGCAACAGATCATCGATGCTCTTCGAAACGACCTCGATAAGCCGCCGCTCGAAACCGTCGCTTACGAGGTCCTTCCTGTTCTGCGGTTTCGTTTTGTCGTTTATTCAATCGCTCTCACTCGGTTGCCTTTTTATTTTAATTTTAATTTTTATTATCTCTGTTTTTGTGATTGCGTGCGTTGCTTTGGTTGGTATGGTATGGTGGAGATTGGGAGTTCTGAATAGAAGCGCTATTTTCTAAATGAGTTGCTGTTGTGCAGTTCATTTATTATAGGGTCATATTTTATGGGGACAGAGTGATGACAGTGCTTGTTCGGCTTGGAATTGTGTGTGCCTGTCCCTCACCTAGGAAATTCCGAGTGAACGTTTTTCTTGTGTATTTGACCTGTGGTGCTGTTTTCGGGATTCTAATTTTCCTTTTTCTTTTTTAAATTGTTGAGAGGGGGAATTAGAATTTAGGTTAGGAGTACTATTTGTGAATATGGTTTGCGTTTCGTTGCCTTTGGCGGTTGAAACGTTGCCGTATGGTATGGGTTGGGGGTGGTTTGGTGTGAACATTAATGGCTCTCCCTTCAAGTCCCACTTTTGGGGTGGGCCAATCTTGGTGGTCCTTTCAAGTTTCAACGTTTGTCTCTGAATCATTGATAGGTTCCTTGCCTTCAGTTCTTAAATTTATTACCAGTACTTTCTTTGGATTAATGAAAAGGGATAGAAAGAGTGGAGATATGGCATAGTTCTAAGTTTTATTATGTGAAACTTTGAGTTATTTAAAATAGGATATAGAATGGAACGCAATCTATTCTATTCCATTCCATGCAATACACCCCCCTCTTTTTTTCTTTTCCTCTAATATAGGGTAAAAAATTACTCTTTTTTTTCCCATTCTATCATGAAAATAGTCAAACACTCGAATGATAACTTTATTCCATTTCATTATATCGCATTCCATTCTATTTCACTCAACATTCAATTTCTAAACATAGCCAAACTGTGGAATGATGAAGGTTTTTCTTAAACTATTGTCACAGAGTGTATCCTCAGTTGCTTCTGGTCTCTTGGGTTTTGTTAATTTTTTTAAGTTTTGGGTGTTTGTGGTATGTTGTTAAGGGTGCTGGTGCATTAATTGTGTTGTCCTGGATTTGCCTTTCTGGGCTGATCAGAAACACTAGCATTCGTTCATGAGGTTGACAAATAGGATTTCAGTTTAGCACTGGGATGCCATTGGTTATAGTATATAATCACATTACTAAATGATGCATGCCCACCTAATTTGGGTACTTATCAAAGACAATCCAATCCACACATTATGTGCTTATTTAAACAGAAAAATCTGTGCATACTGGCAGTTTAATTACCTCTCTATGTCTGAGACTTGTGGCATGCCAAGACCTTAAAATAGTGCATCCTCACCTCCTCCATAAACATTTTGTTGCCATAAACACAAAAAAAAATCATTATGTTTTAAGGTAATGCCAAGTGTATAGGAGGCAAGTCATAGTTAACATTCTCAAAATTTCAATAGTAAATTTTATTAGGTTTATGCATATCAAAATTGGTTATTTATTATTTTAAAGTTTTTGTATCTTAGGCTGTTCTTGCTGCTCAGTATTGCCTAACTTGTTTCTCCAAACCTTTCTGCTTATTGTTGCATGTTATTCAAGTTAATAAGATTTCAGTAGGTTGATATGTCTGTGTATGGATTGGAGATCTCTGATGTTGTGCAACTAGTGTTCCTGTACATTTATTTATTAATACCCGAGCAAATGTGAATCAGTTGTAATGTATATCATCTAGATAGTCTTAGAATTTTTCTGCCACTCAGACTGGAACTTAAACCACTCTTGTTCCTTTTGATAGTAACCTCATTAGGAAAAGACACTAAAATTATTCTAGCCAAGATACTGAAAAATTTATTACAGATTAACGTGAGATGTAATGTATGCAACTAAACAAACATTTTAGAGCTTTTAATAAGGACAAGTTGGTGAAAATGTGGAATGAAAATCTGATTTCCTGACTATTGCTTGTTAAGTTGTTGAAGGGTTGGTCAATGAACATAGCAGTGATAAATATGATATTTTGTATCTTCTCGTAACTGGTGTAGCTTGTACTGCAGATTGCTATGTTGAAAAATTCATGTAAAGTGGCACTCAAGCAATTGAAACATTGGATGGCTTCAGAGAAGGTGTATTTTATGTGAAGTTCTTCCAATGACATCATTTGACATGATTCTATTGATTTATCAAATGAATTTCCCTTTAATGCAGGTCAAAACTTCACTCGCAACTTTTCCTTCTTCAGCTGAAATAGTATCTGAACCACTGGGGGTTGTGTTAGTCATCTCTGCATGGAACTATCCATTCTGTATGTTAAATTTAGTTGACCTTGTTTCATAAGCTTTTTAGCTGACATCTTACCATTTTCTTCCCTCCAAGCTTTATCTTAAATATGTACAATAATGATAATATTACATTCTCTATCTGCCTTGCCAGTGTTGTCACTTGATCCAGTCATTGGAGCTATTGCTGCTGGTAATGCTGTGGTTCTAAAACCATCAGAAATATCTCCAGCCTCATCATCACTGCTTGCAAAATTGCTAGGGGAATACATGGATAACTCATCTATAAGAGTTGTTGAGGGCGCAGTTGATGAAACATCTGCATTACTGCAACAAAAGTGGGACAAAATTTTCTACACAGGTACTCCTTGTTTGTCACTCTTCTGGTGTTCTATTTTTATGGTTTATAATCCTGAAATGATTTTCCATTTTTCTCATTGATAAAATTTTCTTTATGGTTGGTCTTCTTTTAGATATTACATGTGCAAATTTTGATATTCCTTTTTGGATAATTCAGTAAGCGCATTATTTCACCTGAAAAAAGAAGTAAAAGAATACAAGTTATTTCTTCCATCCCAGTTATTTATGTTTCTTAGTGTATGAGTCTAATCACTGAGTTATATGGTCAAACTTTTCTGTTAGAATACCTGGTTTCATAAAAGGATATCAGTTTATGTATAACTTTTGTTCTGTATGCTCCTAAAATTAACAGATGCAACAGAAAATCTTGGATGTGGATTTTTTCATCATCTGATGGATAGTTTGACACATGCAATTGTCAGTGATCATACATTATGATATGATGTAGCTTTGACTGTTATTGGTTGTGGAAATAGTCAAGTTAGATTGAAATTCTGAGCAGTGTTACTGCTTCTTGAAATATCGAGGCATATGCATTATATAATCGGATCATTGCTCTGGTATGATATTTACTTTGGAAAGAAGGATAGGAATTTATTGTCCAACATGTTGAAGGCATCTCAGTTGTATTGACTGTGCTTGTATCCATGACATATTGTTAAGACTCATGGTGTCAGTTTCAGTCTTATATAAGAATTTCAATTTGTTATAAATATACAAAGATCTAATGCAAGCTGTTCTTGAATGTTTGCTAAGTTTTATTACAATGATACTTGGGTCTGGGCCTTGGGATATTCTTCACTTAAATTATTGTTGGATTTTTAGGTAATGGAAGAGTGGGGCGCATTGTGATGGCTGCTGCTGCAAAACACCTTACACCAGTTGTGCTGGAGCTTGGAGGAAAATCTCCAGTTATTGTTGATTCAAATATCAACTTACAGGTATACCTTAGCCTCTCATTTATTTTTATCAATTACTTGCTGCTGTTACCCTGACCTCCTTGCATCTTATTTTTGACTTAATTTAATTTGAATTTGACTTGGCAAGGTAGCAATTAGACGGATAATTGCTGGAAAGTGGGGTTGTAACAATGGACAAGCTTGCATCTCCCCAGATTATATTATAACAACCAAGGACTATGCTCCTAAGTTGGTAATAAGTTTTTCCTAAATGTACTTAGAATTCTAAATCTGTCTGTTCCCTTAGTGTTTGGTGCCTCCTATTTCTAGGTGGATGCACTAAAGATTGGATTGGAGAAATTTTACGGAAAGAACCAATTGGAATCAAAAGATTTGTCCCGGATTGTGAATTCCAACCACTTTGCTCGCTTGACAAAGCTCTTGGATGATGATAAGGTTTCTGGTAAGATTGTTTATGGAGGTGAAAAGGATGAAAGCAAATTGTAAGCTCTCTGTCTGCTTTTTGGGCTACTTTGTTGATGAAGTCTTGATTTAGTGAAATACAATAGATCTTGACACTGCATTTCTCTCTTTCCTCAAATTACAGGAGGATTAGCCCCACTCTTCTATTGGATGTCCCACGAGATTCTCTTATAATGAGTGAGGAGATATTTGGTCCTTTACTTCCCATCCTCACGGTAGGAATTTAGACACCAAAGTAACTGTTTCTGTGAAATTTTCTTCAAAATTTCATTGTTTTCTTTGGTTCTTTACTTGCTTTTACAATAGTCTCATGAAAACAAATATACACAGTTTTTCAAATGGTTTGCAAGCTGCAAGAGTAATTGATGTGTTCCTCTTCATGTAGGATAAGAGTTAAAATATCAATTTTCACCTTTTAATGTAAAATAACTACAATATATAGCACTTTTCTGGTAAGGCCTCAGGGAGGAAATTTTTTTCAGTATTACAATAGTAGGTACCCCCATTAAAATTTTGACACCTACCCATGCATGGTAAGTTTTCTCTAATTTAAAATTTTGTTCTAAATTAAAATAAAAAATTCTGACCACACAATAGGTAAGGAAGTACCGAGTCTTCCGTACTACTATAGTACTGAAAATTTACTCCTCAGGGAGAAAATTTCATTTGTCACATTAAAATATCAGCAAAATCAATAGCTGGTAATATTTTGTAGTCATTTGAAAAATTTGAGGCTAATTGTTAAACTACACTAGAAATAGATGACTGTAAATTCTAAAGTGTAAATCAGGAAATAAAGCCACAGCTGATCAATTACAATCCATTTTTTTCCTTTTACCTTTGCTTGAAACAGGTCGATAAACTGGAAGAAAGCTTTGATGTGATCAATTCTGGACCAAAGCCTCTCGCTGCATATTTATTTACAACCAACAAAAAGCTCAAGGAGCGGTTTGTTATGACTGTTTCTGCTGGCGGTTTGGCTGTCAATGACACTGCTGTACATGTAAGTTTTATTTATCTTTTACAGTCTATCCCTGAATCCCTGAGTTTCTATGTGTCTCTGTATATGATTCATATATGCAAACAGAACAGCAGTAGAGATGATGATCACCTATAAGCTTTTAAGTTGTGATTGTTACCAACAATTCCTTGTTTTAAAGCTACCTCTAGACTAAAAACAAATTTAACTCAAAGCAATGTGATGGATTGTATTATTTTAGAAGATTTTAAAAAATGACATGAAAAGAATTTCTTGGAAGTGTACATTTTTCAGCTTCCATTTGCTATAATGAGGAGCCATCTTTTTTAAATGAAATTGTTTTTTGCACCCAATGCATATGCTTTTATTGTTTCATATTGAAATTTGAGTTTCTTCAAACAAAAAGTTGTTTTTCAATCTATAGATGCTCATATCTTATTTACTGTTTTGAATTAATTTGAAATATGAACACTCTTCATCTCAGTCAATGTTTTACTTGGTGCAGCTTGCAGTTCATACTTTGCCATTTGGAGGAGTTGGTGAGAGTGGAGTGGGTTCATACCATGGGAAATTCTCATTTGATGCTTTTAGCCACAAAAAAGCAGTTCTTTATCGCGGTTTTATGGGTGATGCATCAATAAGGTACCCACCATACACAAATACAAAGATGAGATTGCTGAAGGCTCTCATTGGTGGTGGCATACTTGGTATAATTCGTGCCCTGTTTGGATTGTCCTAGAATTTGTCTTGAAATCTTGCAGCCAATGATACTTCTTTTATTCTGGCTTCCTTGTATTTTATTGTCAAATTTATTTTTTAAAAAAGTATATATAAATAAATAACTCATTAACCGTAGGTTGTGCTTGAGAGTAAATTATGTTATTGCTATATTTTTTACTGTTATGACTGTCTTAAGATGCCCTGGGGTTGTTCTGCCCCATTAGGGGCCATGCTAGTATGGATATTATGGAAAAAGCTTTTCTAAAGTTTGTCTGGAAAGTAAAAACTACGGGGTTATCTACTGTTAGATTTTTTTTTTTGTTTTTTTAAGGTTAAAATCATGATGTATTTTAAATTAAATTAATGGTATATATCATGTTACTTATTTATTTTAGAAAGAAGCATACTTTAGAGGAGTCTTTTTTTTTTAGTAAAAAAAACTTTAGGGTGAGGGGATGTTGCCCTAGTCCAAGGCAGGGAATGCCTCTGGGCTTAAAGAGCACTTACAGAGGTATTTACATTTTACCTCACCCCAAAGGGACACGTGGGGGTTCGAACTTGCGACTTGTCAGATATGAGGCCCTGTCTTACTCCACTCAACCAACCTCTTGGGGTTACTTTAGAGGAGTCTTGTCACAATGTTATTTATGTAATCGTATATTTCTAGCATGCAATTTAAGGAAGTGTAACTCATTGAGTATCATAAACGCAGATACTGGTTTTTGTTAGTTTTGTTGATATCAATGTTTTTAAACATGACTCAATCAACTATTGACTAAATAAAAAAACGGTACTAGTTATAATCACATTCATAATACAAGTAAATAAGCATTTTTTTTATCATTCAAGATCACAATTATACCTATTTTTTATACTAAAAAGAGTCAAATGTGTCAAATTCATTTGTTTCATAAAATAAATTTGAAAATTGCTGTTTTATATTTTTTTTTAATTTTAGTTAACTTTTGACCTTTCTGAACTTTTAGCCCCCCCCCCCCTCCTTCTTTACAGGTAAAACACATTTTTTTTTATAAATATATGACTTGAGGTGTTTTTGTGAAAACTAAATTGCAAAAGAGAAAGAAAAAGAAATGAGAAGGGGAAAACAAAGAAAAATTGGAAAATTTGAGTTTCTAAAAGTAATTAAATTTTAAATTATGTTAATACCCATCCATTTAAGTTCTTTCAAAAGAAAGAGAATCAGGTTTTTGGTTCAAATGAAAATGTGTAGGGTATTATTGTATTCCTTTTGTAAACAAGTCGGGGTATATTAACAAGCATTCCCATGCTCTCTAGTAAGATTGTCTCTAGCCACTCTTAACCATTGATTCATTTACATCAAGAAATGTGTTAGATAAAATTAGTTAAAAAGTTAGCTGAAAGCTAAAAATCTAGCTGATTTAATTGATGGTGTTGGATAAAACTAGCTGAAAATGATAAAATAACATACAAAGACATCATTATTATTATTAAATAATAATGGGTGTGAGTGGTTCAAAGATAAACTTGTAATAAATTAGTATTAAACTCGTGCGATGCATTTACTTGAGATAAATAATCACGAGGATAATATTAGGTGGGTTATTATCTAAATTGAGATTAAACCTAACTCAAATATGGATCATTTTAAAAAATAATGATAGTATATGGCAAATTTGTCTTATAGAAAAAAAAAAGAAAGAAATAATGAGATCATTACAAATGAAAGCATGTTATTATTTTTGTATAAAATGTTGAGAACTGAAAGATTTAAATTCTTAAGTCAAATTTTTACAAAGGCTAAGAAAAATGCACTCATTCATATTAAAATATAATGTCAAATATACACTCATTGATATCATCCAAGTGACAAAATATATAAGTGAAAGAACCAAATGCAAAATCATTTTTAATGTGACAAATTAAACCAATAAGATAAATATAATTTGGAAGGTGGAAAATTTACTTCATTCAAATAAAAAAGAATAATTTAAAAAGAAATTAAAAATCACTTGTATCAAAGGAATTGTACATTTCTAATTTATCTTTCAAGATCTCTGTAGTTAATCATTCAACGTCAATTCCAACATCTTCGTCATAATTACAAATGATCATACTGTCACTCAACTCACATATAACATTCAGTTTTACGAATCATTTGTATGTATTTTAAGAAATATTTTTAATCAAAAAGTATATTTTAAAAGAATTAATAATAAATATTTTTATTAAAGAGTGCTTTGAAGGTATGGTACGTTCTTTTCAATGCTTTTAATTATTTAAAAGGTAAATAACTTTTTAATCACTATAAAATACTTGAGTTTTATTTTTTGTCCCTGGAAAATTTTTCTTTTTATTTCATCCTTATCAAATAATTAAGTTATTTTTTAATTCATGTTAGCTCTATTATTAATTGTGGATGTGTCGAATGTCCATCACAATTGTCAATCTTATGTGCAATATCCTAAAACTTCATACAACGGTGTTAGCCTCCTTATACCCACTTTAAGGACTGTATGTGAGATATAGGAAGGAGGAAATGCGTAAAGAATTTCAGTTCAAGTTGGACATGAAATTTGGCTCTTTGAATGAGTTTAGGAAACTAATACTTTTATATAATGTGTTAGGTACTGCTAGGGCTGGCCACCGGTCAGGTTTGGTCGGATTCGGGCCCAAAAAGCCCAATCCGACCAAAACCGACTTGATCATTTTCATGGCCCAATCTCGACCGCATAATAAAACGGTTTTGTCGGGTTTCAGATATGGCGGGTTACGAGTCTAATCGGGTGGGTTAAGTCGGATTTGGGCCAATTTGGGGCTGGTTTAAAATTTTTTTTTGTTTGTTCTCTTTTAGAGTTTTTTTTATTATCTCTTTTGGGCCAAGATTATAAACTTTTGCCTTATAACTTTTAATTGGGCCATTTCAATTTTTTTTGCAGTCCAGGTTTTTCTGAATTCATTCTTATCATTATCTTTTTTTTTAAATATGCTTATCATTATCGTTATCTAAATATATATGAACATAACAGATATACTTCCAAAAACATCACAAATTTACAATTTTTTATGTGTATATATATAATATAAAAATAGTGAAATACAAAGAACCAAAATAACAAAGAAAAATAAAAAAAATTTAGACATACAAACAAATCCAGAACCAGAGATCTAGGACTAGGGGTGGAAACAGGTCAGGTCAGGCCAGACTTTGGTAGGCCTGAGCCTGGCCTGTTACCTGTTACAGGCCTTTTTGTAAGGCCTGGCCTGGCCTGCGAAAAAACCTGGCCTGGCCTGTAAGCCTGTTTAGAAGCCTGTTTTACAACAATGCCTACCAACAAGCCAACAGGCCTATAAGCCCATGTAGGCCAGCAGGCCTTTTAAGCAGACTTTTTTATATAATTAATTTAATATATTCTAATTTTTTACTATATTATAAATTTTTTAATTATATTTATTGTTATTTATATAATTAATTTAATATATTATATATTATTATATTAAACAGGCCGGCCTGTTAAGCCTAATAGGCCTTTTCATAGGCCTGAAGCCTGGCCTATTTAACTAAACAGACCTTTTAAGATGCCTTAGCCTTACCTTTTTAATAAACGAGTCAGACCAGGCCAGGCCGCAGGCCACTGACAGGCCGACTGGCCTATTCCCACCCCTATCTAGGACCACATTCAACAGAGACTAATAACCAAAAAAGAAAAAAAATAGTATAGATGGTCATCTCATCTACTTCACAGTTCACAGCATCAGTCCCAACCACCGCAGAGGCAGCCGCCCATCCCAACAACGTTTTTTCCTGAAAAACAGAAAAAAATAGCATGCACACTACACAGAAGAAAATAGGCAAAAAAAAGAAGATGAAAGATGAAGACGACGTCACACAGTACAACCACAATCGTTCGCCGCACCAGCTGGGCGCCCTCCTCTTACAACCACCGCGCGACCCGCTATTGTAGTCGTCGTGCATCCTGCTGTCGCCACCACGCATCTCGTGCGCCGCCGTCGCATGACATCAAAATACAAAAACAAAAGCAACAAAAGACTAGATTGTAGATCCACATACTGCATGAGAGAAGAGAGGAAATAAGACTAAAGAGGGAGTGGAACTGAGAGGGAGAGTTAGAAAGACTAGAGAGAATGGGGAGGGAGATAGTTGGAACGACCAGAGAGAGAATGAGGAGAGGGAAGGGAGCGGCTGTGCATTAGAGAAAGTTGTGCTAGGGTTTGGTAAATGTCATTTATTTATAAGAAGGTAAGGATTAATAAGTGGGTGGGCCTAAGGTGAGTTGGACCAGATTGTAGGCCTTATTCAGAAACGCCAATAGACCTCTGTAAGTTTTATTCATACATATATGTAGGTTGGTCGAATCGGTCACTGACGAAAAAAATTTATGCAACCCGAATCCGACTGACATAAACCGTTTGAAACTACTCCTGTTATTTTTTCTACCCGAAGACTCGCTTCCACCCGCCCGAACAACTTTCATGTGAGTCGATTTATTCGGGTTCCGGTCGGATGTTAATCTTTTGGACACCCCTAGGTACTGCACATAGGATAAATGATTGTAATTGACATTCGACATATTTGCAATTGACAATAGAATTAATAATAAGGACTAAAATCAGTTCAAATATTTCATAAGAATGAAATAAAAAGAAGATTTTTTTTACGGATGAAAATCAAAACTTGAATATTTTATAGGGATGAAATGTTATTTTACCCTTTAAAAAATAATAATTAATTTTAAAATTTTTAATTTAATAATATTTTCTTAAGAAAGTATCAAATTAGTTTTACTTTTATAAAGTAATAAATATTTTTTATTTTATTTTCTTAATTACTATGAACACTTTTAAAGCTTCTTATAATAATTACTTAAGTTTCTTTTATAATAAAACTCACAAAACGTTGTTTTATTGTTTTTTTATCTGAAATATAATACTTTTTAAGAAAAAGCTAAAAACAATTAATCATAAATTTGTGTTTAAATTTTTTTAGATGAATTATAGAGAAATAGCAAAACCCAAAATAACTAATTCAAAGCCACTTTCAAATTAACTTTTTTGTCTGGCGATGATAAAAATTATCAAAGAAAGAGGGATTTAAGTATTGTCCAAAGAAAACTGAACAATGAAAAGCCCAATACATCTATTCAAAGGCCCATCAGGGGTTAACTGAACAAAAAAAATTAAAGACTCGAATGAATAGTACTCAAAAATCTCCTCGAATGTATTATTATAGATTTTTAGCAAATAGTTGAAAATGAGAGATTTTTTTTAAAAAACTACCTCAAGTAGCTTTTCAAGAAAAGCTAGTAGTTACTAAAAAAAGCTACCTTACCAAACACAGCTGAAATGGTTTCAACTACTAATTTCAGCTTTCAGCTAGCTGAAATAGTTTACCAAACACAGTCCTAATGGTTTTAAAAGAACCTAATATCTTAAAACTTAAAATAGTCATACCCAAAATAAATGGAGGCCCTTGGATAGACCTGACGATTGAGGAATTAAAAGCTAAAAATTCATAATAAATTGTGTCACTCGAAAGTTCTCATGCATAGAGCAACACTAGGCAAAGAGTTGCAGCTAGTTAAAGAACATTACTAGCCCGTTTTGTAACCAGTTAGTAACAGTGCAAATTAAAATCAATTTCAAAAAATTGATTTTAAATTACTTTCATCCAATGTATTTTACTAAGCGTGCATCACTCATTTTCAAACATTGATTCTAGAATCAATTCTACTCAACTGTAAATCAAACGGGCACTACATGTATTGGGAAAAGAGCATCCAAATTGGTGAGCAAAGAATAATAATTTTGTTGTGAAATATTCTCAAAAGTAATATTGAGAACACTTGAAAATTTAGAAGACCATTTGAGCATAAGAAAATGGATTCAATGAATAATCTAATCCATGGTTGAAAGAAAAATTATTGAACAGGGCATATTTTTTTGTTACGAAAACATTTAAGCTTGAGAAATATTAGAGTTATTATACTCGTGATGATATGAAATGTCGTTGTTGTTATGGAAGCATATTTCTTTTCAATTTGATTAGAAGCAAACAGGAAGAGAAATAGATGTCGATAAATCGATTTTTAATCCAAATAGTTGTAGCAACAAGAATGGCAAAAAGTTTTTGACGTCCTTGAGTGATCCTAAAATGAAGCATCCATGGAGGTGGTGGCTGGAAGCACTAGCGCCGTTAAGGGTGGCAAAGCGGACCAACCCACCCAACCCACTTTCAACCTGTCTTAAACAAGGTGAGGTAGGTTTACTTATCGATGAAAGTGAGTTTGAAAATACAACTCATGCCACTTTAGGACAGGTTGATGGGTTGGTCCACCAAAAAATTGAAAAAAATGATAAAATTAAATAATTAGCAGGTAGGTGGTTGCAAAATGGTGGGTTGGTGGGTCAACCCACCAAAAAGAAAGTAAAAATATTTTTTTAAAAAAAAAAATATCAATTCTTCTGATCCAATCAATCTAACATCAAATAAAAAATAGGAAAAAAATTAATAAGTTCCTATTTTATTGAATCCCGTTGGAGCATATAGGTAAATCAAGATAGTCATGAGACTAACAAAGCCGTAAAGCAAGCTATGCTTTCATGTGAAGACAGATCACCTGGAGAGCCCCAAAAAACTATATAATAAGACAAAAGTTACCAACAATCATAAATACATAGAAAGGTAGAGAGAACTTCAATTCGATAACATAAAAAAATTCGCCCAGCTCTACAAACCGCATTCAATTCGGTTTAAAAGGATTAGGGAAGGGAGATAAAAGAAAGGTGGAAAATTGAAATATTGTTGCTTAAAGAATAAAGAGAGAGAAAAGAAGAAGGACAAGAACTTGGGAAGTGGGAATAGATAGTGCTGCTTCAGTAAGCCGACGGCCAGAGTTGCAGAAGACGGTGCTAGACCTGGACCAGATGGATGGCTGGAGCATGGTGGAAGACATAATTTGAGGCACGGCCGCATGGAATGGGTTAGTGGCACAAAACAAAGAGAATAATAGATTCTAAGATAGGGAACTCAGAGAAGAGACTCAAAGTGAAAGAGGAGTTTCTGTTTATCAACCCTAAAGCTAGCAGACTAAAAAAACTCCAAGAACAAAAAAAAAAAAAAAAAAGTGTTTCACGGACCACAATCACTTATAGCAGCATAATAGTTTTTTTTTTTTTTTAAAGAAACAACCCGACGAGTCAACCTGCCTTAACATGCCACTTACCCATCGGGTTGGCGAGTTAATTAGAGTTGGTTAAGCGGGTTGGTGGGCCAAGTCACCCAACCCACCTCGCCAAATTTGACTGTGAGTAGTGGAAGTGAAACACAATGAGTGTCCACTGCAGAGACAACTAGGGAATGGAGGAAATGGTTATTGTGTAAAGAAGAAATAAAAGGGAGAGGGCAGAAATTTGGAAGAGGGAGAGGAAGAAGGAAAAGGTTATTGGATGAGGGAAAAGAAGAAAGAGAGTGAAATATTGGTGGTTCTGGCTGAAAGTCGGGGCGGATTCGAGTTCAGGTTTAAAGAGAGTGAATATGAAATTATGAAACTCAACCCTATCCTCGTCGGGTTCGAGAAACCCGTGAGAATTTCATTGTCTCTATTTTTCATTTCCCCTATTTTTTATAACTCAAATACATGTTTTTAAATAAGTCATATATATCTAATATATTCTAATTCAAATAATATGTAAATATAGACATTAATAATCCTAAAAAAAAGAAGCTTAAGAATTATATTATATTTTAAGGAAAATATACAAGTTTACCTTTATTATTTAACTGTTAGTATAACTAAAATTATTAAATTACTATATCGGGGCGGGTTCGGGTTCAGGGGCGAGGCGAGTTCTTGCACCCCCATACGTGCTCCTGTCCCCGTTAAAGGCGGGGCGGGTTCGGGGTCAGCTTTTACTTAAACATGGTCAAACCGGGTTTTCCCTGTCAAAGTCAGGGCGGACACTCATTTTAGAAGCTAGAATAACTCTCAAGTTTTTTAGCCCAACTTGATAAACCGCGCTACCTGCAAAAAGGTCAGGTAGCCCGCTAAAACCAGCAAAAAAGCTGGGTTACCCGCAAAAATGTAGGGCTCAAGCACTTATTTTAGAAGCCCGAATAACTCCAGGCATTTTTAACCCAACCTTATAAAGCCCACTACCCGTATCGAGTCGAGTCGGGCTGGGCTATGTAGCCTGAATTGCCAATTCTATTTGTGTATATTAGACTTTTCCTTTATTCAATGTGACAAATACAAACTTCAAGACTCTGGGCCCGGATGGGTTACACCCTATCTTTTTTAAGACTTATTGGAATACTGTTAGTTCTTCAGTTATTTATTTCATCCATGAGGTTTATACCAACCCGGACTGTATTAAGGAAGTCAATGGTACTCTCATTTCTTTGATCCCCAAAGTAGAGTTCCCGAAGAATATTCGGCAGTACCGCCCTATTAGTCTTTGTAATGTCATTTACAAGACAGTGACTAAGATGATTGCTAATCGGTTGCATTACCATATGAGTACTTTAGTGGAGGAGAATCAATGTAGCTTTATTCCAGGACGTCATAGTTCTGACAACATTATAATTGCTCAAGAAATTTTTCATTCTATGAAGATTTTAAAATCTATGAGAGGCTACATGGCTATTAAGGTCGATCAGGAAAAGGCTTATGACCTTCTGAGATGGGAGTTTATAAAAGATACTCTTCGTGATATTGGCTTTTCTTATCATTTGTGCCACCTGATAATGGCTTGTATTTCCTCTTCGGTCATGCAAGTCATTTTTAATGGTGATAAAACCAGGGAATTCAAGCCAGGTAGGGGGATTCGTCAGGGATGCCCATTATCCCCGCATATTTTTGTTATGTGTTGAACGTTAGGGGTCATTTGATTAACAATAAAGTTATAGATAATTCTTGGAAGTCATTTTCTATTGGGCGCTCCTCTATTAAAATGTCTCATCTCTTCTTTGCTGACGACCTATTACCTTTTGCTGAATCCAGTATTTCTCAAGTGGAGATTATCTTGGACTGTATTAATCTTTTTTGTAGTGCGAGTGGGGGAAAGGTTAATAACGCCAAAACTAAAATCATCGTTTCTAGAAATGTTAATTCTGTTGTTGCTAATGAGATTAGCTATGTCTCGGGGTTTTCCTTGTCTTTTGATCTTAAAAGATACCTTGGTGTTCCTTTACTTCATGGTAAAGTGACTTCAAACACTTATTATGCATATATTCTGGATCATGCCCACCGTAAACTTGCTACCTAGAAGGCGGAGTCCCTCTCTTTTGCAGGCCGAATCACTCTAGCTAAGGCTGTTTCAAAAGCTCTTACCTCTTACACGATGCAAACAATTCTCCTGCCTAAATCCATTTGTAATAAACTTGAGCAACTCTATAGAAATTTTGTCTGGGGCGCAAACAGTGGTGAAAAAAAGTTTCATTCTCTTACGTGGTCTCATGTTTGTCTTCCAAAAGAATTGGGGGGGGCATGGGCTTAAAGATCTACACTCCTTTAGTAAAGCTCATATTATGAAACTTGGTTGGGGGATGGTTGACAATCCTTCTGCTCTTTGGTTCTCCTTCTTCATGCTAAATATAAGGCGGGTGTGGATACCATTCCTCTGATGAAGTGTTTCTCCAATGAGTCTTTCATTTGGAAAAGTATTTGTAAATCTTGGGATTATGTGCTAAAGGGTTTCTGTTGGAGAATTGGAGATGGAGATGCTACCAAATTCTAGACAGATTGTTGGTTAAGGTTCAGGAGGGTATTGAAAGATTTAGTTATTCAAATCTTTTCAGATAGTAGACTCCATGAAATTGTAAAGGATCTTTCTACTGAGAATGGTTCTTGGTGTATAGAGAGAATTGCTCCCTGGATTTCCAATCAGCATGTTGCGGAAGTGTCAGCCAATATGGCTGGTCGTGAGGACTGTTGGGTATTGGGCTCCCTTCCTATGTGGAGAAAAGGCCCAAATTGAGAAGCCCACTTGATGTCTCACTTAAGTAAGTGGAGAGGGGCTTGAAGTCAGAAAGAGGGAAGTGTGAAGGTCTCAAGTCAGATAGAACACCAGACACTTTGAGAGAGAAGAAGAGAAAGTCATTCCCGTTTTCTCACAGAGCTGCGACTGTAAAACAGCTATTGCAGATTCGTTCACCGTTGGATCAGGCTGAAAATTTGACAACAGGTTCGGAACATCCGGTTCTTCATTCTGAACGGTTGGCTCCTTGATACAAAGTCTGGGTTGGGAGATATTCAGTTCGCACTGCAGCTGTGTATTTGGGGTTTTTCATCTTCATTGTTCTCTATTTGTAAGATTTATTGCTTTGTTCTTTGGCTGGGTGTTAGCACTGTTTTGTGTGCGTGATTGAGACTCTTTTGTACCCTTTGTTGATCATAGTGGAGCTATTTCTTTGGTCTGGACGACCCGTGGTTTTTTTACCCTTGCTTTGAGGGGTTTTCCACGTTAAAATATTGGTGTCTTTGATTGTGATTTTGGTGATTTATTTTTGCTGTTCATTGGTTGTTGCTCCTCATAGATTCTTGCAAGTTAGGGGGATTTATTTCCGCTTCATAACTATTTAAGTGTGCTCTGTATTGTTATTGTTGTTGTTTCCCCCATTAGAGTGGCATAAGAGCTCTTTGGCTTTGGTTTTGGGGCTGTCTCACTTGCTTGAATGATGGAGGCAAATACTAAAATGGTTTCTTTGAATGGCACTAATTATCACTTGTGGAAGGGCAAGATGAAAGACTTGCTATTTGTGAAGAAATTGCATTTTCCTGTCTTTGCTACTCAGAAGCCGGATTCTATGTCTGAAGAAGAATGGGACTTTGAACACCAACAGGTTTGTGGTTTTATTCGGCAGTTTGTAGAAGACAATGTTTATAATCACATTGCTAATGAGACACATGCTAGAACTTTGTGGGAGAAGATTGAGTCCTTGTATGCTTCTAAATCAGGGAATAATAAATTGTATTTGTTGAACTGTCTGATGAATTTGAGGTACAGGGAGAGTTCTTCCATTTCAGATCACTTGAATGAATTTCAAGGGCTCCTAGATCAATTATCCGGAATGGGTATCAAATTTGATGATGAAGTTTTGGGACTATGGCTACTGAACACTTTACCTGAGTCTTGGGGAGACATTTCAGGTTTCTATTACCAACTCGGCCCCTAATGGTGTTGTTTCTTTGCAAGCAGCAAAGAGTGGTGCTCTTAATGAAGAGATGAGAAGGAAGGCACAGGGTTCTTCATCTCAGTCTGAGGTGCTTGTCACTGAAAACAGGGGAGAAGTCAGAAAAAGGAACCAAAGGGTGGTAGAGAGAAGAGTAGGAGTAAGTCCAGGTCCAGATACAAGAACATGGAGTGCCATTATTGTCATAAAGCAGGGCACATACAGAAGTATTGTTTTCTATGGAAATAGGAGAACAAAGGCAAGAAGGGTAAGCAGAAAGAGAAGGATCATGATGATGATGATCGTGTTGCTACTGCTACCTGTGGTGATCGTGTTATTCTCAGTGACCATGGGTCAGTTAATCTTGTATCAGATGAGAGCATGTGGATTGTTGATAGTGGTGCTACACTGCATGTTACACCGAGGAAGGAGTTCTTCACATCTTACACTTCTGGTGATTTTGGAGTGTTGAAGATGGGTAATGATGGTGTGTCTAAGGTGATTGGTGTTGGTGATGTTTGCCTGCAAACCAACATGGGAATGCAGTTGTTTCTTAGAGGAGTTAAACATGCTCCTGATGTCCGTTTTAATTTGATCTTTGTGCAGATGCTTGATGATGGTGGTTATGATAACCACTTTGGTTCTGGAAAGTGGAAACTCACCAAAGGTAACTTGGTTGTGGCTAGAGGGGAGAAATCATCTAAACTGTATTGGACAAAAGCTTTGGTTGCTAAAGACAGTGTGAATGTCGTGGATATGGAGGCATCTTTGTGGCACCGAAGTCTTAGTCATATCAGTGAAAAGGGGCTGAATTGCTTAGCTAAAAGGGATGTTCTTCAAGGGTTAAAGAGTGCAGTATTGGAGAAATGTTCTCATTGCATGGCTGGCAAGCAAACCAGAGTATCCTTCAAGAAGCATCCTCCCTCAAGGAAGTCAGAGTTGTTGCAATTAATACATTCTGATGTTTGTGGTCCATTGAAGGTAAAATCCTTTAGTGGTGCACTTTACTTTGTTACCTTTATTGATGATTGTTCCAGGAAACTATGGGTCTATGCTTTGCAGAGAAAGGACCAGGTGTTGGAGAAGTTCAAACAATTCCATGCCTTGGTTGAAAGACAGTCAGGCAAGAAGCTGAAACGCATTCGTACTGACAATGGTGGTGAGTATTGTGGACCCTTTGATGTTTATTGCAAGCAGCATGGTATTGCACATGAGAAAACTCCTCCTAAAACTCCTCAGCTGAATGGTTTAGCGGAGAGGATGAATAGGATGTTACTTGAGAGGGTGAGATGTATGCTTTCAGATGCTAAATTGCCCAAGGATTTCTGGGGAGAGGCACTATACGCAGCGGTGCATGTTATTAATCTCACTCCTACTGTTATTCTTGACAGTGAAGTTCCAGACAAAATTTGGTTTGGCAAGAATGTGAGCTATGACCATTTGCGTGTCTTCGGTTGCAAGGCGTTTGTTCATATTCCAAGGGATGAAAGATCCAAGTTGGATGCGAAGACAAGGCAGTGCATCTTTATTGGTTATGGTGAAAATGAATTTGGCTACAGGTTTTATGATCCTGTTAAGAAGAAGCTTGTAAGAAGCCGTGATGTGCAGTTCATGGAAGACCAAACCATTGATGACATTGTTAAGGTGGAGAAGACTACACCCGAGAAAGATAAAAATCTGACTGATGTTGATCCTATGCGATTGCCTATTCACAATCTGGATAATGCTGAGAGTAGTGTTCAACATGGTGAACAACATGATGATGTTGATGATCAGCAACTTGGAGGTGGATTTGATGTTCCTATTGATGATGACCAAGAGGAGCATGATATGTCACATGATGAGAATGTTGATGATGCACCTGAACCACCTCAAGTCCAACTTAGGAGGTCTAACAGACAAAACTACCTTCTACCAGGTATTCTTCTGATGAGTATGTGACCTTGACTGATGGTGGAGAACCTGACTGTTTTGAAGAGGCTTTGGAAAGTGAAGAAAAGCAACAGTGGCTGGATGCAATGCAAGATGAGATGAAATCCTTGCATGATAATCACACTTATGACTTGGTGAAATTGCCTAAGGGCAAGAGGGCCTTAGAAAACAGGTGGATATTCAGGGTGAAGCATGAGAGTAGTTCTGTGTCTCCAAGGTACAAAGCCAGATTAGTGGTGAAAGACTTCAGACAGAGAAAGGGTGTTGATTTCAATGAGATTTTCTCACCTGTGGTGAAGATGTCATCCATTAGAGCAGTTTTGAGTTTGGCTGCTACTCTTGATTTGGAGGTAGAGCAAATGGATGTGAAAACTACTTTCCTTCATGGTGATTTGGAGGAAGAGATTTATATGAAGCAACCTGATGGCTTTTAGGTTAAAGGCAAGGAAGACTATGTGTGTAGGCTGAGAAAGAGCCTATATGGTTTGAAGCAGGCTCCGAGGCAGTGGTATAAGAAGTTTGAGTCTTTTATGTGCGAGCAAGGCTACAAGAAGACTACTTCTGATCATTGTGTCTTTGTTAAAAAGTTTTCTGATGATGACTTTATTATCCTGTTATTGTATGTTGATGACATGCTTATTGTTAGGAAAGATGTTTCCAGGATTAACAGGTTGAAGAAGCAATTGGGCGAGTCATTTGCCATGAAAGACATGGGAGCTGCTAAATAGATTCTTGGTATAAGAATCATTCATGAAAGAAAGGAGAAGAAGCTTTGGCTATCACAGGAACAATACATAAAAAGGGTGTTGCAGAGATTCCAGATGGAAAATGCTAAGGCTGTGAGCACTCCTCTTGCAACTCATTTTAAACTGAGTGCTAAACAGAGTCCTTCAAATGAAGCTGAGAAATCCGACATGGAGAGAGTTCCTTATGCATCTGCGGTGGGTAGTTTGATGTATGCAATGGTGTGTACTAGACCAGATATTGCACATGTTGTTGGTACAGTCGGTAGATTTTTGTCAAACCCAGGTAGAGAGCATTGGAATGCTGTGAAATGGATTCTGAGGTATCTTCATGGTACTGTTGATATGAAGCTTTGTTTTGGAGGTGATAAGCCTACCTTGGTTGGCTACTTAGATTCAGATATGGCTAGAGACATTGATTCCAGAAAATCCACTTCGGGCTATTTGATTAAGTTTGCAGGGGGAGCTGTGGCTTGGCAATCAAAGCTGCAGAGGTGTGTAGCTTTGTCTACTACAGAGGCAGAGTTCATTGCCATTACTGAAGTATGCAAGGAGTTGCTATGGTTGAAGAAATTCTTGCAGGAGCTTGGTTTTGTGCAGGACATATATCCCTTATTTGTTGACAGTCAAAGTGCTATCCATCTTGGTAAGAATCCAACTTTCAATTCTAGGTCCAAACATATTGATGTTAGGTATCATTGGATACGTGATGCTTTGGATGCTAAGTTGTTGGAGTTGGTTAAAATTCATATTGATGATAATGGTGCTGATATGATGACTAAAGCACTGCCAAGAGGAAAGTTTGAAGTTTGTTGTGAGATCGCCGGTTTGGCGGTTATCTCCACATAGTTGTGAGGGGGAGATTTGTTGGGTATTGGGGTCCCTTCCTATGTGGAGAAAAGGCCCAAATTGAGAAGCCCACTTGATGTCTCACTTAAGTAAGTGGAGAGGGTCTTGAAGTCAGAAAGAGCGAAGTGTGAAGGTCTTAAGTCAGATAGAACACCAGGCACTTTGAGAGAGAAGAAGAGAGAAAGTCATTCCCGTTTTCTCACAGAGCTGCGACTATAAAACAGCTACTTCAGATTCGTTCACCGTTGGATTAGGTTGAAAATTTGACAGCAAGTTCGGAACATCCGGTTCTTCATTCTGAACGGTTGGATCGTTGATACGAAGTTTGGGTTGGGAGATATTCAGTTCGCATTGCAGCTGTGTATTTGGGGGGTTTTTCATCTTCATTGTTCTCTATTTGTAAGCTTTATTGCTTTGTTGTTTGGCTGGGTGTTAGCACTGTTTTGTGTGCGTGATTGAGACTCTTTTGTACCATTTGTTGATCATAGTGGAGCTATTTCTTTGGTCTGGACGACCCGTGGTTTTTTACCCTTGCTTTGAGGGGTTTTCCACGTTAAAATCTTGGTGTCTTTGATTGTGATTTTGGTGATTTATTTTTGTTGTTCATTGGTTGTTGCTCCTCATAGATTCTTGCAAGTTAGGGGGATTTATTTCCGCTGCATAACTATTTGAGTGTGCTCTGTATTGTTATTGTTGTTGTTTCCCCCATCAAGGACTTGGGTCAGCATCGAATTATTTGGAGATTTTCAAATGACGGTAATTTCTCTACCATAACAACTTATGACAGCATTCGTGACATTCCTCAAAGTCTTGATTCAAATTGGAAACACTTGTAGCATTGGAATGGGCCCATCAAAGCCAAGTACTTCCTTTGGCTTTTAGTCAAAGGCGGTCTTAAGACAAATTGTCACCGTTGGGAACATGGTCTTTTTGACTCTGTTTTTTGTCCTCTTTGCGGAGTGAATATGGAGACAGATTCTCATGTAATCCGTGATTGTGTCCATGTTTGAAGCATTTGGGATAGCATTTTTTATGACCAGTTGGAGCCTTCTCAGCGCGCCATGCCCCTTGCTACGTGGATATTTGACAATGTTTCATCCGTTGGGACACATCATTCTGGGGTTTCTCACAGCCTATTATTCGGAGTTGCTTGCTGGATTATCTAGAAGTTTAGAAATGAGACAATCTTTCAAGGTGTTCCTTGGGATAATTATAAAGTCATCCACAGAATTTGTTTGACAGCTCGAGAGTTTGTTAATGTTTATCTTAATCCTTCTATTGTGAGTGCTACGTGAAAACAAGTGTGTAAACAAGTGAGCTGGTCGCCTTCTTTTGAGGGTTGGATAAAGTGGAATTTAGATGGGTCTGTTTTGCCCAGGGTACTGGTGCTGCTAATGGTTGTGTTATCTGTGATTGCATGGGTAGGTAGCTAACTGGCGTAGTTCGAAATATTGGCCACTCCTCTTTTACGGTTGCAGAGCTTTGGGCTTTCAAGGAGGCTTCACATATTTCTCTTATCAGAGGGGATTCCTGTGTTTAGTGTGAGAGTGACTCAATCACCGCTGTTAATTTTGTCAAGCATGGGGTTCCTCATTATCATCCTTGTTTTGGTTTAGTATCTGTTATCCGTAATGAATTGGCTAAGATTCATGGAGTTCATGTTTCTCATAAGTCATATCTACCGAGAAGGAAATTTTGTATCTGATAGGCTTGTGAGTTTGGGTCATTTTTCCCCTAGGCTTACATGTTATCCCCCCTCTTCTATTTCATTTTTTCTGTATGTTGATAGTTTTGGTATTTGTTTTCCTAGACTTTGTTGTGTCTAGTGGGGCTTAGTCCCCTCCATTTTATCAAAAAAAGAGAGAGGGGAAAGTGCATAAAGTCACATTAAATCTTATTATTTTTGTAAATAGGCACGTCTAACATCCATGTATTAACTTAATTAACTCAATTATGGTGAATAATTTTAATATTTTGTTCTTATTGAATTCAAAAAATATATAATTCATGTTTTACTTATAAGTATAATAATAGTTAAAATTTAAGGATTAACTGGGATAAAGTTAAGTTAAATGTCTCTATTTACAAAAGATGTAAAGTTTAAGATACTTTGTACATTTTTTAAAGGATGGATAAAGGAAACCACAGTAAAATAAAAAGAAGAAAGAAATATACTTAGGGTGTATTTGATTCAGTTTTATTTTTAGTTTTGAAAATCATTTTACAAAATAAGTTTTTAAGAATTGTTTTTTTACAAATGAAATTATTTATTTATACATTTTCTATCACAAAAATAGAATAATTTAAAAATAGTTTTCAAAAATATTTCGAGTAAACACTCAAAATGGTCCCCGAAAGATATGGGGTCGGTCAGAGTGGTCCCTGAAAGACGAGAAATTGCTAAAACGTCCCTGAGAGATACTTACGTCAAGCAAAATAGTCATTCTGTTAACCTGCCTCTGTTAGACTTAACAGAAGTGCTGAGGTGGCAGAAAGATTGGATTATTTCAAAATGGTCCCTGGTGAAATGTCTCTAATGTGGCATAAAGATTGACATCCCATGTCTGATGTGGCTTATTAGGCACTAAAATGAAAGGGGTACAATAGTTTGAAGAGGACCAAATTGAATGTTTGTAGAATTCCAACATATTTCTTTCTTCTCCTACCTCGTTGTCCACCATATTCACTTTCAGAAGTTTTACAGAAACCCTAGAAACCCTAAAGAGCTCTCTGAAGAAGTTACGAGCGATGATGGGAGGTGGGGCGGAAGTTCCTCAAGCTCGAATGCATAAGAGGAACAACAATGGAAGTTGGAGCACCTCATCTGTATCAATGGGTGGTGCTGTTCGGCTGTGCCATTGTGGTTCGAAGGCTGCTATTAGAACCTCAAAAACGAAGAGAAATCCTGGGAGGCCATTTTATTCTTGTCCTCTGCCGAAGATAATGGTACCCTATTTGGTCTTTTGATTTGTGCTCATTGATTTCGTTTCTTGGCTGACACATCCCTTGTTTTTTATAATTTCAGGATCACTCCCAAAATTCTAGCTATTTTTGCTGGGTTGATGAAATAGTTGAGGATTCTATAGAAAATGGAGATAACCTTGATGCCTGGAGGAAAAGTCAGCTTATATTGAAGATGGATAGTTTAATCAATGAAGTTAGATTTGTCAGGAAGTGTATGATAGGAATGGGATGTTTCATGTGTATCATGTGTTTGTTGGTATTGATTGTTTTGGTTCATTAAGTAGTGTAGGTTATGTTAAATACTTAGTACCAATATGTGGTATTTGTGTTTTGGGAACTTTCACTATTGGTCTGTTTCTATATGTAAGACCATAGTGTTGATGAATGAATTCCTGGAAGAAATTGACCAAAGTTTGGTAACTATACTTTTCCTTATTTGTGCACCAATGTGTATGTTATCTTTAATTGTGTATTAAATATAATGAGAAGGATTAAAAAAAGGACCATAGAGACTAACAAATCAAAAGTTAATTTAACCACAACCAAATGAAAAGGATAATGTAATTTAACCACAACCAAATCAAAAGGAAAATGTAATTTAACCACAACCAAATCAAAAGGAACCTTTAAGTGCTACATTGTCAATTAATACTGAGGCATTGTCTAAGGTAATTTAACCACAACCAAATCAATAGGATAATGTAATTTAACAACCACCAAATCAAAAAGCACTTGTAATTGCTACATTGTCAAATAACACTGAAGCCAATAACATCAAAATGTTGTTCTCAAAGCTGAATCTTTCTGCTGCATCAGTTGCTGAATTTGGTCACTTAGGCTTTGTTGATGGCCCCCTTGGTGTAGGGATAAACTTCATTAGCCTTTCTCTTGTTCCTTGACTTGCTGCATTAATTGTTCCTTGTGAGGGTTGCCCAGGCAGTTGTTGTGTTGATGAATTGTTCACTGATTGAGGTTGTGTTGCCTGTGGGGGTACAATAGCTCCAACAATGGGAGGTCTCATAGTATTCAATTTTGGCCTGAATGCACTTTTAGGGAATAGACCTGGAGGTCTATATGGAGGATTTTTTAAACTATTCCCTTTACTGGCTGGTCTAAAACTTGTACTCCCTCCTATGATATTTGGTGCTGGAACATTCTACAGATAAAATTAACATTCATTAAGGTTAATTAAATGTAAATTCATTTAAAAAAATGTGTCAATTTAACAAAAGTAACTTACCACATATGTGTGTCCAACTTGAGCAGTCCCTTGAGCAGCAGTATTGGTTTGAGTAGCAGCAGGGTTGGTGGCTGTAGCCTGAGCAACAGTACCCTTGGCTTGAGTAGGTTGAGTAGCAGCAGGGTTGGCTTGAGCAGCTGGAGTCCATTTTTTTGGTTTCTGAAGCACTCCAACATTGGTACAAGTCCTGCTTTTATGATTACTCAGCCCACATCTTGAACAGATGACATCAGCATAAGATCTCTTCAGCTTGTTGCCACTGACTGGCTCTTCATTCCCATCTTTTCTTCTTTGCCTTTTTGGCCTCCCAACTGATCTTGTAATGATTCGTGGAACTGGTGGATCATAGTTAGTTTTTTCCCAGAATTGTTGGCTTTCTGTTGGTTGCACAAAGTGCTCATATGTGGCATTATAAGCCCCCATGGTTAGCCAAGAATGGCAATAGTCCTTAGGTCTCTGGTTTCTGTATGCAATTGCTGCAACTGCATGATGGCATGGCATTCCAGTAAGCTTCCAGAATCTGCAGGTGCAAGTATGCTTGGCCAAATCAACATCCACCCTACCTTGAAATGACTGAACCTCATATCTAGACCCCCCACCATCCCCGGACCAAATTGGTGTCCACATATTACTTTCCTTTTTCTCAACTTCAAGCCTGCTCTGTTGCATAGGAGGCAATCTTCCATGGTATCCTGCCAACTTCATTTTATGATTGGCCACACTCTTCATTATATAGAATCTTACCTCTTCTGCCATTGTAAGAATTGGAAGCCCCCTGAACTTCAATATTTTAGCATTAAACACCTCACAATTGTTATTTGTGATGTTGTCACACTTTGGCCTCTCATCAAAAAATGCTTTAGTCCATGACTGTAGTGGAAATTTGTTCAAGTAGGCCCATGCCTTGTCTTTCTTCATCTTCACTCTTTCCATATTTGCATTAAACTGAGCAACAGTTGTGGACTTGGCACATTGCCACACAATACCTCTCATGTCCAAGTCCTTTCATTGCTTGGTAAAATTCTTCCACAGATGCATTACACAGAATCTATGTGGGACTCCAGGCATCACTTCCTGCAATGCTGGGATAAGCCCCTGTGGTCACATAAGTGATAAGAGATCAAATCAACATAGAATTTTATCAGAAATAAACCAAGAAAAATAGTCCTTAAAAGATCTCATTAAACATCAAAATAGTCCCTAAAAGAATAAATTACATGTCAAAGTTTTACCTTATGCATGTCTGACATGAAGTTCCACCCATGTTGTTGGTAGTGACCAATATCCTGGTGCAGCAGGGTGAGGAACCACATCCAATTGTCCTTGTTCTCCACATCCACAATTGCATATGCCAAAGGAAAAATGTGCATGTTGGCATCTTGTGCAACTGCAGCCAATATTTGCCCACCAAAATACCCTTTAAGGAAAGCTCCATCCAAGCCAATGAATGGTTTACAACCAACCAAGAATCCCCTCTTACATCCCTCTAGACAAACATAAAATCTTTGGAATTATGGTGGACCTTCAGGCATGGGTATGGCATCCATCTTTACATTGGATCCAGGATTGCTTCTAATTAATTCATGAGCATAATCCCATAACCTGGCATATTGTGCTTTTTCATCACCCTCCACTAGCTTCCTAGCTTCCCTCATGCTTCTAAAGATTTTAGAATCATTTAAGTGCACCCAAATTCTTGCTTCATATAATTAAATGCTTCCAAATGTGTAAGTGTGGGCTGTGTTCTCAACTTTTCTTCCAACTTTTTCATCACCCACTTTGTGTTAGCAGAAATGTTCTTGAATCTCCTAGCACATGTATGCTCTTGGTTAAATGTCTTAATTTGAAAGCTTTTTGTTACACTAGAGAATGCATAGAAAATCATCTAAGGGCACTCCTTTACCTTGCATTTTCCCCTAGCCCTCACCTTATCATTCTTTACCCATGTAATCTCTCTACCAAGGTGTATGGTGTAGTCCCTCACAGCTTTCTTGAAGCCTTCCAATGTTGCAAACTCCATTCCAATCTCCAAGTTCACATGCCCAAAGCCTACAACCTCATTAAACTGTGGAAATACAGGTCTTATTATTTCAATCTCCTCATCATCAGATGACACTGGTGTCTTCAATTCCTCAGAGTGATAGCTCTTCTTCTCATCATCACTAGTCAACTCTTGAGGTTGAGGTCCAACTTGGGGTTCACTTGACATCCCCCGAGAATAAAACTCCCAATGGCCAACATTACCACCTCCATCATCTTCCTCCCCATTTCCAACATTACTACCTACATCAATTTCCTCTTCTACAGAAATTTCATCTTCATCACTAGCATCAGCAGCCACTCCCTTCCCCTTGTCATTACTTGCTGCTCCTATTTTCCTTTTAACAGGTGTAGTCTTACTCTTAATTCCACTCTTCTTCTTCACCAGACTATCATCCATATCATCATCTTCACTAACAATAGGAGATGGTTTGTATGCACTATCCTCAACACTCTCATAGTCATCACTGGCATCACTCATCATATGGATAGGTGAGTTCCCTGGTGTTTGCAGAGGTGATTCAACAGGTGGGCATGAGGGTCTACAAACAGGTGGTGTTTGTTCAATTGGGTGTATAAAAAATATTTCAATCTCCCCTGCATTTTTCCTAGCTGTATTACACATGTTAACCACATGAGCATCCTTCTCCAACTCCCTTAACCCAACCTCTAAGTCTCTCCCAGGCTTTAACCAGTAGATTTTCTCAAATCTTCGATAATAATGTTCCTTACACAAGGTCTCCACTGTGAACTTATTTATTGTGTCTATATCTAACCCTTCCCACGCACAAAATTCCCCACCAATATACCGCAACACTCCTTCTTGTCTTCCTAGGAAACCTTTATGGTGTAAAATTAGAGTGATTCTTTCTGTAGCCATCTACAAATGCATAAAATCCATGCAACTTAGTCAATAATACAGTAACATCCACTTAAAACAAAACACACAGGGACCACACTATAAGAAAACACAGTTTTTAGCTTTTTGCATTCAAGGGACCACATTACAGTTACATGCACAACTTATAAATCAAGCAAAATAGTCCCTAAAAGATCACATTTACACATCAAGAACAAATATAGCAGGGGCGATTCACTTAACAAAGACTGAAACATGACATAGTTTTTCCCTAAAAACACTACACCATCTAATACATTATATCGTCACAGTGGGGAAATCATCGCAGAGGTTTGAGAACATAAACAGATTACGATAAGGAAAAAACAAGTGGAGATCATCGTACCTTCACCGGTGAAAAGCTTCGTTCAACGTCTTCGTCTTCTCCCCTCACGGCTACCCCCTTTCTTCTCTGACCACGAAACCCTAGTAAGCTTCTAAGATGAATGTCCGATTGAATGAGAAACAGAACCCCTAATACCCTCACATATGGTTACTTCAACAACAAGGTGAAAGGGTTTGGAGGGAAAGCTCTTGGGACGTTTCAGATGACCAGGGACGAATTTGACTATTGTCAATCTTTATGCCACATCAGAGACATTTCATCAAGGACCATTTTGAAATAATCCAATCTTTCTGCCACCTCAGCACTTCTGTTAAGTCTAACAGAGGCAGGTTAACAGAAGGACTATTTTGCTTGATGTAAGTATCTCTCAGGGACGTTTTAGCAATTTCTCGTCTTTCAAGGACCACTCTCACCGACCCCATATCTTTCGGGGACCAATTTGAGTGTTTACTCAAAACATTTCAGAGTAGTTTCAGAATTTTAGTTTTTAAAAACAAAAGAATTAGTTACACTTTTCAAAACTATTTTAAAAAAATGTCTATTGATCAAGTTTTTCCATTTTTAAAAATGGAAAATAATTTTTAAAAAATTGTAAACAAACATGTCCTTAAATAGAAGAAATGGGTGATTCTTTAAGAATAATTTTAACTATTTTTAGTACATAGGGAATTGATAGAATAGGTTTCTCAACATATATTTAAAAAATAAAGATGAAAACTAAAAATATATTAATTTTTTTGGCATTAATTACCATCCTTGCTCCTATAAAAAAATCACCATCCTTGCTTAATGTTTTCAAAGACAAAATAAACCCATTTAAAATTCGTAATGGAGCATCTACCGACACATCAACTAAAGGCTTCTGACTTAAAAAGCGGTTACTTTTTCTTTCGATTTTAAAAATTGAACTTAAAGTTTGTTAATTAAAAAAAAAAAGCATTCATATTACATCAAATTGTTAATAATATCTTTTGGATTTAATTGATATATATAAAGAAATTTTAGATAGACATCCAATAGTGTATCATCATATCATTTAATAAATATAACACCTCATGTGTTATTAAATTCAATAAATAATATAACAATATATCACTAGACAGGGCCTACCCAATGTTTCTCTAGGCCTAAAGCAAATTTTTTATGAGGCCTTTTTAAATGAACAAAAATAATTTATTAAAATATTATAACTTTATTTAAAATTTATCTTTTGATCCGTTATTTATTCAATTATTATAAGTAATTTTATTTAAAATTTATTTTTCTATCGATAATAAAGTCAATTCATTTAATCTTTCTTGAGATATTGTTATTGGAAATAATATTTAGAATCAATTATTAATAATTATTATTTATGAGAAAAGAAAAAGTCACGATAAATTGGGGCTTTTTTTCAGAAAAAAATAATACTTAATTACTCTTAATAATTTAGTATTATGTACTAAAATAATTATTAATTATTTTTTAAAAAAATATTGGTAACAAATTTTTTTTTACCTAAAATAAGGGTATTTTTTGGGGGCCTAAAGCGGTTGCTTCACCGACTTTGGGGTTAGGCTGCCCTGTCACTAGATGTCTATTATATATATTAAACTCCATTTTTTTAAGCAACAATCATTCTATCAATATATGTTGCTAAGTGAAAGGGGGAAAACATGTAAACCTAAATTTAATTCTTAAATTCACATTTAAGGGAAAAACATTGTGGATTGTCACTTTGATGCCTATTCATACCTCAAAAGATTAAATTTCCACTTATTGGATAGAAAGATGCCACAGAAAATTTAAAAGAAAAGAAAAACCTATAAAGTCTAATTTTTCTCTCACTTTGTCCAAGAATTTTATGATAAAAATTAATTCTTTATTTGGTTAAATAATTGAAACATAATCCGAATTCCGAAGTCTAATGAATCCAGTAAAATTTTCTTTTTGCTTTTTTTGGGTCAGGCATTATAACACGTTGGTATCTGCCAACTGCCACCGGACCAAAAAACTTGAGCCAGAAAACAGACACCACAATTTGCTCTCTTATTTCAGTGTCCAAAATTTCTTCACTTTTTCTCTTTTTCCAATTTTTCATTCACCCCTTTGCTTCACTGACAACCTTTCCTTCTTGAATCATTGCAACCTTTTCCCCCTCTGATTGAAGTATTTTCAAAAATGGATTTGAAAAGCAGGAGGATAGCATTGCACACAGTTCTGCTCTTTCTGGTATTTTCTACCATTTTCCCACTCTCTTTCTCAGCTGCCAATCAACCCCGTAACGCCAAGAAGCCCCGCCCCTCAGCTTCTGATAATCGCCTTGGCTCCTCAGCTGTTTTTCGGGTTCAAGGGAATGTTTACCCTCTTGGGTATGTATCTTATAATTCCTTGAAACTCTTTCTTTTTTGTTCAAAGTTCAAACTTCATCTTCAAGTAATATCAACTTGCCTTTTCAGTATATTTGTTCTAGTAACTGTGTTCTGATTTTAGCTAAATGAAAAAAAAATTGGAATTCTAGTTCTGATCAGTTCTTATAAAGTTAGTTGATTTTCAAGTTTCCTAGGAAATTTCAGAATTCAGATCGCATATCGAGTTTATCTACTGTTACAATGAGTTTTACCTACCATTCAATTTCTGATTTATTTAGACAAAAGGGAAAAAAAAGTAGTTTTGACTGAACCTTTGAACTTTTTTTGTCTTTTTGGGCTGTTTCTCCATTTCAAGATTCACAAATCGGGTCCCGTCTCTTCTCACACAATAAGTCACTTTTTGTTGATACAAGCCTTGGAAGGGAAAGAAACATGATTGTTGAATTTCTAAAGTGAAATAGTTTTTATTGTCGAGTTTAAATTATACAGTATGTGGTTCCTCTTTATGCAGGTATTATACAGTATCCCTCAGCATTGGCTATCCCCCCAAGCTTTACGACCTTGACATTGACTCAGGTAGTGACCTCACTTGGGTTCAGTGTGATGCACCATGTAAAGGTTGCACCAAGGTAAAATTAAACCTAGATTAGGCCTAAATCTGAACAATGAATAGTGACCAATTATTTTATCCTCATCTGGTGTCAATCTTTTCAGCCTAGTGATCAACTTTATAGACCCAACAACAACCTTGTGCAATGTGTGGACCAGTTGTGTGCTGTAGTTCACTTATCAACAGACCATAACTGTGCTGACCCAGATGAGCAATGTGACTATGAGGTTGAGTATGCAGATCATGGATCATCTCTGGGTGTACTAGTCCGAGACTACATTCCCCTTCAATTCACCAATGGCTCTGTGATACGCCCTAAGATAGCCTTTGGGTGAGTCTTTTGTTTCTATCCTTATGAGTGGCAGTGGTTGCATCTATTACTTAGGTAATTTGTAATGGTGAAGTTATGATAGCAAAAAAAATTATGGTGAAACTGTGCTAAATAATAAATGGCAACAGAACAGAATTGATCTACTTTCAGGAAAAAATGCTACCATGGGTTTAACTTGGAGCTACAATTTCCTATTCACTTTCCTGAATGATTTGAGAATTCCTTTGTCTTATACATGGCTAGGTGTGGATATGATCAAAAGTATTCTGCTCCTACCACCCCACCTTCTACAGCAGGAGTCCTTGGCCTTGGCAATGGCAGAGCGAGCATTTTGTCTCAACTTCATTCTCTTGGTCTGATTCGCAATGTGGTTGGCCACTGCTTAAGTGGGAGAGGAGGAGGGTTTTTATTCTTTGGAGATGATCTCATTCCCTCATCAGAAATTGTTTGGACATCCATGTCCCCTGGTTCTTCAGAGTAAGTTTTAAAAAAATTTAAATATTTCCTTCTGAGATGTTTTTGTTTCATACATTCATCATCTGTTGCCACTCATGAAACCTTACACATGATCATTACTTCAGAAAACACTACAGCGCAGGACCAGCAGAACTGCTTTTCAATGGAAAGCCTTCTTCTGTTAAGGGTCTTGAACTTATCTTTGATAGCGGGAGCTCTTACACATACTTTAATTCCCAAGCTTATCAAGCTATTGTTGATCTGGTAAGATGGAAACTTGGGAGCCTCAATTATATATCCTGTCATCTTCAGTTAATAATCCTAGATCCATATTTCAGGTAACTAATGATTTAAAGGGAAAACTAAAAAGAGCAACCGAGGATCCATCACTTCCAATTTGTTGGAAGGGTGCAAAGTCTTTCAAATCTTTAAGTGATGTCAAGAACTATTTCAAGCCCCTAGCATTGAGCTTTACAAAATCAAAGAATTTGCAGATGCTATTACAACCAGAAGCTTATCTTATTGTCACCGTGAGCACCTTTTAAGACTATGAGCAACTTACCTGCCTCTTTAGTGAATAGAACAAATGAAATTATATGTCTTACATGCTGTCCTTTTCCAGAAACATGGCAATGTCTGCTTTGGGATTTTAGATGGCACTGAAGTAGGACTAGGAAATCTTAACATAATAGGAGGTAATGCAAGGCAAATGTCATGGAATATATGCAAGCCCCCTTTCCTTTCCCTTTTTTATTTGACAATTTGATGGTAATAACACTTACCTTTGCTCTCAACAGACATCTCTTTACAAGATAAAATGGTGATTTATGACAATGAGAGACAGCGGATTGGATGGGTTTCTTCCAATTGTGACAGGCTTCCCAAGTCATAACCTATATCTTTTGATTTCTTTTATAATTGTGAACGCCAATTCAGTCTTACAAGGATTTTCTTTCCCTGTTCATTAACAGTATGGATCGTGATTTTGAAGGTGGCTTTTCACACCCATATGCAGGCAGTATCTTTGCAGACAGGTGCCCTGCATCTTATGAAGTATCAGACAGTCAATGAGTTGTTTGGCAGAGGGTGTTCAGATAAACTAGATAGCACACATAATTTCATATGGTACAGCATATATACATAGATTTTTTTTTTCTGTTTTGTCAGCTTACTACATTTCTGCTTCATAAGCTACAAAAATGAATTTGTAAATGTTAACTTCCAATCCATACAAGCTACTGAGTTACTGATCCTTGCCAGAGAAAAATTCGTGAAGTAGAGAGGCCTAAATTCCCATTCATGTATGTGTCTTCACTCTTCAGTCTTCACTGTTGCTTCCATGCACCAGCACAAGGACTGGGAGGTGATTATCAGTATTTTGTAATTGTACAAAGTGTACGGTACCTCCAATAAAGGTGCATACTTAGTTAAAACATCCCAAATTAGGAACAATTCCTGGAGTACCATATTTCTGAGGATGGATACCAACTTCAAAACTCCCATGTAATACTCACAGCAGCCAATAGCAAGACGCTACAAGTTCTGATTTGCATACTGCATGTTGTAAAGTAACCATCAGTATGACAGGTTAATCGTAAGAGATAAAATATTAAGCATAAGATAACAAACAAGTAGGTATATTGTTTCAAATACAACTAAATGTTGCATCAGGAAACATGGATAGCATGCCTTCATTTTTTTCCTCTCCAGAAATACCACTTCTTTGTCATTAACTGATGAATGAAGTTATGAAACTAATCCATAATTTGGAATTTAACTTATGACATGACTTGTCTCCGCATATGCAGCCTCTTAAAGCATTGAAACACATAATATATTGATATTATTCATCTGATAAGGCAAATGTAGATAGATTTGCCAATTTAGTAATTAGTGTTAGAAAAGAAAATGCTCAAAGTGCAGGAGGTAAAGCAAGTTATCCCTTGTACATGAAACATGATTTCTAGTGTTAGTAAGTTACAATGCCAACTTCAAAATATATCAAGCATCAAACAGTGGCACTAAAAGCCCGCAATAAACCATCCAAAACAGCATCTAAGAGTTACTGTTTACTTTTCCAGGATAGAAATGAACACAAAAAATGACCCTGGAAATGTCTATCAAGTTTTTTAAGGGAAGAAGCAAAAACTCAAGTTGTGAATCATAAGGGCATGGCAATGGCAATTGATTGTCGAAAGGGAGGCATGTGAGAAATGTCACCTTTGCATGGCAAATATTTGTTATTGCCTCAATATGAAGGTTTTGAAGCTCTTCAAGGGCCATAACATCCAGACCAGCAATGTCTTCACCCTATTACGTAGTTAAAAGTGATGTCATTTGCAATTCTTTCACTTCACATGGAGAAATCAGAAAACAAGAAATTGCCCTTCAGTGCCATTTATACATCTATTATGCATTGCGATCAGGGAGATAAAAGCAACTAGCACGAGTCTACCACTATTCTCTACGGAATTTAAATCCCAAGAATACAGTTGATTTAGTGAGGGAGGTTTTCTAATTCAACCAGTAATTTGCCCATTGTCAATGAAATAGTAGAGTCTTCTTGAAACTCTAAACCACATTCGTTATTCCTGCTGATCCATTGTCTTAGATAATCCTAACCGTACGTCCATAACCATTTGAATTTGAAAACCTTAAGCTCTGCTAGCTACTAGATTCCAGATATATACATTTTTTATTTTCATTTTTGATATCCCTGCTTTCCCTGATGCAATGTCTAAATTCCAAACATAAATATATAGAACCCTTAAGCCACTATTGACATTGAAGGAAATTCTTTCGAACCCATACGTAGCAGCTGTTCTTGGGAGACCTAATCTATCCTGACGGAAAGGTTTATGCGTGTTTTTTACTTGTTATATTCCTTTGATATAAAATATATCAGTATTATTATAGTCTTATGGAACTTGCTATATAGTTCATTATATTATGCCATGAGAGTGCATCTCTTGATGTTCCCTTTCCCATCTACCATATCTCAATTTTCGTTTCCTTCATCTCTCTTCTAAAAACCAGTCACCTAAACTTATTTTGGCTCCCCTGGTTTTAGCTAAAAACTTAAAATGTCAACCACAAATTCAATATGCAGATTATGGCCATGTATGATGGCACTTAGATGAATATGAAATGTGATAATGCGAGTGAGATACCTTCAATCTAGAAATACGACTTTCTAGTTCTTTGCATCTTCTTCTTTCCCTTTGATAACTAGCCTTCAGTTCTTCTAATGCAATCATATCTTCCATGTGTCCAATAGTTTCGTCCTCCTTGTATTGTTTTCTAGAAGAGTAACCATTAGATGAGGTAACTCCATTTTTAACCTTGGTTTGTATATCATTAAGCATATGCACTGTTGATTTATCCTCAATATTAATGCCAGATTTTCTCATCCTTGCTACCCGCTTCTTCATGCTTGCAAGCTCATATTCCAAATCATGATTTTGGTGTTTTGTTTCATCAAGTGTCCTTCTTAGGTCAGCTTCTATTTCATCTTTCAGGGATAGAGCTGCTTCTAATGCTGCTTCTCTTTGGAATCTAGCATTAAGGTCCTTCTTCAACTCCTCAATAAGAACTTCATTCCCTGGGATTTTCGATTGCCCATCTCGTTGAAAACTATTATTGATATTTTGCTTGCACTCATATGAAGATATCTGACAAAAGTTAGATTTGCAACAGGCCTCTTTCGCAGCTTCTGCCAGATCACCAGAGAGTTCTGCATTTTCATAAGTAAGTTTAGTTACTTCTTCTGCCAGGTTTCGGAGTTCAACTGCTGCAGCTGCTGCCAACTCTTTTGCATATGAAGCTTCCTCTGCAAGCTTCTGGCTTTGAATTTCAAGCCCGTCTTTCTCTTCAACCAATCTAACATTCTCTTGCCTTAAATTCTCTATTTCAGCTGCCTGTGCAATTTAATAGTAAAAAGGAAAATCACTCCTACAAAAACACAAACATACCAAAAGAATCTAGAAATCTATTCTCATGGTTATTTGTTATGCCAACAGTAATTTATTTAAGTTCCTTTGGCAGAAGGTGCCAGAGAGCAGAGAGAGAGTGAGATAACCTGCATAAGAATTTGGGAATTTATAATTGAATCACTACTTCCTTGCTCAAAGTGTACTTGAGAAACTATTGCATTCAAGTTTTTGACCACCTGTGTTTCATCATTCTTTCCTGATATCTCCTTAGAATGGTCAGTCTCACTATCAGCAAACTGCTGAGAATTAGTTGTGGTTTTATCCAGCAACAAATTTATCTGTTTCCTTAGTGAAAGAATTGTCTCTTGCATCTCAGCATTCTCCAAATTCTGTAAAATATTAGCAAATGTCAGGGATTGCAAGGAGTCCCCGTACAAGGTCATACAATTGTGTAATATACCTTCAGCTGTAGTTGCTCTTGAAGTATCCTATTGTCAGCTGACTTGATCTTGAATGCTCAATTAAAATGAGAGAACAACTCAGTATGATAATCAACATATTTCTGCCCACTAAATGCAATTCAAACCATCATAAAACTATCAAGAAAAAAAGACAACCAACCTCAAGTTCAAAAATTTTTTCATTGAGCTCAGAGGTAAGCTTTGATAGAGCCTACATTAGAGATTAACTAACATGTTAGTTGAAGTTTACCAATAAATATACCCAAAAAAAAAAGAATAAGTTTATCAATACATTTCAATAAATGCTATCATTAACAACTGTGAACAAAAAACAAAAAGGTCATAACAAACTACAAATTCCTTTTACTAAAGCCTTGGGTGGAATAGGTTTTATTTTTACCCAAAAGAAAAAGTGGGGAATGATCTCTCCTTGAGGAAGAAGAGAAAATCAAATGAGTCCTCATGGGTCAAGCATAGGACACCATAGAAACCTGAACCAAATAGTAGAAGTGGTGCCCATTGGGTTAATGGCCATGATCAACTACATAAATTTCTAGCACAAGTAGTTTAGTAACACCCTCTCTCTAAAATTTCTTGTTTAGTTTTACATTGACCATCACGACTATGTATTGTTAAGCCACAATCAACAATTTATTCTTAAAACAAACAACACTGAAATAATACATAAATATGTCTAAAGCATTAAAAAGACAAGGGAAGTTCAAAGACTTAACTCCAGTGCGAGAGATGTTGAAAAGAAGAGGACGAGTCAGAGTAAATAGAGGAGATTGAGGGCCATGAATATACTGTTGGATATGAGAAAACTAGGATAAAATGAGGATGTGGTGGTTGATGAACACTAGCTTGGGAAAAAATATCCAAGAAGAAGCTTAATTAAGATAAATGATTTGATCATGATATTTGACTATTTCTTTAATGTTGTTCTTGGATTAAATATACCTGTTTACTGTGGACTGTAGCACACTGCAGTAGAGATAATTCTTTGTTGTTGTTCATCATGATGCATGTATGATAACATGAAATATATACTCTGGACTTTTAAACAATTGCGCTTATAATGTTAGACTTATCACAATGCGCATTCATATAACACGAAAGAACAACATGATGTTACAAGTTGCAAGATAGAACTCTTTGAATTGTCTTTCACATACAACTGTATTTATAAGGTGGCTTTAAGTAGATTTTAGTTTCAGTTACCTGAGACATTTCGCTGTTACTTGGTGCATGTCCTAGTGATCCAATCATCCGTTGCTCGAGAATACAGATTTGGTTTTTCTTTTGGCTAATTTCACTCTTCAACTTATCCATGTCCTCCTATCATCATCACCAAAATAAACCAACCAATTTCATCATGAAGTATTGAATTCATTCTTTACTGTCAATCTTAAGTAAAAAGCTTACTTTTAGTTGGATATCTTCAGGTCTGTTAGCTGCTTGTTCAGACAGTCTTTTCAAAGAACTAATACATAATGCCACCTCCCCAGCCAACATTTTTACTTGTTCACGAAGAAGATCCATTTGATCTGTAATAGTAGTCCCAGTCTGCAAGATAGTCATTCAGCAGAATTGTGGTTCACATTCATAAGATTCACCTGTGTTTCACTTTCACTTAAAGATACATGAATGTCTTTCCAGCAACATGAATCACAAGTATTTGAAATCTCACCGGAGGAAGTTGATGACCTCTAACGGTTACACTGAACAAGTCACCTGCTTGAGTTCTTCCTGGAAAAAAATTGAGAGCTGAAGCATTATCCTTTCTGCTGACTGAATTCCTGCGTGAATCTTTCATGTCATAAAGCATAACTCTATTTGGTGTTAATTTTGAACCAGATGCAGGTGACCCATTTGCAGAGCCCTCACTATCAACATTTGGAGATAATCCATCAACATTATCAGGTTTCTGCATAGGAGGCAAATATTGTTTGATGGTTGGATAATAACAAATATAAGATGCTAATTTGTTTCCATACAAACCTCGGCTCAGCAAAAATTCCATAATCTTTCCTATAAAGGTCTTAATTACAGTGAAGTAGTGAACTATCATATATGAATTTTGATTTTTGTATTATTTATCTTATACAATCACATTATTTAATTATTGTTTACCAATCAGTTAGTCAATTGTTTCTAAATAATTAAATAATATAGTTCAAATAACCAGGAAAATAACTTACTCTCAGCTTCAACCAACCAAGCATTCCACGTCTTTTGTTCCTTTTATAATCCTTCACCAGTTCATCTAAATTGGTAATATCATCCTTTTCTTCCGCAGAACAAGGAACCGAAGCATGGCTCCCAGCGTCATCCTCAATCAAGGACTCACGTTTTCTATCTGGCAAATATGCTAGCTGCATTCACAGAAGGACAAAAATATTTGCCATCATCACAAATAATATTAATGATTGTACCAATTATTCCAAGTAAATAGGAATTTGTGTTGTACAACACCGATATAAACTCAGGACATCTAAAATCAATTCCAAAGCAAACAATTGACTGTTGTCCAAACTGCAGTACCCTTGTAAAAAACACACCTCATCTTCCCCAAAAGAATGCCTTCGCCTATGGCTAGGCCTTTCAGGAATGCTTGATGACATTGCATTCTTTGTAGAAACTAAGATTAATTTGGTTAGTCGCTGAATTCTTCCCATCAATGCTGCTTTAGCTTGTTCCTCCTCTTCCAATCTTGACTTCAATTTGGATTGGCCAGCTTCCAGCTATTACAAAATACCAACTAAAATTATCAGTCTTGATGTGCAGTGAGGAAAGTAAACATCAATGGGTTAATATTCAGGACATAGCATTTTATTCTGGCATTTTATACAGTCACCCACCAAGTAAAGGTCACCTTTTAGATGATCCATGATATATGAAACAGTACAAACCTGAAGCTTCAGAGTAACCAAATCTTCTTGTGAAGATGGGGCCACATTGGGATTCTCAATCATGCCACGCTTCAACTGCTGAAGCTCCTGCTTTAACTCACAAATTTCCCTCTGATACTTTTTTATCAGAGACTTCTCATCCATAATCTAATACAAGGGAATCAGCTAAAAGTTAATAGTATGTAATCACTGTACCTAGAGGTTATCACATTATTAGCATTTCACATAAACTCACCTTATTTTGAGAGGCCTTGATTTCAACATGTTTACTCCGGTGTGCAAATTTTAATGTGTTGTGTGTCTCTTCACTACTGCTAGAGGCAGGAGTAACTGTGCAAATGAGCTTCATCAACCAAACCATAGTAAGTTATTTTTCAAGCATTAATAAACCATGCTAATGTTTACAATAACTAGCATAAAATTCAAAGAGCAATTATACTAACAGAAATTCGTCCATGGCCACTAAGCGATGATTGCAACAAACGAGTAAGCTTTGAATCTCGATAAGGAATATGAGTTGCCTTCCCATCTGTTAATTTAGAGATCACCTGCAATGCAGAAACAGGAAGACAGAGAAATTTAGTTACTTCACTAAACAGAACTTCAGAATAGGATTGTTATACACTGTAAGAATAGAAACATCAGTGCATCCCCAAATAGTTTTTTAAATGTAAGCAAACTACAAGCTGACAGCCTGACACCATTGCATAATGACAAAGTGCAACCAAGATTTCGCACTTATGAATTGCACTGACTAAGATGCCCTCCAAAAGATTGTTAAGAGACAAAGGGACTCATAAAATCATCCACAGTGAGCACTGTGCAGGGCCAAATAAGAAACTTTAAAGGCTAAGAAAGGATTGAAGAAAACCAAATATAAAACTCAAGAATGAATAATTACTAAAGCTATTGCTAAAGAGGAATTGGATTTTTTTATTGTTATACATTTTACTAAGCAACTGACCACAAAAGTAAACAGAAGAAACATTTATGGTAACTATCATTCAAAATACCTTGAATATTAAGAATTACAAATAAAACAGGGGAAGAGACAGACTAGCATCTAAAAACTAGGATAGCAGCTGTTATGGTTAAAAGAGTTCAGAAAAATTAAAAGTTACACAAAAATTTAGCATATCATTACCGTTCCAAGAGTAAGCAAACTTTTATTAATATAGGAACCCTCTTTCCTCCGCAAACCAGTTGTCTCAGTTTTAGAACTTTCAGACCCTGCAAGATCAATTAAGTGCTGGAAAAGAAAAAAAAATTAAAAAAAGCTTTTGGAAGAGGTAATAAACAGAACACTGAAGGCATTTACTGGAGCAATATAGTAAAACAGTATAATGTTGGGGATCCTAGTTTTGTGTGTTACCAGGTGGGACAATGTCACATCCTCTTCCCCTATATTTTCCCCTCGTGAACTGCTTTCGATAGTCTGATAGAAACAATGTACACAGTAACGAAGGATAAGTCATATAAAGAAATTGAAACAATAACAAGGTGCAATCCTAGTAAGTTATAATTGGTTAAAACACATTGAATTGCATTTGACATGATAGCTGCTCTAAAGCAATTAAAACAATTCAAGTAATGCTATGGTTTTGAAGCCACAAAAAGAAGTTTAAAAGAGTGCAAACATGGAGGCCAAAGAAAATGAGATGTATGCTAATATCTTTTACTTAAACTTTGTTGATTGAGCTGTAACTAGGTGCAAACCTAAAATAATTGTTAAAATAAAACCACTCATGTATCTTTACCTATCTTTACCCAAAAGTTTAAGCTTTGGAGATAGTTGGTTCATGTCATGGTATCAGAGCCTCTATGACCAAGTGGTCAAGAGTTCGATCCCTGTTGCTCCATTATTCCAATAAAAAAATAATTTCAGCAGAAGGTAGGTATGCCTGTTCATTGTCCACGCTTAAAGCCCAATGGGCTTTTGCGTGAAGGGACGTGTTAAAATAAAACCATTCATGTGTCTTCATCCAACAATTTAAGCTTTTGGGATAGTGGGTTCATGACAATAATGACCCAATAATATGGGCTTTCAGCATTTTTGAAGTTAGTCCTTATCTCATACACACCTAGGGTGCGTTTGATGTTATATTGAAGGACAACACAGGTGGAACAACACAAGACAAATAACCAAGTTACAGGACAACTTTTCATTTTGAACTCGAATTAAATCTAGGTTTTTTCAACCCAACCTGTTTTATAAAAATGGCGAGCTTAGCCCACAAAACCCATATAGATGTCCACGCTTCAGATGTCCAGTCCTAGGTGTAAGGGGGGTGTGTGAGAGTCTCACATTGCCTAGATATAAGGCCAAATTATAGTATATAAGCTTGGGGCAATCCTCATCCTACAAGCTAGCTTTTGGAGTTGAGTTAGACCCAGGTCAAAAATCTAAGCTTTTGGGGTTGAGTCCAAAATCTAAGATGGTATCGAGTCTATCCTAGATCTGTTATTGGGCCCCCCACCCGTAGATGTCCAGCCCTAGGCGTGAGGGGGTTGTGTTGGAAAGTCCCACATTGACTAGAGATAAGGCCAAATAATAGCATATAAGCTCTGGGCACTCCTCATCCTACAAGCTAGCTTTTGGGATTGAGTTAGACCCAAGTCCAAAATCTAATAGAGGTTTTTTGGCCCGACCCGTTATAGCATGTAGCCCACATGGGTCCAACCTATATTGGGTCCGATAGCCCATTTGCTAGCTATAGTAATACTACAAGTAATCGTGAGCTTTTTTGGCCCCGGTTGTATAACCCGCGAGTTGGGGTCTGTGGGTTAGCAAATTGGCTCACAAACTAATTTTATTTTAAATGAGGTTAATATTATTTACAAAATGCAAATAATTTTTTTCCCAGAATTTGCTATTTGAATAACTAATACATATTTATTATATTGGCACTGTTTCACCATTTTCTGATCACTCATTTGAAAAACAGGTGTTGCCATCGATTCTAGAGGCCACAAAATAGGTGGGAGGTGAAGGATGACTAGAAACCCAACCACACATCGCCCCTTTCCTTTTCTAGTCAGATTCGCCTCTGTTGGGCTGCTGTTAAGCCTGTTACCTGTATTTGTTGTTGCTGCTAGCCTAGTATTCTAACAAGGACTTTTGGCAACATATAGAAAATTATATTATTAGCAAACAACAAATGTTGAAAACATTTTAAAGGTAAGCCCACTAGACAGTTTTTCACAGTTTAATAAAAGGCATAAAAGCATACTTTCAAATCTTAAACATATGGAGATTATTCTGACATACCAAGGTGAATATAGTGTGGCTTCGACTGCTAACTAGATTGAAATTATTTGAACCCACATGTCTGTGCTCTGCATTATTTCAGAATCTATACATTAAAATACATGAATTAAAAGAAATAAGCATCTTCAAACACAAGAGCAAAGAAAATGAGAACCATAAATAGCTCTTCGAAGATCATGAAATTTGCAGTAGGCAGGAACTTTGAGTGCAAAAGATAGCCATGCTCCAATTGGAGCATTAAGGAAAGCTTTGTAAAGGAAAATTTAGACATACAAATACAATGTAACCAATGGTTTAAAAGGAGAACAAAGGGAAGACAAACATCAAAAAGGTTGTTATACCTTCTCCTGTAGCAATCAAAGAAAGGGCATGAGCAGGGGATAGCACAACTTCCTCTTTGATTCCTTCAACATAAGTCCCCTGTCACCATTATATACCTTGTAGTGTCATTATAAGATTCAAATAATTGGAATATCAAGTCTTCTTTATGCCATGTCTAAGATAAGAGAAGTAAGTACAGACAAGTGGTTGTTTGTAACCAGGGCCAACACCAGAATCACAGTACTCACTATTCACTACCACTTGGAACAGGGAGCAGTGGTGATAAATTAGAAGCTTGATGCTATGATTTGTGGTCATGACCTCATGATGATAATTGACAAAACAAATTTATGAATAAACTTGATAATTACTGTAACTCCACAACTTGATGAACATGAAAAGAATATTATTACAGTGAAACTTGACAAAGGAAAGGACTTTGTAACTATCGGTCAGAAATTCCATTTTGTTACTTTTTAGTATATGGTAATGGTACTTTAGAAAAGTTTTTGTCATTATAAGGATTCTGATTTAATTTAGCCCCACAAGTAAATTATTTTTCTTATCCCAGCAGAATAAGGATTATGAAGTATGCATTAGATATGTAAGAGGCATCCAGGATTTGCCTATTTAGTAAATTTATTTAATTTCAATCTCAAGTTAATTCATTTATTTAGTTAAATTTGTCACTTTTATTCAGCTCCAGATGTAATTCAAGTGTCATATCCAATCAGAATATGAAGGATTGTGAAGGAACTTTTATGCATTAGATGAGGCATACAGTATATGTGTACTTCAAAGAATTATATTTTAATTTCAATTTGAAGTTCCTTTATGAGGTTTGTGACCCAGTGTGAGGAGGGGGGTGGTAGGCTGAAGTGCAAGCAAACCAATCTAGCTAGTATTCAATCATGGGAACAAGTAGTTCCCAAAGAAATTTAGTATTGAGCCAAGGCTCAAGTCAAGTTAGTTTGTTTAATTGGGGAAAACTTGTCTGTCCTGTTTCTCACCCCCATATCCTCCTCCTTTTCTTTTCTCTTTTCATCCTCCCTATTTTGTATAAATTGCAATTGAATGTGTGATTCCACACCAATTGATCTAAAGAAGGAGGACCCTCATAGACCAGAAATAAAACAAAACATCGGTAGAAAATCAATTTTTGCATATGAAATGTCTAAAAGTTCGGAAGAGAACAAGATACAAGTTCAGTAATGATGATTCCAACTGAAGTAATGGCACTAAGAATTAGGTTTTAATTATGATTTTTATTGATATTAAATTGAATTTACGATTTTCCAATTGAATTAGAATTGCTTTAGATAACATCTTCATACTAGAATCAAAAGTTATATGGGCCTTGCAACTGTTAGAATTATGGTTGTCAATCATTAGAATAGAACATACCAATCTAATATCCTATTATTCAGTGTTACAATTATCTCTTTCATCCTTCCCTACTTAAACCTTGTAATTTCAACAGCATGCATTCAGATTTTCAGAGTTGAAGATAAATTGACTCTGTAAAATTCACCTGACTGAAACTTTTTACAATGAGAACAAGGAGCTAACAACCCAGTGTACTTTAGGAAAAGGAAAAGGAAGCCAAAAGATTCTGAGCTAAGAAACTATTGACATGAAGAACAGAAAATTAACTGTAAAAAAGGTATATTTGCTGAATGTGTTGTGTGTCTAATGCAGACCACACATGTATGTATTTATACTATTTACAGAATCAATTACAATAAATAGTGAGCCTACAAATCAGTAAGCAATCATCCTAATGAATCTGTAACAGCTAATAATGAATCTATAACAGCTAATTCTAAAAAGACATGTGACTAATGTGATTAATTCTAACACTCCCCCTCAAGCTGGAGCATATATATCATATGCACCAAGTTTGTTACAAATATTTTCAACCCGAGGTCCCCTAAGAGACTTTGTAAAAACATCAGCCAACTGATCATTAGAGCCAACAAAATCAGTAGTGATTTCTCCTAAAAGAACTTTCTCTCTTACAAAATGACAGTCAATCTCTATGTGCTTAGTTCTTTCATGGAAAACCGGGTTGGAAGCAATATGTAGTGCTGCTTGATTGTTACAAATTAGTTTCATCTCCTTGAAATCTCCCAATTTGAGTTGTTGGAGTAATTGTCTCAGCCATGTAAGTTTACATGCCGGTGCTGCCATAGCACGATATTCTGCTTCTGCACTTGATCTGACAACTATATTTTGCTTCTTACTCTTCCATGAGATTAGATTACCTCCAACAAAAACACAATATCCTGAAGTGGATCTTCTATCTGATGGTGAACCTGCCCAATTAGCATCTGAATAGGCAACTACTTTGGTGTTACCTTTGTTCTCATAAAGTAATCCTCTACCTGGTGCACCCTTGATATACCTTAAAATGCGAATGACGGCGTTCCAATGACTATCACAAGGAGCATTTAGGAATTGACTTACTACACTTACAGCAAAGGTAATGTCTGGTCTGGTTACTGTAAGGTAGTTAAGTTTGCCGACCAGACGTCGGTATCTACCCGGGTCTTTCAGTGGCTCCCCCTGACCCAGTAGTAACTTGACATTGGGATCCATAGGAGTATCACTTGGTCGGAAATCTAGCATCCCGGTTTCCTCAAGTATATCAAGAGTATATTTTCGCTGGTTGATAGCAACACCTGTCTTTGACTGAGCAACCTCAATCCCCAAAAAATATTTCAGAGGACCCAAGTCTTTCGTCTGAAAGTGGGTGGACAAATGTTGTTTAAGTCGATGGATGCCAACCTGATCATTACCTGTAATGATAATATCATCAATATAAACAAGTAGGTAGAGACAGGTGGTTGGTGAGGAATGCATAAAGAAGACAGAGTAGTCAGCTTCACATCTGGTCATGCCAAACTGTTGCAGAACAGTGCTAAACCTCCCAATCCAAGCACGGGGAGATTGTTTCAAACCGTAGAGTGAGCGGCGTAGTCGGCAGACTAAGTCAGAAGCGCCACTAGCAATGAAACCTGGTGGTTGTTCCATATACACCTCCTCTTGTAACTCACCATGTAAAAAGGCATTTTTAATATCTAATCGATGGAGAGGCCATTGATGGATAGCAGCCATAGCAAGGAATAGTCGAACAAAGGCAATCTTGGCTATTGGAGAGAAAGTATCGCCATAGTCGAGACCAAAAATTTGTGTATATCCTTTGGCCACTAAGCGGGCTTTTAAACGGTCAACTTTTCCATCAGGCCCAATTTTGACTGTATAGACCCATCGACAACCAACTGTGGTTTTGCCATCAGGTAAGGGAACCAAGTCCCAAGTACCACTGGAGTGTAAAGCAGCCATTTCATCCACCATTGCCTGTCGCCAGCCCGGATCAGACATAGCTTCACCTGTAGTTTTGGGAATAGACACAGAATCCAAAGAGGACACAAAAGCAGAATAGGAAGGAGATATCCTATCATAATTCAAATGACAAGCATAAATAGGATTAGGATTCCGAGAGGACCTGGTACCTTTGCGCAATGCAATGGGAAGTTCCGGTGCAGGATGCGGAGCAGGAGAGTCCGGTGGAGCAGGAAATGAGTCTTGAGGAGGATGAAAGTCTGGACCAATTGGTTGCGGGCGAGACCTCCTTTGACAAGTGCGAAGAGAAGGGACAATGACAGGGGTAGGGGCAATATGAAAAGAAGGTTGAGTAGGAAAAAGGGTATTACCAGGATCGTGTGACTTGTCGGGAGCAGAAGAAAAGAATGGACGAGTCTCAAAAAAGGTTACATCAGCTGAGACAATGTATCGACCAAGGTCAGGAGAGTAACAACGATAACCTTTCTGCATCCGGGAGTAGCCGAGGAATAGACACTTAAGTGACTTGGAAGCAAGCTTATCTTTCCCTGGAGTAAGGTCATGGACAAAACATGTGCATCCAAAGACGCGGAGAGGAAGAGAATAAAGGTCTTGATTAGGATACAATATAGAATGTGGTACCTGGTTATCTAGAACTGAAGAGGGCATACGATTGATTAAGTAGCATGCAAGAAGAATGGCATCCCCCAAAAACGAAGTGGTACATTGTTGTGAAGAAGCAAGGTACGAGCTGTTTCAACCAAGTGCCGATTTTTCCTTTCAGCAACACCGTTTTGTTGAGGGGTATGAGCACATGATGTCTGATGGATAATACCTTGTGAAGTCAAAAAGGATTGAAATTGTGTAGACAGATATTCACGAGCATTGTCACTTTGCAATATTTTGATTTGGGTTCCAAATTGTGTTTGTATTTCTGAAAAGAAAGCTTGGAAAATTGAGAAAACATCTGATCGATGTTTCATGAGGAATACCCAAGTGCAACGGGAAAAATCATCAATGAAAGTAACAAAATATTGATAACCCAAACACGAAGTAACACGACTAGGACCCCAAATATCTGAATGAATCAAATGAAACAGAGAGACAGCTCATTTATTGACTCTGTTGGGAAAGGAACTTCTGACATGTTTTCCAAACTGACACGACTCACATTCTAGTGTGGACACTTTAGACAGGCTAGGAACCATAAGACGCAACTTGGGAAGGCTAGGATGTCCCAAACGTTGATGAAGGAGATGGGTATACTCAACTGCTGAACACGCAACGGGAGGTACTGATAGGTGATACAATCCTTGGGACTCATGTCCTACTCCAATCGTATGTCCTGTACTCCGATCCTGCAGAAGAACAGAATTATTTGCAAAGGTAACAGAGTAAGGTAAAGTATGGGTAAGTTTACTGATGGAGATCAAATTAAATGGACAGCCAGGAACATAAAGAATAGACTCCAAGGAAAGTGTGGGAAGGGGTAGAACGGCCTCCTTCGGTGGTCGCTGGCGTGAAACAGTGGCCGGAATGTAAGAGGCGCGCTTAGACGCGCCGGCGCGTGCGGAAAATGCGCAGAGAAAGGTGACGGCGCGTGGAGGCGCGTGCGGCGGCGGATGGTGGCGAGGCTTCGGATTCCTGGTCGTCGGCGGTGTCTGGGTCCGGTGGTGGTGTTCTCCGGGAGTGGGTAGCACCGGAGAGGGAGCAGCTGGTTAGGGCATAGCTGTTTGAAAAAAAAAAAAAAGAAAAAAAAAGGGCCACTGGAAAGATAGTGCAGTGGAGTCCCTAGGATCTTACAGCTCTTGATACCATGTAAAAAAGGTATATTTGCTGAATGTGTTGTGTGTCTAATGCAGACCACACATGTATGTATTTATACTATTTACAGAATCAATTACAATAAATGGTGAGCCTACAAATCAGTAAGCAATCATCCTAATGAATCTGTAACAGCTAATAATGAATCTGTAACAGCTAATTCTAAAAAGACATGTGACTAATATGATTAATTCTAACATTAACAATGACAAAATGACCAGCTCTTGACTACCCAAAATTAATAAAAATAAACACCTGAGCATCCTCTCGTATTCTTAGGTTCTGCCCAAGTGGATCCAGCAAATCATTAATGACCTACAACAAGAGCAGATAAAAATGTAACATGATACTCATTAAGATATAGAATCATGCTGGTAGGGCTTATTTATATAGAAACTTGAGGGGAGGGGAGCAGGAAATAAAATAGTAGTTCCAATGGTCATACTTGCATTTGCAAGTCAAATTTGGAGATAGCATTGTATCCAAAGATAGTTGAAACAATTCTTTTTTCAAAGTGCACCTTCCTTATGCTTATACTCCCTAAAATGTAACAGCTGATGCAACCAATATAATCTTTGCTAAAATTATATTTTAAGTCCTCCATAAGGATTAGTTGCGATCATATTGTTGGGTACACTTAATAAGTATACTATACTTTATTACCATGAACCTGCTTTCTAACTTATATGCTTCTACTTGTATTACATCACTCACATAAAGGTTCAACAAAAGTTTTATTTACAATAGATGGCCATCCTATGTCACTCACAATCATTTCATATCAAGTTTACATCACCTTGGCAGTTAAACAAACTTCATTAATTTAACATTTTTAATGCCATCACATATCTAGATTGTGTCCCTCATGTAGCCTGAGCCTACTTACAGACAATAATGGAGTTAATATAACCATCATTCTTGCTAAGGTAATGATGAATTCCCCAATATGGGTATATAACATGCTTCATAAAGATAAGAGAGGTCAATATTGTATATGATTCTAACCTCATTGTAAATCTCAAGATATGAGACACGGAGTAGGAATTCTCGTCCAGGAGTCTGAAAATGACAAACACGACCTGTCAAGGATATGAAAGGATTTAAAGCAATGTTTGGAAAATTTAACTCTTTACCTCCTGTATAATACTAAAGACATCCTTCACTGCAAGAGGGATAACTCCAGGTGACTTTTGTTCCCCCTGGGAAAAATATATAGACAAATTTAGAAGTATACCAGTCTGAAAACAGAAAATAAATTTTTTTTAAAGAAATTCAAAGGGAAGCCCCAGCTATTCTACAATCAACCAACAAAAAAGTCTTCAAAGAGAAAGGCGGATTGTTGTTATACAGAATGATCACCTTTTTATTTAAAGAAGTTTTACTTTTGCTTGGGCAACAGCTTCACGGTATATGCTAGAAGAAAATTTGATAAAGACTATTCTGTTTTAGATGTTGAAGGGACAATATTAAATGACTAATCAGTTGACCAGTTTATGTATCAATAAGAGCCTGAATATAGGTACTTGACTAACTCCTGTTATATGTATGTCTGTGTATTGTGCTTTGTACATTCATCATCATGAGCAAGTGAAACAGGTGTTTTATTCTTAAATTTGATTATATAACCAAACCAAATTACCATCATCAGTTGGAATTATTAGTATTAAAGTACTCATACTCTTATGAACACCAAAGAAAAGGAGAATTAAAACTCAAAAAGAAGGGACAAATAAAATGGAAAAGTATTAAATTATCTATTTCAATCATTAACTTACTACAGTTCCTCAATCCATTAATTCCTTCCTCTTTTAAACAAACTATTTATCATACGCAAGTATAAATAACAGCAAAAACATTACCATTAATCCCTTCCATGGCACCACTCACTACATGCTGAGCAGCCACATCATAAACATGGCGAGTTGTTGTTGCAGGCCCAAATACCCTATCTGCAACATGAAAAATTTAAAAATATATTAACAAGAAATACCAGAGAAAGAAAGCATAAATCCAACCAGTAATGTGCCCTGCAATTGAGTAATGCCGGTGACAAAAGTCTAAAGCCACTAGCCAGTTTAGATAAACTTCTCAATAAGTACTTGCAAGGAAAGAAAAGTTTAAGTGATCTTACAATAATCAGAGTTTTCTAAATAATAGTAACTTCCTACATAAGTTGAAATTATCCCATGCACCTTAACTTCTTTAGAAGCTCCATCATCTACCTTCTCTATAAGCACTTATAAAGACTTTTTTGTTAAGAATAAAAGATACTTATATAAGTTGAAAAACTCCCATAAGCTAGAAGTTAATCCAAACTGGGCCATAAGCTAGAAGTTAATCCAAACTGGGCCTAAAAGTCACAACTCAACTATATACAATTTTTTTTACCATTGATCTATGAGACAACTTTCTGTATCAATGGCACAGATAAAAAGTTGTGACATTCTGATAACCAGTCTACAAGGCAGTCTAACATTTTCTATCAGTTGACATCCCTCCGAATATAAATTTAAAAAATAAAAAAGCTAGAATGCATGTTATGTATGGGTGATATGTTTGTTGTCATTTTCAATTTGTACATTAATTAAGCGCCCGTTTGATTTTAAGTTAAATAGAATTCATTCTAACATCAATAGTTGAAGTGATGCACGTTTTACGAAGCACGCTAGACAGAAATAATTTAAAATTAATTATGTGAAATTGATTATATACTGTGTCAAACGGTTAACCAACAGGCACTAACAAAACATAAAACTGATTTAACCCATTACTAACTAACATTCCATACTTAGTTAATTACATGTAGATTATTGGTTAAATTAGTTTGATAATCCGTTAGCTAATAATATAAACTGAAATAGAACACTGCTTCAGCAAGCCGCAAAGAATTGCCTTTTTCCCAACATAAATTTCCCAAAACCCAACTACCTAAGCCAGGTGGCACATTCACCATTTTTTTTTATTTGGAACAAAAACTTTTGGTGTGAACGTCAATAAAAGAATGAACATACTTAACAAAAACGGCGAAGCAGTTAGTATTAGTAATAGAGTTTTTTTTTCTTTAATTTTTATGAACAGTTAGTTATCAGAGATTAACGAATACTTACCAAACCCATAAGCAAGGGAAGGATTGAACTCATTTCTCACTACACGATCCCCATCCGCGTACCACGCCAACTCGTCCCCTTTATTAATTTCTCTTCCGCTGCCCAAACCAAAACAGAGAACCACTAAATAAATATATAAAATAAAATATAAAACTAAAAACGCGCCACACACGAAGCTACAGAAAAAAAAAGAGAGAGAGAGAAGAAAAAACGAAACGGACGAACCTGAGAGGCCGGAACCGTACGGTGACAGTGACATTCTCCTTCGCTTTGCTGGCGTCAGGCACAGCAGTGGCCACGGGCGAGACAGACGCTTTCGGCGAAGGCCTCGAAGAAGAGGACGACGATGGAGTAGTAGGTCTTCCGCCGGCTTTTGCGACAGCCGCCGGCGACTTCCGTGACCGGAGCGGCGAGACGTTGGAGGAGGCTCTTTGGGAGGAGCGGGTGTAGCCGGCGGCGGAAGACATTGACTGAGAAGGAGAGGTAAGAACTCGAGAATTTCAGAGAGAGAAAGTGAGCGAGAATGAGAGAGAGAGAGAGGTCACGTGCCGGCCATGGAAATGCAGGCTTCGGAGTTTGGACTGTGTTATGAAGCTCCCTCCAAAAAGAGGCCAATTTATTTTAATTTTTTATATTTTATTTTATTTTACTTTTTTGTTGTTTTTTGGTTGTTTCAAATTTAAATAATTGGCAGAGTTGAAATTTTCTTTGGAGCGAAATGTCAGAAAGAAATGAGCGGGGACAGTAGTGTGGTGTTGGCAGTGTGGTGTGGTATGGTGATGGCGCTTTTGTATTGTTTACTGAGTGTCACTCACTGTTGTTGGTTTGTGAGTATTGACAATAGAAATGCGAGCTTTTCTGGCAAAAGGGATTTAAAAACTGCGTTACAAAACAAAGGCTGTTGTCTGTCCTTAATGGACAAAATGATCCCTTCAATCAATTAACAAAAATTCGAAGATAAATTAGTTTGGTTTTACAGTGGAAACGGACAAAGGGTCTGTATCTTAGGCCAATATGTAATGTTTTTATTAGTTTTTTTGTTTTCGTACACATGTTTTGATTAGTTTTAGCTGTAGATTAGAGTAAAGATTTGGCTCTGTCAAAGTACGAGAGTAATTTTCTGGGAATGTAATAACTAGTATACATGTAAAAAAATTATCTAAACTAGGGGAAGTTTGTTTAAATATATAAGATCAAGTTTCCGGAATCCTATTACCAAGAATATTATTTTTGGATAAAAATTATATGAATGTTTGGTATGTTTTTTATATTTCCGGGAATATTTTTAAAAATGATTTAATTTAAAAATTAAAAAAATTAAAAATAGAAAAAATATCATAGAATAAAGTAGAAGTAATCTTTAAAAATGACTTCCATTTTCATGGGAATATAGATTCTCACCCCTTCACAATGGGAATAAAAAGTGGGTAAAGATGAATAAAATACATATCCGGGAATTAATAATACCCAGGAATCTTTTTCTAAAACTTGAATCAAACATGGGAAAATCATATTCTCAAGCTTACTTTCCCGGGAATATTTTTACATACCCTAAAACAAACACACTCTAGGGAGTGACTCTCTATATATTTTAAATAAAAACAAAATAAAAAAGAAGAAAAAACTAATTGTGAGTAGGTATTTTTTAAAAGTAATTATTAAAAATTTAAAATTTAATATAAAGGTAAAATCGTGAAATGTGAAAACCAAAATGTCGGTATCTCATTTATAATATAGTATAGATTATTACATAATTTAATAAATTTAATAAAATATAAGGTGTCATATTTATTTAATGATGTAGTAACACATCATTAAATGTTAATTTTAAAACAAAAATACACTAGACAAATAACAACACACACGTCTATTATTATACTACATTATATAATAGAAGGTTGTTGGATAGTGGATTCTGTAAGGTGGCATTTCCAGCTGAATTCATTTTCCTTCCAAAACTTTATGATCCCACCCTTCTCTCTTCTTCAGCAATAATAATTCACTTTTTTTAATTTTTTTAATTAGGAAATCCTTCTTTTACTCTCACCCTTTAAGATGTATTGTTATTTGTTCCATTGTCTCATAATTAAATGTAATCCATGTTTTTCATAACAAAAATTCAAATTTAAAAGCTTGTCTGACTATTGTTTTTAAAACAGTTTTTAATTTTTTAGATTTTAAATATTACAAAAGTTGTTTGGTTAACGGTTTTTAAAATAGTTTTAAAAGTTTTATTTTTAAAAAAACTAAAAAAGCAAAACAAATATGATGTCTTTTGCTTTTTCAAGATTTGTTTTTAGTTTTGAAAATGGGTAAGACACGGAGAACTAATGGTTTTCAATAATGGCATTTGTGTAATTTTGGTGAACTTTTTATTAGGGATTTTAGAGCAGACGATGTGGGACCTGTTTAGCCCTATGAGCCTTCTGCAACCTTCGCTTCTTCCCTGGGAGCGAGCACAACCACTTCATCGTTCAGCTCCACCAGCCGGAATCACATGTGACAACACCAGAATCACTTTCCTTCAACTTCTTATCCTCAATCTCAGGTTTGTTTTCATTTTCTTTTTAGGGTTTCAACTTCGACAGATGTGTTCAATGTACTATGTTGTTGTGTTCTTCATTGGGGATGCAGAGTGAGAGTAATGAGATCTAAAAATTATTCTTCTTCAAAAGGGTATATGGTTTGGTCTTGCACGTGTAATCATGGTAAGTTACCATTTGGAGTTTGAGAGATCTTAAGGAAGGATTTTTGTCTGGAACAACCATGGACTCACTAGGTTGCTTTTTTTTCTGATAAAAATGGCCCCCATATTTGAAATTGGGGGTATCTTATTCCTGTGAATGAATGATGCAATAGGCAAGGTATTGCTTGTTTCTGGCTTAAAAATTGTGTCTTAGTTTGTCTTTGTAGAATGGGGGTTTGACCTTTTGGCCTGGGTAGTGGCAGTCACTAGATTTATGTAATTTCTTATGAGTCCATTTTCTGTATTTTTTATTTAGAATATGTAACGTCATAATTTCTAAATTCAAGAATAAGGCCCGTTGGAAGCATTATTCTCAAATTCTTGAAATTAATTCGCTTCATTACCGATATCGTGACAAACAATGCAATACAATGACTCCAAAGTTTACATAAGCATAATCCTTACCTACATAATTCACAAGTTACAAATCAAATGCCAACTAGTTGCCTAAATCACAATACTACCAATGCCTATGAAATTTAGCCCACAACTACACAAATATACTAAAAATCTCGAAGAGGGGATAGCATGAGCAATCCGGAGGACCAATCCCTTATTGAGTCTCCAAGTCATTAGGCTTGACTTCCGGTGGGAATTTTCCTACACAACTAAAATGAATTCCACAACATGTGGTCAAACTTTCGTCCTAGTGAGTGTGACAAAACATGCAGTGTGGGGATATCATGTCGATGAGATGCAACCGTCAATATGAAAGTTAATGGAGGCATTAAGCATGAATAACATAGAATACACCAATACATGACAGTTGTGAAGTGTTTAATCCAACATCCAAGGGGTCTTTCCACTTATCTGTGAAGGCTAGACTGAGCTCAGACTAACAGAAATCGTCGTTCCTGAAGGCCACTAGGACCTTACCCCTTAACTGTGATAGATTTTAACACATAACATGAATTCCTCTTTAAGCATGAGGTACGAAGACCCAAATCTCTTCTATTTAACATGAGGTCCAAAGACCCAAATCTTCTCTTTTAAACATGAGGTCTGAAGACCCAAATTTTTTTCTTATAAACATGAGGTCCAAGGACCGAAATCTTCTCTTTTGAACATGAATGGGACAAGGACATGAGAGATGACAATAAGTACACGAGCATGAGTGTTCACATGAATGTATAACTCCTCCAAGGTCTCATTATAATTACATAATCATCCAACAAAACCCCAAATCTCCTAACCTAGGGTTAGAGTCACATGAACATATAACCAATAAATCCAACCATCAACCCTAGATTTACCTCTAATCAATCACAATCAAACAATGTGAGCAAGGGGAGTAAGAATAGGGAGCATACATGAGTATTCATTCAAGAATGAAAGTGAGTGGGTGAATCACACTCACCTCAAGAGTATGAGAGATGGGAGTGATGGAGGGGTGGATCCAAGCTTCCTTGATGACCTTGATGTTAGGAATATGCACTAGAGACTTATATGTTTATGAACATCCATCACTTGTATCATGTTATTTTATAAAGGCAACTTATTCTTTTAGAATATAATTAATGTCCTTAGAATAGTAAGCTTAAACTTCATAAGAAATTAAGTAGATAACTTGATCGTGAGATCTTATGAAGAACTATTCTTAAAATAGTCCCTGGTCAAGTATCATCTAAGGACAAAGATGCATTTAGACCAGTATGTTAGTTCATTGATGATCACATCTCACGGATCATGGATATGAGATATCATGCACTCACATAGGTACACATTAAGAGTAATGGTGTACTGGACAGACCCACCTTAAGAACGTTGCATGGATTGTTACATAAGTGTCATGAACGTTTCTTAAATTGATAAGTGTTATATGAAGTCCTTCGACCTAAAATCACTACGATTCCTACATAAGGAATTATATGTTTTAATTATCATCAAACATTACCTGTAACAGGGTAATCATAAAGTTGGTTTTTGGACATATAATAAATTATGTGGTGGAATGTGTGAGAGCCGGAGGCTGATGAGGGCGGGGAGTGATCGCCGGTGCAAAGAGGCACGAATAAGGAGTGGCTCCAAGCAGGCTTCTAAGAAAGAAAGGGACACATGGATGAACCGTGCCCACACCCGAATGAGAGGGATCCAGAGGCTGTGCAAGTATGGGACTGTACAGATGAGGATAGCTTAAAAGGAAATTGTTGTGGAGAATTATACCAATAAGGTGCATCTTCTTTTCGGAAGCCCATAACGTAAGTTCTCCATAGTTAAGCGTGCCTGGCTTGGAGCAATTCTGGGATGGGTGACCTTCTGGGAAGTTTCCCGGAAAGTGTGCAAGTGAGGACAAAGCATACTGGAAAGACTCGTGTTGGTTTGTGGGGACCTTCATCACTCCTGCAAGCGGCTCGAGGACATTACAAATGGTATCAGAGCCGAGCCTCTCCCAGTACGGTGTGGTTCGGGGACGAACCAGGCGGAAGCTGGTGGGCATGTGAGAACCGGAGGCTGATGAGGGCGGGGAGTGATCGCCGGTGCAAAGAGGCACGGACAAGGAGCGGCTCCTGGCAGGCTTCTAAGCAAGAAAGGGGCACATGGATGAACCGTACCCTCACCCGAATGAGAGGGATCCAGAGGCTGTGCAGGTATGGGACTGTACAGTTGAGGATAGCTTAAAAGGAAATTGTTGTGGAGAACTATACCAACAAGGTGCATCTTCTTTTCGGAAGCCCATAACATAAGAACTCCATAGTTAAGCGTGCTTGGCTTGGAGCAGTTCTGGGATGGGTGACCTTCTGGGAAGTTTCCCGGAAAGTGTGCAAGTGAGGACAAAGCATACTGGAAAGACTCGTGTTGGTTTATGGGGACCCTCATTACTCCTGCAAGTGGCTCGAGGACGTTACAAATGGTATCAGAGCCGAGCCTCTCCCAGTACGGTGTGGTTCGGGGACAAACCAGGCGGAAGCTGGTGGGCATGTGAGAACCGGAGGCTGATGAGGGCGGGGAGTGATCGCCGGTGCAAAGAGGCACAGACAATGAGCGGCTCCTGGCAGGCTTCTAAGCAAGAAAGGGGCACATGGATGAACCGTGCCCTCACCCGAATGAGAGGGATCCAGAGGCTGTGCAGGTATGGGACTGTACAGTTGAGGATAGCTTAAAAGGAAATTGTTGTGGAGAACTATACCAACAAGGTGCATCTTCTTTTCGGAAGCCCATAACATAAGAACTCCATAGTTAAGCGTGCTTGGCTTGGAGCAGTTCTGGGATGGGTGACCTTCTGGGAAGTTTCCCGGAAAGTGTGCAAGTGAGGACAAAGCATACTGGAAAGACTCGTGTTGGTTTATGGGGACCCTCATTACTCCTGCAAGTGGCTCGAGGACGTTACAAATGGTATCAGAGCCGAGCCTCTCCCAGTACGGTGTGGTTCGGGGACGAACCAGGCGGAAGCTGGTGGTCATGTGAGAGTTGGAGGCCGATGAGGGCGGGGAGTGATCGCCGGTGCAAAGAGGCACGGACAAGGAGCGGCTCCTGGCAGGCTTCTAAGCAAGAAAGGGACACATGGATGAACCGTGCCCACACCCGAATGAGAGGGATCCAGAGGCTGTGCAGGTATGGGACTGTACAGCTGAGGATAGCTTAAAAGGAAATTGTTGTGGAGAACCATACCAACAAGGTGCATCTTCTTTTCGGAAGCCCATAACATAAGAACTCCATAGTTAAGCGTGCTTAGCTTGGAGCAATTCTGGGATGGGTGACCTTCTGGGAAGTTTCCCGGAAAGTGTGCAAGTGAGGACAAAGCATACTGGAAAGACTCGTGTTGGTTTGTGGGGACCCTCATCACTCCTGCAAGCGGCTCGAGGACGTTACAGAATGTGAGTTCCAGAGATGAGATTTGTCCCTCCTATGTAACAGGAGTTATATATGTAGGCCTCTTGATAAAGTGAGACTGCAAAATGCATGGCCATGCTCAGGAGGATAAACATGAGATGTTTATTTTCTGAACAGTCTACTTGGGGATCAAGAAAAACATAAATTGAATTATACAAGGTTGACACAATCCATGCCCTTGTGTTCAATTAGATATTTGGACAAAGGGACAGATCATATAAATTATCATAAAATAGGATTCGTCAAGGTTGTTGATAATCTCAATATTTGGATAATGATGCATTGCTAGATACCATTCACTATTTATGATATTAAATATAAAAGAGTTTTATTTTAATATCATAACCAAATATTAAAAGCCTATTAGGTCACACGCATACAACAAGCCACTAGGAAAGATAATAATTGTAATTTGATTAGAATTATAACATAATGGGTCAGGCCCATATATGTTAGGGTTAATAGAGTGAGGGATAAAACCCTAGCCACCACTCTATAAATAGAGCATAAGATGCACTACCCTAGATATGTGAAAATAAGAGTAGTCGCTCTTACTCTCTAAACACTACTAGCAGAGTTGAGGAGGGTTTCCTAGTTCGGCTGTTGGCGTGGACACCACTAAAGACGTGGCTGCTATTGCCTCGTTCGCAATCCTCAAAAGGTATGACCTTTTGTTTTATACCCTTTTTATGTCTTGATTCGTGTTTTTCGTATAACGATCATAACAATGGAGGGATCCATTTATTTCCGCTACACCCTGACCACATGCTTGATTCCCTTCACTTGAGGTGGTGGAGTGACTCTTCGTTCTTCCTCTTAGCTCCAAAAGCTCTTCTCTATCTCTAAGGTTCTCTCTCTAGAAGTGAGCATAAGATGCACTACCCTAGATATGTGAAAATAAGAGTAGTCGCTCTTACTCTCTAAACACTACTAGCAGAGTTGAGGAGGGTTTCCTAGTTCGGCTGTTGGCGTGGACACCACTAAAGACGTGGCTGCTATTGCCTCGTTCGCAATCCTCAAAAGGTATGACCTTTTGTTTTATACCCTTTTTATGTCTTGATTCGTGTTTTTCGTATAACGATCATAACAATGGAGGGATCCATTTATTTCCGCTACACCCTGACCACATGCTTGATTCCCTTCACTTGAGGTGGTGGAGTGACTCTTCGTTCTTCCTCTTAGCTCCAAAAGCTCTTCTCTATCTCTAAGGTTCTCTCTCTAGAAGTGAAGGGATGGAAGAAAGTGAGAGAAATGAGCCCTAATAGTGTTTTTATGGAGTTCTACTTGAGTACCCTCGCTCAGGCTCGCTCGAGTGAGTCCTGAGCAGAATTTCCATCTTTCCTCTCTGTTTTTCTCGCCCAGGCCTTGCTCGGGCGAGCTCTGAGCGAGAAAACCAAAAAAAATCCCCTAATTTTCTCGCTAAAGCGAGAGCTTTCTCACTTAAGCGAGAATAAGCATGTTTGGAGGTGCAAAAGAGATTGGAATACTATCGTATTATATATTAAACTGAAGCCCCGGATCTTAGCTTTCTAATGCAAGTAGAATCGCCTTAATTGGACACCTGTAACTATATATATTATTGAATTAATGCACCAGGGTCATTAGACTTAAAACCCAAAATTAAGCAACAACCTTGGTTGAAGCCCAACGGGGCACACTTTACATAACCATGATGTAAATCATCAATTCACTTCAATAAGACTAAGGTTAAGGGTTCTAAGTGTCCATGAGACTATGCTTTTATAATCTTTGTGTTGGGTGTTGTTTCGACTTTCACTAGAAGGCGTGAGGTGCTTCATGAGATCAAGTTTGGACCCTCTTCCATGTAAGTGATGAAATTCTCTAAGCATGCTTAGAAGAGAGGCTTTAATTATCTAATGATATTTTATTTGTTATTATTTAAAATTTTTAAATAATATTTCTATGAATCTGATTAAATTAAAGTTAAAAATAATTTAAAATGCCTTATTCAAAATATGTTTTTGTGAATCAGATTTATATTCTTTTTTAAAATTAAATTTAATTCAAAAAATATTGTATATTGCATTATGTTTTTAAAATATCTCATTCTAATTTTTTTTGAATATTTTTTAGTCTAATTTAAATTAAAATTATTCCATATTTTCTAAAAACATTTTAAAAACCCTTCCTGTGAATATGATTAAATTAAAATTTTAAAAAAAATTAAAATGCATTATTCGAAATTTAATTTTATGATTCAGATTTAAATTTTATTTTAAATTAAATTTAATTTCAATAATATTAGTAATTGATTAACTTTAATTCCAATAATATTAAATTTAAATTGCCTTATTCGAAATTGATTATTAATAATTAATTAATAACAAATTCTTTTATTAATTTAATAATTTTTGCAATCCATTTGAATGGTGAGTCATTAATTCAAGTTGGAAATTGAATTACAATTCATTATTTTTTGAATTCAAATTTTTTTTCAATAAATTTGTGGACAGTAATAATGAGGGAGTCGATTTCCAGTTGCACAGACAAGCAACTCTTCTTCTCCTTTTTTTTCCCTCCCACGGTCCATCCCTCTTTGTTTCCTTTTATTCCCCATCTTTTCTTTATCCTTTCAATTCTTCTTTCCACCATTTCTCAAATTCTGTCTTGGTCTTCTTCTTCTCGCATCATTGTCATTGTTTTCTACCTTTGAAGGATGTACTATTTCTTTCAATTTGTTTTTGATCTGCACTTTTCTTTTTTGTTCTCCCACTTTATCTCCCTGTAGAAAGGATGAGGGCTATATCTTTTTTCTTATCTTCATCTTTGTTTTAATCTTTTTTTAGATTCATTTCAAATTCATTTGATGGTGGCTAATCCAGGTAGCCGCAACAACAACGACTGGATGAGGGCGAATGGTGGCTAATCTAGGTAGTCGCAACAACAGCGGCTGGATGAGGGCGAGCTTGTGGCGTCTTTTGGGTTGTAATGGGGTGGTATGATGGTGCCGAGACACTGGGAACAATGTGCGACGGGAGGAAGACACTGTTGTGGTTGCCTTTTCTTGTTAGTAGTTTTCATCCAAAAGGCTCCATTTCTTCGATTTCCTGCCTATGCTCGATGTCTCTATTCGTTGGCTTTGAAATATTTTTCATCTCACTTTGCTATAATTCCGGAAATATAGGATTTAGGCTCGTTGGAAGTACAGGTTCCAAATTTAGGGAATTATTTTTACAATCTCTAAAGTCTCAAGGCAAAGCAAGATAAAGAATCCTTGTGGACTAAACCACTAACATGCTCCCCAAGCTATCCGGTCATGCATTCGGTTGAGTACCCTGCATATCTAAGATGAAACCACAAACGTGTGGTGAGACTAGTGTCTTAGTGATCATAACTATGCATGCAGGCAGTGTAGGGAAAGCAAGCATACGAGATGCAACAACTATATTTCAACATCATACACAAACTGGCTAAATCACAATTCGCAATAAAGCATAAATGTTCATGACTTGCATTTTTCCCGGTAGACGAGGTCTTATCACTTAACTAAGGCTAGACCTGAGCTCAGACTACAAGGAACGTCTCCCTTGGGGACTAATACCCGCCATTACTGGGGGCCAAAACCCAAATTACTTATATGTTAACTGGGGGGCGGAACCCAAATTCATTTTCATAATAACTGGGGGCCGAAACCCAAATTCGTTTTTATCTTAACTGGGGGACGAAACCCAAATTCCCTTTTTAGCATAACTGGGGGCTGAAACCCAATCATTCATCCTTCACATAGCTCATATAACTTGAATCATAAGTGATTGTGGCATAAACATGGATATGAGCAAAGCCCTAACTTAGCCAAACCGTAGCTCATGCTCCTAGGCAATTACCACCATGCAAATAGGCGTTGATAAGGAAAATACAATCAACCAATCAAACAAAAGTAAAAGGAAAAAGAAATAGAAGAATAAGGATTATTAGGGATGTTTCATATAAAATGGGTTGACTGTGTGAGCTATTCTCACCTAAATCAAGCTCCAAGAGAAAGGGAGAAGAGGTGGTGAGGTGGGGAATGTGTGCTCTCCTCCTCCTCCTCCTCCTCCTCCTTCTTCACTCCAAGGGATTGCGCACTCCTTCTCTCTCTAAACTCTCTCTAGAGTGTGTATGAAATGTTAGAAATGGGGTGGAACCTTAACTTAAGTGTTTTAAAATCCAGAATCGCGCATTCTACCTCTCGCTTGAGAGAGAACCTCTCGCTTGAGCGAGAACAACACAAAAGCTATATGGAGTATTCTCACTTGAGCAAACCTTTCTCGCTTGAGTGAGAATGCCATTTTCGCCTGAGCGAGGCCCTCCTCGCTTGAGCAAAAATGACCCAGAAAACACCCCCTCTCTACCACTTTTTCGCTTGAGCGAGGATGTCCTCACTCAAGCGAAAACATCAGCAGAGAAAATCCTCAATTTGAATGATATTGTTGCCCAAGCAAGAATGACCTCACTTGAGCGAAATGAGGCAGTGTTATGCCCTCAAACACAATTTTAAACCCTATCTAACCCAATTCTCTTAATCCAAGCCTCTTCCTCTTGTCCCCTTATTTCTTTAAACTCTAAATTCTGATATTCTAACTTAATCCCTCCTAAACCCCATCAAGATTGATGTTCGGGGACTCTGCACTTGATTCTCCCTTAAATTCACTATAGAACCCAAAACTCTCATTAAATTCCAAACCTCCTTTCTTGACAGGGCATTTAACTTAGGATTTCTACTATACTTTCTAGAGCTATAATTTTTGGGATGTTACACTATGTAGCTTTGTTATTTTTTATTGGATTCTCTTAGCATGTCTAAACAGAGTTTTTAATTTTCATGTACTGATTCATGGCTTCTCAGTAGAGGCTTCACTTCCGGTAAGGGTATTGAGTTTTTTTCTCTATTTTTTAGTTGCATTTTCCCTTCTTATGGAACACTATTTTGTCATGCTCTTTCTATTATTGTTCTTCTTTAAAGAATGTCTACTTTGTGTTTTATTTACATGAAGTAAATGATTTTGATTAATTTTGTCACCTTTTTGTTTTATGTTTGCAAGTGCTGATATCAGGCTTTTCACAATAGTCTTCACTTCCAATAAGCTTTGCTCCTTCTTCTATGTTTGTTTTTTTGTTGCATTTTATCCTTCTTCTTTTAAAATCGTGTTGTCCTTTTCATTCATATTGCTATCTAATTCCAATAGTATATATTATATATTAAATGTCTCATTTAAATTATTTCTGTGAATTTAATTATAAAATTTTAAATTTTAATTGTCATTAATTGTTTGCTGCTTTTGACCGTCACTGTTAGCCAATCAAATTTTTGACAGCCCCCTTTGAGAGAAAATTTAAAAACTTTTCCTTTGTTCTATGTGACTTTTACGTTGCCTCTTCATATTCTACTGCATATTTGTGTTGGATTTCCCTCCTTAATTGTGGTTCACAAGTCACAATGCATGGAAAAAGGGGGATGGACATTCCAAGGTCTTGGAATTAATCTTTGATCTTGAGACATGCATATTCAACTTTGAAGAATGTATTTGGGTTTTCTAGAACTCATTGGAATTGTGGAAATTTATTAACCTCCATTAAACACTCTTTGGAGAAGCTACACTTTTCTCCTATAAATAGGAGAACTTGTGAAGACTTGCATCAATCCACATCCAAGTGAAGAAATCCTAAGAGAGTTAGAGAGTTCTTTGTATTCCTCTTTGAGAGAAAGAGAGAGTTCCATAGAGAGAATTTTGTATATCATTCGAGAGAGTGAGATTCATAGAGAGATCCTCAGAGATTGAGAGAAACACTTTGTAATCCTACTTTTATAATGGAGATCTTTTACTGGACTAGGTCCCGTGGTTTTTCCCGAGAGGGTTTTCCACGTAAAACTTCTGGTGTCATCTTCTTCTCTATTCTTTTATCTTTACGCTTCCGCATAGTGCCCATATTGCATTCACAGAGGAGGGAATAGGTACCACTGTTTCCCAACAATTTGACTTGAGTGTTCAAATTTTGTCTCATCTTCAATGTTACTTTCATTTATTCTCTCTTTGAATCTACATTCTATTGATTATTTCAATTTGAATCTTTTGTCCGGATGATTGTTTCTTCGGTGACGTCTCTTTAGGTATGAGGAAGAAGTAGAAGACATCAAGACGAAGAGAAGTCTTCGATTGTCGTCGGTTTCTGCCTCGGTTTCCATGGCAGAGAAGTTGTTTATATCACCAGAGATTGTGCATGAACCTATCAAAGAAATCTCCAGCACCATTATATGTCTGGGTCCAATTCTCTATCTAGTCGATACTTGCTTCTTGCTCCTCTCTTTAATGTGAAGCTGATTAATTTTATTTTCGACAGGGGATGGGTTCTAGGTGAAGTTCAGTGCCTTAGGTTTTATTGATTGGTTATCTGTGTTTACAAAAGCATGGAAATGTGTTGTGGAGCTGAGATCGAAGTTATTAGGGAGCTTGTTCCAAGGACCAACTCGGAACCTGAGAACATTACTCATTCGGATTGCATACAGAGCTTATTTGGATAGATTTAAATATCCTACTCGGATGCGTCAAAACACTTGCTCCTCGGGTAAGTCGACCCGGACCAACTTGACCTACTCGGATGTGAAATACAGACCCATGATATCACTAAAAATGTACAGATTCCACTCGGAGATACATGCATGCTAAAGACAGATGTCTACTAACGTGGCAAGATATTAAAAGATTCATATCAAAATGTAAATTCCTCTCCATTTGCGTAAAGACCAATGCCAACTCACTGTCAAAGCATGACATGTGTCACTACCACACGTGCATAAGACTTTTAGCGATCCCTATAAATACCCCATTGAAAGCCCTTGAAGGAGGTACATTTTTCCTTTCTGAGAATTAATCAAAACTCTGCTGGAATATACACTGACTTGAACGTTGGAGTATTTTTACAGGTATATCCCCCTACCGTTTCCTATTCGGAGAAATAAGACCATTCAATGATCGAACAACTGAAGACCATTTTCGTTTGAAGAACAGAGCTTGTTTTTATATTTTTTATGCAACATTTCTTATAAGAAAGATTTTTTTACTCTGAATGATACTCTTTGTATTCCTTCTTCATTAACTCATGATGCTAGCCTCCATTTTTCTTCTATGAAGAATAATTGATCGCTTCCCGCAAAGTGTTCCTGTACCATATTTTTGATGTGGTGGATGAAGGTTCTAATCAAGGTATATGATCTAATATTTTTGTGATTTAGTTTACTTTTAATCACCTTGTTATTTAGGCTCTGTTTGGTTCAAACGAGGGGAGGGGAGGGGGGCCTTTCTTGTTTGATTCACAAGGGGAGGGGAGAGAAAATAAAACCAATTTACTTTTATATCCTTATACTTTTATAACATCTAACTTTATTAATTTGAGTGGAGAGATATTTAAGTAATTTTGATTGTTTTATTTTAAACCTCCTCTCCCCTCCAAATTCCCCACTTTTGGAGGGGAGACAATATGCTGTTAGGAAGGATTTTGGCCCTCTCTCCTCTCCTCTCCTCCCCTCCCCTCCACTTTCCTCCAAATCCCTCAAATCAAACAATACCTTAGGGTTTTAATTTTCTTTTGTATTCTCCATTAAAGCAGCATTATGAGTTTTTAAGGAATGAGTTTCTTTGAAGTGATTATTATTTAGGCTTCATCGCATTGTCATTTAAAGAAGTAAATAAAAATAATTTTATTTCCCAATAATAATTACTTTTTTTAAATGATGTAGAAAATCAGTTTTTATACATATTAATATGAAGCCAAGGATGCTTACTTTTAGAAAATGTCATATCAAGATACTAAAGATTTCACTCAATGTGTACCAGTTGATGAATTCCAATCCTGTAGGTAATTACTCTTTCTGCCTATTTTTTGTGTCAAAATCACAAAATAAGATCTTTATATTGTAAAACTATTTCCACTTTAAGAGTTACTCAAGTGGAATTAACAAGATCCTTCAAGTAAATATCCCACTTGGGAAACTTCTCTAGTCATGTATTTTTCTTTCTTTAATAATTTTTATAGTACTCTAATAGTGTAATGCAATTCTTAATTACTTTTTTACTTTATTTTTTTATGTGCTGCTATTATTCTCCTTTTCAAATTTACCCTTTAAATTACTCTTATTTCAAATTTTAAATTTAATTGAATCTTTTTTAAAATTTTGAATCAATGTGTCATTCCATCATGAATCAATGTGATTTTCATTGTGCTATTTGTTTTACCCTGTAGCCATAGGAAGGAGTTTCTTTCTGTATTGAAAACCTGGGAGAAAGTTTAAAAGGAGGAAAATTGGGATCCTTAAATTATCTTATAAGTTATAACCATTAAATATTAAACGACGATAAGAAAAATATGAATATGTAAATGTAAAAAATAATTATCTTATAACCATTTTTTTTGTTACATTATCTTATAACCATTGAATTCGAAAAATTGTATGAGAAAAAGAGTGATTAAAAGAGAAAAAAAAAAGGATATGAGAAATATAACACATGATAATACGATTGAAAATGAAAGAAAGTAAAAGAAAATACCAAATATGAGAGTGATAAGAAAGGATTTATGAGAAAATTATAGCAATGTAATTAGTATATATATTGTTTTATCCTTACGAGAGAGAAGAGCATTATCTAATTATTAGTTTCAATCTGAAAATTAAGCTTATAATTAGGATTCTCACACTTACAATTAATTTAAATTAACTTAACTTTTTATCTTTGAAAAGGTAATTATTCACGGCACAAAATCAAGTTTGTAAATTTGATTTATCCAATCAACTATGTGTGCAAACCAATTCGTTTTAACGGAACCTAAACGAATATTAAGTAAAGTACTTTTAAAAGTTTATTTAATTTAAAAATAAAATTTCAATTTATTAAAATATAATATTTAATGATATGATAATAATTGTTTTAACTTATTTGAGATAAGTTTTCATTTATTTATATATCAAATCAAAATTTTAAAAAGAATAAATCAAATCTCATAAAAAAATTATGTCAAGTGATTTTTTCAATTTCAGAACTTGTATTTAAGAAATCAACCATGATTTTTCCATACTCACATTTTATACACTCTTTTCTACACTTACTTTTTTTATCTATCTTTTATCATTTTCCATTATCATGTCTCTCTCTCTCTCTCTCTCTCTCTCCCTCTCTCTCTCTCTCTTTCTTTTCTCTACACGTTTGGTAAGACATTTCAACTAGATGAAAGTTGAAATTAGTAGTTGAAATCATGTTATCAGTGTTTGGTTAGGTAGCTTTATTAGAGAGCTACAAGTTTTTCTTGTGAGAAGCTACTTGAAGTAGCTTTTTTAAAAAAACTCTCATTTTCAGCTACTTGTTGAAAATCTATTACAAGTTTATCCGTCAACAACCCCCACTTATAATTCTTTAATAATGAATGATGTTCTCATATGTCATTTTACCATTTTCAGTTAGTTTTATCAAAAACACTTTCGACAAAATCAACTAACTTTTCATCTTTCAACTTTAATATAGCTTTTCAGCTTTTAACTAACTTTGATTTCCCTTTGTGCCTGCATTTAGACACATGGTGTCCAGGTTTGTCACAATGAGGACATCTTTTACCTTTCTTGAAAGCCTTCTTGGGATTTTTAACTTTAACATCGGAGGTATATGATGATTCACTTTCAGAGTATCCCAGCTCACATTTGTTAATGGAATCTTTCTAAATTTCTAACAGTTTGTTTAGGTTTTCAGTTCCCTTAACAAAGTTGGCAAGATTTAAAGTGAGATCTTTGACCTTCTTCTGAAGTTTTGAAATTTCTTCAGAATTGTCTTCAGAACCACCCCTCTTGCATGTAGTTCTCAAGTTCTTCCTTGAGTACAAGGTTTTCTTTCTCATGAGCCTCACTCTTATTACACATTATTGTGTATGCTCTTGAAAGATCCTTATATTCTTGAAAGAGTTCTTTTGAACTAGACAACAAATCATCATATCTCTCTTGTGAATCAGGATCAGATTGAGGTCTTACCTCAGAGTCTGAGTTGTCTGAAGAGGGCAAGCTTGCCATCAGATAGAGGTTTGCTTATTCAGCTGACTCTCCTTCCTCTTCTGAGGTTGAGTCATCCAGGTCTTCTCAGGTAGCCATCAGCCCCTTCTTCTTATTGAAGAACTTCTTCTTCTTAAAGATAGGCTTCTTTATCTTGGGACAATCAGCCTTCATGTGACCTGGATGTTTGCATTCATAGCAAATAATTTTGTCAGAACTGGAAGCTTCCTTAACTGACTTACCATTTTTGCTTCTGATAGGATTGATTCTTTTTGAATTTTCCCTTCTTCCGAAGCATTCTCTTGATCTTCCTACTCAGCAAGGCAAGATCATCATCTTCAAAACTTTCTTCAGATTCTTCATCAGCTTCTGAAGTTTCTTCAGCTGCATGGCTTTCATGGCTCCCTGCCTTGTCTGTTTGGCCTTGGTGTTCACTGCCAATGAATTCTTCTTAGATACATTCTCACCATGTTCTAACTCATGGACTTTGGGAGATCCCAATAGTTCCTCTATTCTCAGGGTATTAAGGTTTTTAGCCTCCTGGATAGCAGTAACCTTGGGCCTCCAAGCATTGGGTAAACTTCAGTCCATTTGTTATTGTCTGAAACCTACCAATCATCTGGTTTCTGACTCATGCATCTTGAACATCTCATATTGATGAACAAGCATGCTAATCTTGGATTGTTTGACATTTTCAGTACCCTCATGGGCTGAAGCCAATGTGTCCCAGATTTCCTTGGCAATGTTGCACCCATGAACTTTCTCATACTTAGGTTTATCCAGGGAATAAACAAAGAAGAGTTTAGCATTGGCATTAAGCTACACACGAGCTTTCTGATCACCTGTCCATTTAGACTTTGGTATGGGCACTCCATCATGCATGGGAACATCATCACCATCAGTGACTATATCCTATAGATCTATGTTGCTGCTCTCAATGAACAATTTCATATGATCTCTCTAGTAATTTTAGTCAACACCATTGAAAGCTGGAAGCCTTGTCACAGAGGCTCCTTCTATGATATAATGGCTTGTGTTTGTAAAGGTTTTCATCTAGATCTTGTCTTCAACACGATCAAGTGCTCTACCCGAGGCTGAGCTCTGATATCTACTATAGGAACACATAGAAAAACACTAGAAGGGGGTTAAATAATGTTTTAATAAAACTTTGCTATTTTTCAGAAACCTTTTCGCAAACTAAGTTTATAAAATTTCAGACAGGTTTTAAAGGTTGTCTGAGATTTTGTTATGTGTCTGAAACACTTCAGACAGTGTATCTAAAAATATATTCTTAACAGATTTTCACAAGTGTTTTATATAAACTCAATTTCAGAACACTCTTCTCGTTAGTTAAAACCGAATGTAAAGAGAAAAGGGTTAGAGAAGCACTCAACCATGATTTATCCTGATTCACTCACTACCACTGTGAGCTACGTCTAGTCCGAGAGCCAACTAGCTTCTGGATTTTCTCCACTAATCTCAAACATATTACAAGTATTTCCGAGCCTCTTCAAGCTCTAAACAACAAGTATTGTTTGCACACCTAGCGTCTCCGGGATCTTACAAGTATTGTTTTCTAATCTAGCCTCTTCAAAGCTCCAAACAACAATTGTTTACAAAGAATTATGAACTTCGAACACAAAGTTCTTCGATTAGAAAGATGTACAAATATTACATTGATTTAACACTGGATATGAAAGTTTTTGTACAAAGAAATTAGAGTAAATCTAAAATATTTTTACGTCGTTTTCTTTCAAAGTATTTTGCGCATATGTTGTGTTGTACGTTTGGCAAGTGTACCAATCGTTACTGTAGTAAAAAATATCATCCTCAGGGATTGAAATTGTTGAGTACTAGTTCAGTAATTTACACTAAGTTTGAGAAATTATAAAACTGAATTGGAATGCTAAATTATAAAATAAACGAAGTATAAAGATAACTAAAATTATAAAGGAAATTCAATTACTAAAACAACGTTAGAGAATTGATTTCGTATTCTTCCTTATAGGTTCTTCCCCTTTTCAGCTGATGCAAGTATTCTAACTATCCATTTGAATTAATTAAGAGTTGTTTACCCCTAATTCCTTAGGCAAGTAAATCTGTTCATTGGACCCTAATCCCCAATTCCTTAGGAAAATTATGAAATCCAATATAACTATGAAAAACACATTATCATCTCATATGAAAACTAATTAAGCAAACCCAATTTCCCAATTGTGATAAAGCTTAACTTGTTCTACCTCTAATCACAAACAATCCCCAATTTCCCAATTGTGAAATTGCTCATAGAATAACCATTCACCAATGGACAATAGAAACAGAGATAGAACACAAGGAAAATTAGAATTACTAAGCTTCAACGAAATAGGTTCAGAACATATAATTCAGAAAACTACATCAATCCCCTAACTAAGAAAATTAGCTATGCATAATGTAAAAGATAGAACCACAAGTTATTGAAGCAATTGGTTGCATGAAGGTAGCCTCCACCTCCCGATCTTGGCTTTCTTCTCAGCTGTCCTTTCGTCTTCTGCAAAACTCTATCTCTTCTGCCTTCCATGGTAAAACCCCCTCTATTCATTTATAATGAATTGCCTTTAATCTGGGCCAAGCCCACTTTACAACTCAAAAGTCACGTATTAGGTCGAACCACATGCATGGAAAAATCCACAACCTGCCTGTGGTTTGTGCTTCACACCATATTTGCCTAAGAGTAACTCAAATTGCTTATTGCAAAAGTGTGAACCTCCATCACTAATGATTGCTCTAGGCACACCAAATCTAGTAAAAATGTGTTTCTTAATGAAAGAAACCACAACCTTAGCATCATTGGTTGGTAATGCACTAGCCTCTACCCACTTAGACACATAGTCTACAACAACCAAAATGTATTGGTTTGAAAAGGAGGAAGGAAATGGCCCCATAAAATCTATACCCCAAACATAAAAAATTTCAACTTCAAGGATACTATTTAAGGGCATCTCATTCCTCTTTGAAATATTCCCCACTCTTTGACATCTATCACACCTCTCAATAAAATGACGAGCATCTTTAAAAAGAGTAGGCCAATAAAATCCACTCTGTAACACCTTAGAAGCTATCTTTTCCCCACTAAAATGCCCTCCATAATCTGATCCATGACAATGCCAAAGAATACTCTTAAACTCATCCTCAGGAACACATCTCCTAAGTATCCCATCAACACATCTCCTAAACAACAAAGGATCATCCCAAAAATAAAATTTGGCATCATGCAAAAAAATTTTCCTTTGCTGAAAAGTAAAGTCATGAGGAATTATACCAGCTGCCATAAAATTAGCAAAATCAGCAAACCATGGTAAAGAAGTAATGGCCAACAACTTCTCATCTGGGAACTCTTCTGAAATAGGCTTGTCATCCTTGTTGCCCTCATCAAGCTTCAATCTTGAGAGATGGTCAGCCACCAAATTTTGCTTCCCTTGCTTATCCCGGATTTCCAAGTCAAACTCTTGCAATAAGAGAATCCATCGAATCAAGTGTGTCTTGACATCCTGTTTAGCAAACAAATATCTCAAAGCATCATGGTCAGTATACACAATTACCTTAGAACCCACAAGATAAGGTTTGAATTTATCAAAAGCAAACACAACAGCAAGCAACTCCTTTTCAGTCGTGGCATAATTCTTTTGAGCATCATTCAACACACGACTCGCATAATATATAACATGAAAAAAATTGTCTTTTCTCTGCCCCAATACAACACCTACAACATAGTCACTAGCATCACACATAATTTCAAATGGCAAAGGCCAATCAGGTGCTGTAATAACAGGAGTGGAAACAAGTTGCTGCTTAATGGTGTTGAATACTTGTAGACATGCATCATCAAACACAAAAGAGGCATCTTTTTAAAGCAAATTAGTCATAGCCTTGGCTATTTTAGAAAAATCTTTGATAAACCGCCTATAAAACCCTGCATGTACTAAAAATCTTCTAACCCCTTTAACATTCACAGGTGGTGGCAATTTTTCAATTACCTCTACTTTGGCTCTATCAACCTCAATACCTTTAGCATAAATTCGATGACCAAGGACAATACTTTCTCTTACCATAAAGTGCGTGGCATTTCTCCCAGTTAAGCACCAAATTAGTTTCCTGGCATCTTTTTAGCACTAAAGTCAGGTTAGTGAGGCAAGAATCAAACGAAGAGCCAACTACAGAAAAATCATCCATAAAGATCTCAATGCAATTTTCAATTAAATCAGAAAAAATGGAAAACATACACCTCTGAAATGTAGAAGGTGCATTGCAGAGACCAAATGGCATCCTCCTGTAGGCAAATACTCCATAAGGGCATGTAAAGGCTGTCTTCTCTTGATCTTCAGGAGCCACTGCAATCTGGTTGTAACCAGAATAACCATCCAAAAAGTAGTAGTACTTATGCCCTGCCAATCTCTCCAACATTTGATCAACAAAAGGGAGAGGAAAATGGTCCTTCCTCGTTGCTTGATTAAGTCTCCGGTAGTCAATACACATACGCCAACCTGTAACTTTTCTGGTTGGGATGAGCTCATTGTTCTCATTCATCACTACCGTCATACCACCTTTCTTTGGTACAACCTGCACAGGACTAACCCACTCACTGTCAGAAATTGGGTAAATTATACCTGCATCCAAGAGCTTAATAACCTCTTTTTTCACCACCTCTTTCATAGTTGGGTTGAGCCTTCTTTGGGGTTGACGCACAAGTTTAAAGTCCTCTTCCATAAAAATTTTATGCATACAAAAAGTAGGACTAATACCTTTCAAATCATCAATAATCCAACCCAAAGTAGATTTGTGCTCTCGCAACACCCTCAAAAGTTTCTCTTCCTCAACATCAGTCAACTCATTGCTCACAATTACAGGGTGAAGCTTCTGCTCATCCAAGAACCTATACTTAAGGTGGGAAGGGAGTTGTTTCAATTCTATCTTTGATGTTTCTTCAACTACTCCCTCATCTCTTTTTAGTTCTTCGACCCCTCTCTTGGAAATGGATAATGGCTTAAGAGCTTCTAATTGGTAAAGACAATCCACTACTTCTTCATCATCTACTTCCTCACTAAACTTTTTTGCTCCCATCTTCATCAACAAGGCTCCCTCTAATGGACTCTTCCTCATATATTTTCCTAACTCTTCTATCACAAGAGAATCAATGACTTCTACCCGAAAACAATCCACCTTGTCCACCGGGTGCTTTAAAGCTTCTTTTACAGAAAAAGTAACTTTCTCATTCGCCACTCTCAACATCAACTCACCTTGTTGTACATCTATTAATGCTCTTCCAGTGGCTAAAAGTGGTCTTCCTAAAATGATTGGGACCTTAGTATCTTCTTCCATGTCAAGCACTCAAAGTCAGCTGGGAATATAAATTTATCTACCTTTACCATGACATCCTCCACAACTTCATAAGGATAAGTGACTGAATGATCTGCCAGTTGAAGAGATATCATGGTAGGCTTCACTTCTCCAATACCCAACCCCTTAAAGATGGATAAAGGCATCAAATTGATGCTTGCTCCAAGGTCACACAATGCTTTACCAACCATCAAATTTTCAATCTCACATGGAATTACAAAGCTTCCTGGGTCCTTCAACTTAGGAGGCAATTTTTGTTGAATTATTGCACTGCACTCCTTTGTGAGCATGATGGTTTCATCTTCTTGAAGCTTCCTTTTTCTAGACAGCAAGTCCTTCATGAATTTGGCATAGCTGGGCATTTGCTCCAACGCTTCAGCAAAAGGAATATTGATGTGGAGCTTCTTAAAGACATCAAGGAACCTTGCAAATTGCTTCTCTTGCTCTTTTTTCTTCAACCTTTGAGGGAATGGAACATTCGGAGTAGGAATAACAACATTCCCTTTATCTTCACTTGCCTTACCAACATCTCCCTCATTCTTTTTCTCACAATTTTTCTCATTTTCATTTTTCTCAATATAATTTTTCTCACTATTTTTCTCTTCATTTTTTTCTTCTTCTACCACCACTACATAATCAATTTCTTTCTTTTTCTCTCCTTCCACTTCAACCTTTTTCTCCCTCCTCAACACCTTTCCACTCCTCAAATGAATTGCCTTGCAATGTTCCCTTGGGTCGGGAATGGTGTCACTAGGAAAGGTACCAGGGGATCTCTCTGAAAGCTGTCTTGAAATTTGACCAATCTGATTCTCCAAATTTCTGATTGAAGCTTCCTGGTTCTTGAAATTTGTCCTAGTATCAGTCATGAAATTGGAAGTTTGCTCTACAAAAGTAGAGGTTTGCAAGGAAAACTTCTCTAAAGCACTCTCCAAATTAGACATCTTGCTCCCTTGATTGCTAGATTGTGCTTGATATTGATATGGAGGCCTTGGTTGATTAGATTGTCCTTGACCACTCCAAAGTCTATTTGGTGGGTTTCTCCAACCTGAGTTGTAGTTATTAGAATATTGATTCTGTTGTTGCCCCACTACATTAACATGTTCCTCTAGCTGATTGGCTTGACATTCACCATTTTGATGCGTTCCTCCACAAAAGTCACATACCAAGGAAGGTGTATTAATCGCATTAGCTTGCATACTACCCAATTGTTGAGTCAGATTAGTAATTTGTTGGGTCAACAACTTGTTTTGAGCAAGAATAGCATCCAAAGTATTAACTTCCAATACTCCACCCTTCCTGTTTTGGCGGTCAAACTGCATATTCACTGTATTGTTAGCCATCAATTCAATAGTCTCCATGGCTTCCTCTGGTGTTTTCAAATTAAATGACCCTCCACTTGCTGCATCCAAAATTGCCTTACAAGAGGGTGAATGACCATTATAGAAAATTTTTACCTGCAGCCAATTTAGTAAAGCATGATGAGGACACTTCCGAAGTAGCTCTTTGTACCTTTCCCATGCCTCATATAATGATTCAGACTCTTGTTGCACAAAAGTGGGATCTCACTCCTCATTCTCGCTGACTTGGATGGAGGAAAGTATTTGTTCACAAACTTAGCAGCCAAATCATCCCATGTAGAAATACTCCCTTGTGGTTGTGACTGAAGCCAACTCTTGGCTTTATCCCGTAATGAGAAAGGAAAAAGCCTTAAGCGGACTGTATCATCAGTAGCTCCATTGATTTTCAAGGTATCACAGATTGCAAGAAAATTATCCAGGTGAGAATTTGGATCCTCTGAAGCTGCACCTCCAAACTGATTTTGTTGGATGACTTGTAGGAGTGCAGGCTTAATTTCAAAGTTGTTGGCCTGAATGGGAGGCCTCACAATACTCCCCCTGTAGCAATTAGGATCTAGCATAGAATAGTCCCGCAAGGTCCTTCTCACATTAGCAGCTTCTTCCGCCATTGGTGGTTCTTGCTCTCCTTGAATTTTGTTCTCTTGTTGGTTAGCTAGTGCTTGTCTTGCTCTTTCTCTCTTCCTTCTTCTTGCACTACCTCTATTTCTTCTAGCAGTCCGTTTAATTTCCGGATCAAAAAGCAAATCTTCCGGGGCAACAATATGCGAACAACTAAAATAAAAAAAATTTACAACAAGTAATACATGTAGGAACACAGGGAAACACTAGAAGGGGGTTGAATAGTGTTTCTAAATATTTTAGAAAGCTTTTCGCAAACAGGTGTTAAAAACACGATTTCAGACAGTCTTTTAAGGGGCTGTCTGAAGTTTTCAGACGGCTTGTAAAAACTGATTTTAAAAGATGTTTTGTGCCTTTATAAAATATCAGATTAATTATTCTGACCCCTTGATTAGTATAAAAAGAATTGATAAGAGATAAGGGTAAGAGAACTTAGCCAAGGAATTTATCCTGGTTCACTCACTACCACTGTGAGCTACGTCCAGTCCCAATGCCAACTAGCAATTGGATTTTCTCTTAATCTTTCAAAATTACAAGTATTCTTTTACAGTCAAGCCTCTTCAGGCTCTACAACCAAGTATTCTTTTACAGACAAGCCTCTCCAGGCTCAAACCAACAAGTATTCTTTTTCAGACAAGCCTCTCCAGGCTCAAACCAACAAGTATTCTTTTTCAGACAAGCCTCTCCAGGCTCAACAAATAAATACTGAGAAGATAAAGTGCTTAAGCTTACAAACTATATCAGTCTTGAAGCTTAAACAATTACAAATGTACAGAAAAACTGAGGTATGCTCAGGATGTTACAATATGTGTAAATATTTTCAGAGTTGTTGCAGCGAAAAACTTGTAGAGTTTTTGGTTCTTTTTCAAAATCAAAATCTTCTCTCTTTTTGATGGTCTTCAAAGGAGGGGGTATTTATACCCAATCTTCAATCCGTTGAAATACCACCGTTTAGAGATAGCATTAAATGCTATTTAATCCGTTGTGAGACATGCTTCTGAGAGCTCTGATATTTCTGACACGGTACAAGGTTGCTCCTGCCATAAAGCTGCTACAAATGTTGCTGCAGAGACTGTGTTGCAGAGATTTCCTCAGTGGTGTATGAAATTCAAAAACACCAGGAAAGGTCTCTGTGTTCCTTGCTATAAACGTGTTTGAAAAGGTACGTGCAGCAGAGGTTCAGAAAAGTCTTCATAAACTTCAGCAGAGGGTGCCACGTCATAAATGAGACTTCAGACGACTTCAATACTTCAGACTAGAGGTGCCACGTCATCAAAAGACTTTAGACGGCACTGATACTTCAGACGGGTTGAACTTCTTCAGACAGCTTCAACTCTTCAGACGAGTTCTGCTTCTTCAGACAGCTTCAACACTTAGTCTTTTTTTATGTAGGCTCATAGTGACTCTTGCTGAAATCATAGATAAAATATTATAGCATATGTGTATCTATGATAAATACTTTAAGTCAAATTTGTCAACCATTAAAACTTGGGAATCTAGTTGTCTTAAAACATCATAAACAACCTTATGATATTTTTGAGACTCAACAATACAGAATAATAGGAAAAAAATATTCCAAAATACCTAAAAATAAAAACAGAATAGTATTAACAATCTAAATTCTACAACTCAAATCTCAAGTTTATTAGCTTACTAATATCAACAAAAAATTCAATCCCCGGCAACGGCGCCAAAAACTTGTTGTACGTTTGGCAAGTGTACCAATCGTTACTGTAGTAATAAAAATATCATCCTCAGGGATTGAAATTGTTGAGTACTAGTTCACTAATTTACGCTAAGTTTGAGAAATTATAAAACTGAATTGGAATGCTAAATTTTAAAATAAACGAAGTATAAAGATAACTAAAATTATAAAGGAAATTCAATTACTAAAACAACGTTAGAGAATTGATTTCGTATTCTTCCTTATAGGTTCTTCCCCTTTTCAGCTGATGCAAGTATTCTAACTATCCATTTGAGTTAATTAAGATTTGTTTACCCCTAATTCCTTAGGCAAGTAAATCTGTTCATTAGACCCTAATCCCCAATTCCTTAGGAAAATTATTAAATCCAATAGAACTATGAAAAACATATTATCATCTCATATGAAAACTATTTAAGCAAACCCAATTTCCCAATTGTGATAAAGCTTAACTTGTTCTACCTCTAATCACAAACAATCCCCAATTTCCCAATTGTGAAATTGCTCATAGAATAACCATTCACCAATGGACAATAGAAACAGAGATAGAACACAAGGAAAATTAGAATTACTAAGCTTCAACGAAATAGGTTCAGAACATATAATTCAGAAAACTACATCAATCCCCTAACTAAGAAAATTAGCTATGCATAATGTAAAAGATAGAACCACAAGTTATTGAAGCAATTGGTTGCATGAAGGTAGCCTCCACCTCCTGATCTTGGCTTTCTTCTCAGTTGTCCTTTCGTCTTCTGCAAAACTCTCTATCTCTTCTGCCTTCCATGATAAAACCCCCTCTATTCATTTATAATGAATTACCTTTAATCTGGGCCAAGCCCACTTTACAACTCAAAAGTCACGTATTAGGTCAAACCACAGGCATGGAAAATCCACAACCTGCCTGTGGTTTGTTCTGACTTCAATTTATCACTTCTGATGTGTTTCCATAGGTGTGGATCGATCCACAGGTTGCTTGTGGAACTTTCTGACTTCAATTTTACAGCTCTGCAGCATTTCCACAGGCATGGATCGATCCACAACCTGCCTGTGGATTTCTCTGACTTCAAAACTCCATTCTAAAACATTTCCACAAGCATGGGATGATCCACAAGTGAGTTGTGGAATCTTCTTTCTTGCCTTTTCTCATTCCATTTGATTCCAACTTGATACTTTCCCTTCATCTTCTTTCCAAAACATGATTAATGCACCTAAAACATTCATTTACAAAGAAAAACATGAAAACCAAAAGTATAATCTAAAACAAAAATAATACATGATAAAATAAACTAAATGATGCAGTAATGTATGCAAATGGCCTAAACTAAAGCATGAATGCAAAGACAATTTAAACACACATCATGTTGCTTCAACTTTGCTTCACAAAGACCACTGGTATTTATTGGCTTTGAGCATGAGAGCGTTGTTGAGAAGTCCACTGAGAGATCACATTTAATGCTCTTCATCCCGTTGAGACACAACTCTGAAGAATATAAGACTAAGTCCCTAGGACTTGGGTTCGAACCACAGAAGGTTCCCTTTGGGGAATAATCCACCTTAGGGGGGGTGGATAAGCTCAAGTAGTTAACGCTCCAGACACGGTCATAGGCCAAGGTTAAGGGTCGTAGTTAGGGCTGGGGCGTTTCACAAAAAGTAGCTCAATTGGTAATGGTTCTTAAGAATCTAAGACTAAGTCCCTAGGTCTTAGGTTCAAACCATGGAAGGTTCCCTTTGGGGAATAATCCACCTTAGGGGGGTGGAGAAGCTCAAGTAGTTAACGCTCCAGACATAGTCATGAGCCAAGGTTAAGGGTCGTAGTCAGGATTGGGGCATTTCACAAAAAGTAGCTCAATTGGTAGTGGTTTTTAGGAATCAAAGACTAAGTCCCTAGGTCTTAGGTTCGAACCACGGAAGGTTACCTTCATGGAATAATCCACCTTAGGGGGGGTGGAGAAGCTCAAGTAGTTAACGTTCCAGACACGGTCATGGGCCAAGGTTAAGGGTCGTGGTCAGGGCTGGGGCGTTACATTTTCTGTCATAAGTTTATTTTCCTTCTGAAGAGAATGACTATCATGAATTGTATCTTCTGGAGATTTAAGTTTCATAGTTTTTATTTGTTCAAAGAGTTTAAAATGAGATTATTGCAGATAATGATTTGTCTTAAACAGTTTCTCATTTTCACTCTTCAAATCTTCATTTACTTTGTGAGCTTCTGTCAATTGCGCTTTGAGTAAAGCATATTTTTGTGCTAGTGTGTGTGAATCAAAAAGTAAATTTTCAAATGAATCTTATAGTTCCTTATAAGAAGATGAGTTAGAATCAAATACCTCATCTTCTTCTTTGTTTGCCATGAGACAAATTGGTTGTTTCTTCTTCAGGATCGTCTTCTGAAGAGCTTTCTGAGTCATCCTGGGTAGCCATCATGGCTTTCTTCTTTTTTGAGAAGTTTCTGAACTCCCTTTTTAGTTGTGGATATTCCGCCTTCATATGTCCAAGTTTATTACATTCAAAACATATGATTTGTGCTATTCCTTTTTCTAATTTTTGTCCTTCTTTTCTAGGTATGAAGTTTCTTTTTCCTTTTCCTTTCCTTCTTATCATTCTCTGTATTCTTTTGGAGATGAATGCAAGTTCATCTTCATTTCCAGAGGTTGATTTTTCTTCTTCATACTCTTGTTCTTTAACGTCAGTAGTTGAGTTTAGTAAAGAAGAATTAGAACTTTGACTTGTATTGCTTTTTCTTGATGTGCTAGCCTTGAGTGCAATTGTTTTTCCTCTTCTTGTTAGTATTTCATCCATGAGTTCTTTTTCATGAACTTTAAGTGATCCAAGAAGTTCATCTAACTTCATGACAGTAAGATCCTTTGCTTCTTGAATGGTTGTTACTTTGGGTCTCCAAATTTTTTGTAGACTCCTAAGTATTTTTCTGACTTGGTCTTGGTTTGTGTAGCTTTTTCCAAGAGATTTTAAGTCATTAATGATGAGGATGAATCTGCTGAACATTTCATTAATTGACTCATGGTCTAGCATATTAAACATTTCATATTGATGAATAAAAATATTTATTTTTTATTTTTTTACTTGATCTGTTCCTTCATGTGCTATTCTAAGAGTATCCCATATATCTTTTGCAGTAGCACATCCTGCTACTTCATCATATTCTCCTGTGCTAAGAGCACATAGTAGATAAATTTTAGCTTTGGAGTTTAGAAGATATTTTTGTTTTTCTTTTGAGGTCTAAGCTTCTCTAGCTTTAGGTTGTGGTGGTTCTTCCTCTACTATCTGAGCAGGTTCATCTCCTTCTTTAAGTTGAGATGTTATTCTGGTTCTTTTGGTAAGAGGAATGAAATTTCCTTTTTCAACAAAGGCAGGAGGTGTATTTGTTGAGGATCCCTCTGGAATGAACATTCCAACTTCATGATTTACCATTTCCCCTTTGTTGATCTTTTTCCTCTCGCACGGTTAAATGTGTTCAACCCTAGAGGCAAGCTCTGGCACCAATTGAACTAAATATTGTAGTCACAAGAAGGGGGGGTTCAATTATGATCTGTTAAAACTTTTAATAATTTCTGCAAGAACTTCTAAAATTATATCCGCTCAAGAATATCTTCTTGGCTAATGTTAGAAGCTTATTTTTCAAATTAAACAATAAATCACAATACTAATTATTCCAATTATAAATCTATGATTTGAGTAATGCTATGTAATGAAAATAGAGTCCTTTCTTGTTGAAAGGTTTCTTTGGAAAAATACAAATAATAATTTTAGCAAATCACATACATAGGTATTAGGTAGATTTGAAAATACTTGATATACAAATGGATTTGTTCTTCTAGATTTAAAGAATATGAGATTAACTTCTCCTTTTTAGGAAGATTAATTTAATGAACTGATGCAGACAAGATGCTTTAATTAGAGAGTTAAAGTTAGTATTTTATACTGGTTCACCCTTTAAACCTTAGGGCTACGTCCAGTCACTACTCATAGTAGGATTTTCACCATGTCAAGCTTGAAGTATAAGTATTCTTTCATCTTCACAGCCTCCATAGGCTCCTTGGTGCAACATACCTCCTAGTGTTCTTCTACAGCCTCTACAGGTTCCTACACATTATTTTTCTACAGCCTCTACAGGCTCCTATACAATATTCTTCTACAACCTATGTAAGCTCACAGTATTCTTCTTCAGCCTATGCAGGCTCACTATTACAATACAATATTGAGATTTTGTCGTTTTTGTCTCACCCAATATAAGCACAAATCTCTACAAAATATACACATATCCCCCAAAAAGAACTAACACTGCCTTGTTAGTCTTGAGAGTTACAATCAATGATTTTGAATAATAATTACAAACAAAGGTTCAAGATTTAACAATGAAATAAGCACAACCAAAAGATTGTGAGCCTAAGAACACCTTTTCTGAATTTCCCAACAATTACAACACAAGAGTAATGATATAGCATAAAGAGGTATTTCTCCTTAAGGTACAAAATGCAATTTTGATGCGCTTATATGCTTTTTCTAGTTCTGTGTGTTTTGGTATTAAGAGGAGGCTTTTATTTATAGCCAAGGATAGATCAAAAAAGCCGTTGGAGAGCCTTGGGGATTGGTCAAGCTCTTAGCTGGTCAGGGAGGACTTGTCACTATCATGTGGCAGCTTTTCTCTTTCATCAGGTTTAACCAAGCTTCCTTCAACAGGGATATTCTTCTAGAGCCAGTTTTTTAATTTTGTTTGAGCTTGTAACATCCTAAATTTTATTAAATAAAATAAAATTAAATTAATTAATAAAGTAGAAGAAATAAATAAATAAATAATGGTATTAATATTATTAGTAGTTCTATCCATAAGGCTATTTTAAATTTAAAAGAGGATAAGGAGGTTGAGAATGGGCCCAAGCCCAATTAGGCATTTTAGTAAGGAGGGGTTATCAGTTCACCCTAATCCTTATTTTTCAAATCGTCAGAGAGCGAAACGCTAAGGAGGAGAGAAACGACGTCTCAAGAGGAGGTTGCTGGAGAATAATCATCAAGAACCAAGAAAGAGCCCTTCTTGCTGTTCGATCTTCACCTTCAAGGTACGGTGGGGGAAGGGGAGCTGCTTGTATGTGCATGTGGGGGTGCTTGGGTAGCTCTAAGACTTTAAATTCGATTAGATATATGTATATGTTGAGTATGGTATGATGAAAATTGTTGATTGATGACTGATTTTATGAATCTTGATGAATTCTTGTATGAAATGGAAGAGGATAGCGAAAATAGCGAAAATGGGTAAATAAGGGTTGATGATTTGGGGTTTTGATGGATTAACTGTATAATCTGTATAAAGATTGGTGTTTTTACTGAGTTTAGTTGATATAAACGTATATGATTGATGTTTTAACAAAGAAGATTGATTAAAGGTTGAATAAAGAGGTTTAGAAGTGGTAGAAGTCGCCAAAACTGTCATCTGCGTCGCGAGTAATCGATTACAGAAGTCTGTAATCGATTACCAAGGCTTTCTGGGCAACCTGGAGCGATGTTTGCTTGCAGGTAATCGATTACAAAGATGTTGTAACCTATTACCAGAGTGTTTGCTTGCAGGTAATTGATTACAGAGGGTTTGTAATCAATTACCAGAGTGTTTGCTTGCAGGTAATCGATTACAGAGGGTTTGTAATCGATTACTAGAGTGTTTGCTTGCAGGTAATCGATTACAGGGGGCTTGTAATCGATTACCAGAGTGGACTTGTGACCCTTGTGTTTGTTGATGATTGTTAGACATAGATTGTGATGTGAGTGTGATGATATAAATGTCTCCTTTGATGATAAATGTTTATACTATTGTGATGTATGATGATAACGATGATGTATTGATGTATTGAGTATATGATGATGATGTATGAGATGTGTGATGATGCCATGTTGATGTAATGAGCCTAAGAGGTAGGAGATGATTAATGATTATATATTGATGCATTGAGCATGCGATGTATTTCATGATTATGATGATGATGATTGATGATGCTTATGATGAATTATGATGAGGATGATTGATGATGATTTTGTGATGATGATAACGATGATGATGATGTATTTAACCTCATGATGTTGACTATGCCTTGAGCATATGAAGTGATACCTGAGTTGTGCGGGCCCAACGAGGGGGTACAACTCAGGAGGTGAACTACACGGACCCAACGAGGGGGTGCAGAGGCCATGATGGGGCGTTTGATGCACGGACCCAACGGGGGGGGGGGGGTGCAACCTAGGGATGATAGAATCGCACGGGCCCAACGAGGGGGTGCAACCTAGGGTCGAATGTCGTTGTGCGGGCCCAATGAGGGGGTGCAACCTACCGGTTTGTGTGGTGACACCGATGGACCATCATTGGTAACAACTAGGAGATTGACGAGGTGCACCCATTGTGCGGAGTTCCAAGTCATGATCCTTGGGATGAGGTGGATGAGTTTTGGTGTGCATGAATATAGATGAACATGCATTGCATCTGAGGATGAGATAGAATTATATTATGATGATATGAGTATTACTGATGAAATGAGTATTAAGTGTTGAGAATAGAGAATGTGTTTTCTTGGTGAATTATGATGTGTGATTTATATATATATATATATATTATGAAGAGGATATTGATGATTTGTTATATGATGAATTATTGATGATTATTATATGATGAATTACTTAAGGATTGAGTATGTGGTGCGATAAATAATGATGTTGTGCTATGTGTGGGTGAGGATAGGGTAGCCTTCTGTGTGCATGTATGAGTGGTATTCTTTTCCTCACCGTTATACTGTGGTTAATTTTACAGGTGATGATAATGACACGACTGGTGTCGAGTATTGATTGAAGGGAGTGTCGCTCTGATACTTGTGACATCAGGGCATAGTATTGGGGTTTTACCTTATGTTTCTAATTAGGAAGAGATTTTGGTAAATTGTTTTAAGTGCCTTACATGGCTAGTAGGATATTTTGATGTTGATACTTGAGATTCCGCTGCTTTAAGTATTTGAAAATAGTTGACTTCTATTTTTATTTTATATGAGTTGACTTTGAAATGAATGACGTTTTAAACGATGAGAAATGTGAACCTTTTTACCCGTTGTGGGACACTGTTTTTCCTATATTTTAATTTATTGTATAATAGTTAGGGGTAGAAGGGTGTCACATTAAGTGGTATTAGAGCAGGTCGGTTCACCGGCCTTGCGTTATGTGTTTACTGTGCTTCTGTGGTGCTAAAGTGTTATGTGATTGAGTGAATTGTGCTATTTGTTTTGATTGAATTAATTGTGTGACTTATTTACTTTTCTGTAAACCAGAAGAGTAATGGCTGAGGGTAGGAATGATCGAGCAATGGCTGAAGCCTTAATGGCTATGGCGCAGGCTGTTGGCAACCTAAACCAACATCACGAGGTGGATTGGCTTGCACGGTTCTAGAAGAACCATCCACCTACTTTTCGTGGGGTTATGACCCTGACAGTGCTGCTGACTGGATATTCGAGATCAAGAAGATCTTTAGAGCGATGGACTGCGCGATGGTACAAAAGGTGACATTAGCCGCGTTCATGTTATCAGGGGATGCCGGATTCTGGTGGCAGAGCATCTATAAGAGGATGATAGATGAGGGCACCGCGTTGAGCTGGGATAACTTCAAGAGGTTGTTCCTTGAGAAGTACTTCCCTCATGATGTTCGTAACAAGAAACAGATAGAGTTTCTTGAGTTAAAGCAAGGGGATGGAACCGTGGCAGACTACGTATCCAACTTTGAAGCGTTAGTCCGATTTTGTCCTACATATGAGGGAGCTGCTAACGAAGAGTCAAAGTGTGTAAAGTTTCTCAGCGGTCTTTGTCCAGAGATCAAGCAAATGTTCAACTACCAAGGATTGACGCGTTTTCACGAGCTGGTGAACAAATGCAGAATTTATGATGAAGACAGCAGGGCTAGAGCGGCGCATTACAAGAGTGGAGGGCCTTTGAGAAATCAGAACAAGTTCCAATCAAGTAACAAGGGCAAACCGTATTCTCGCGCAACTGGAAGCTCCAAGTTTGGAGGTGGCAGTGAGGGTACAGTGCAGAAGAAGAGTTACGCTCTGGCGACTAGTCAAGCGTCCAAGGGTGGAAGTGTTGGTTCTACCACTACTAATACTTGCTTCAAATGCGGGAAGGAGGGACACCGAGCAAATCAATGTGAAGATAAAGAGATCACCTGCTACAATTGTCAAGGGAAGGGACATATTTCTCGCAATTGTCCTCAAAAGACACAAGGTACGGTAGCGGCGAGTGGAGGTGCCAGTGGGAGCGCCAGTAAACCTAAAGCTACTGGGAGAGTCTTTTCCTTGAGTGGTACTAAAGCTGCTCAATCCGAGGACTTGATCCAAGGTACTGGTTTCATTTCGGGTAATCCTTTAGTTGTTTTATTCGATTCTGGTGCGACTCACTCTTTCATATCACATGCTTGTGTGTCTAAATTAAAATTACTTGTTTCTTCCTTGCCTTTTGTATTGAGTGTGGAAACGCCAGCTAGTGGGTCGGTTTCTACTTCTGATGTGTGCCTAAATTGTTTTATTCATGTTAATGGTAGAGAATTCCTAGTTGATTTGATTTGTTTGCCTATAAGTCAACTAGACATTATTCTTGGTATGGACTGGTTATCTTCCAATCATGTCCTTTTAAATTGTGCTGATAAATTTGTTGTGTTTGGTCACCCTGTTGAGAGTAAGAATAAGGACCTTTTGACTGCCAACCAAGTAAAGGCGTCTCTGAGGGAAGATGCCCAGGCTTACATGTTACTAGCTTCTTTGAAATCTGAGAGTAGTGCAATTGTTAGTGAGATACCTGTAGTGTGTGAGTATCCTGAGGTGTTTGCTGATAATGTGTCTAGTCTACCACCCGAGAGAGATAGAGTTTTCTATAGATTTAGTACCGGGTACGGGACCGATTTTAACTGCACCTTATAGGATGTCACCCATAGAATTAGCAGAGCTTAAGAAATAATTAGAAGACTTGTTAGAGAATAAGTTTGTGAGGCCTAGTGTATCACCCTGGGGAGCGCCTGTTTTGTTAGTAAAGAAGAAGGATGGTAGTATGAGGTTGTGTACAGATTACCGCCAGTTGAACAAGGTAACCATTAAGAATAAGTATCCTTTGCCTAGGATAGATGATCTAATGGATCAGTTAGTGGGGGCGAGTGTGTTTAGAAAGATCGATCTTAGGTCGGGCTATCATCATATTAGAGTTAAGGAAGAGGATATACCTAAGACTGCTTTTAGAACTAGGTATGGGCAATATGAGTATCTGGTAATGCCTTTTGGTGTGACTAATGCTCCTGGAATTTTTATGGACTACATGAACAGGATTTTTCACCCTTATTTGGATAAATTTGTAGTTGTCTTTATAGATGATATACTAATTTATTCCAAAACTAAGGAGGAGCATGAGGAACATTTAAGGCAGTACTTCAGATTCTTAAGGATAAACAGTTATATGCTAAGATGTCCAAGTGTGATTTCTGATTAGAAGAAGTAAGTTTCTTGTGTCATGTGATTTCTAAAAGGGGTATAGGTGTTGATCATTCTAAGGTAGAAGTCGTACTTAAGTGGGAGGCTCCTAAGTCAGTAAGTGAGATTAGAAGTTTCGTTGGGTTGGCTGGGTACTATAGGAGATTCATAGAGGGGTTTTCTAAGTTAGCCTTGCCTTTGACTAAGTTGACTAGGAAGGGAGTTGCTTTTGTGTGGAATAGTAAGTGCGGGCTTAGCTTCCAAACCCTTAAGGAAAAGTTGACTAGTGCACCAGTGTTAGTGTTGCCTGATCTTAGTAAATCCTTTGTAGTGTACTGTGATGCCTCTAAGATGGGTTTAGGTGGGGTGTTAATGCAAGAGGGTAAAGTAGTAGCATATGCCTCTAGGCAATTGAAAATTCATGAGAGAAACTACCCTACCCATGACCTAGAGTTAGCGGTTGTAGTGTTTGTGTTGAAGATGTGGAGGCATTACTTGTATGGTTCCAGGTTTGAGGTTTTTAGTGACCATAAGAGCCTTAGATATTTGTTTGACCAGAAAGAGCTGAACATGAGGCAAAGGAGATGGTTAGAGTTTCTAAAGGACTATGATTTTGAGTTGAGTTACCACCCTGGTAAGGCTAATGTAGTAGCTGATGCCTTAAGCAGAAAATCTATTCATGTTAGTTCCCTGATGATTAAGGAAATGGATCTCTTAACTCAGTTTAGAGATTTGAGTTTAGCTTGTGAGGTGACTCCTGATAGTGTGAGGCTAGGAATGATTAGAGTAAGTAATGATTTGTTGAAGGACATTAGCAAAGCCTAATTAGAAGATCCATTTTTGGTGACTAGGCGAGAGGCTATAGAAGGGGGTAGTGGTGGAGATTTTATTCTAGGTACAGATGGAGTAGTAAGGTTTGGAGACCGAGTGTGTATACCTAGTGAACCTACTATTAAACGTCTAGTACTTGAAGAGGGGCATAGGAGTAAGCTTAGTTCTCACCCAGGATCGACTAAGATGTATCAAGACTTGAAGAAAGTGTTTTGGTGGCCTAGGATGAAGAGGGACATAGAAGATTTTGTGAGTGCTTGTTTAGTTTGCCAGAAGTCTAAGGTAGAACATTAAAAGCCTTCAGGATTGCTTCAACCTTTAAGTATACCTGAGTGGAAGTGGGATAGCATTTCTATGGACTTTGTAGTTGCTTTGCCTAAGACTGTAAGGGGGCGTGACTCTATTTGGGTTATTGTGGATAGGTTAACTAAGAGTGAGCATTTTCTTCCCATTAATATTAAGTACTCCTTAGAGAAACTAGCTCAGATTTACATCAGTGAGATTGTGAGGTTGCATGGCATACCATCTAGTATAGTTTCAGATAGAGATCCCAGGTTTACATCCAGATTTTGGGAGAGTTTGCAAAAGGCCTTGGGGACCCAACTTAGGCTTAGTTCAGCTTATCACCCTCAAACCGATGGTCAGACCGAGAGAACCATTCAATCCTTAGAGGATTTGCTTATAGCTTGCGTGTTAGACCAATGGGGTAGTTGGGATAGTTTCTTACCTTTGATAGAGTTTACTTACAATAATAGTTTTCACTCTAGCATAGGTATGGCGCCTTATGAGGCATTGTATGGTAGGAGGTGTAGAACACCCTTGTGTTGGTGTAAGCCGGGAGAGAGCCTTGCATTAGGACTAGAGATAGTGCAGCAAACCACAGATAAGGTTAGGATAATACAGGAGAGGATGAGGATAGCCCAGAGTAGGCAAAAGAGCTATGCTGATAAGAGGAGGAAGGAATTGGAATTCAAAGAAAGAGACCGTGTATTCCTGAAAGTCACTCCGTGGACTGGGGTTGGTAGGGCATTAAAGTCTAAAAAGCTTACACCTCGATTCATTGGTCCTTACCAAATCCTCAAAAGAGTCGGCAATGTTGCCTATCAGATTGCTTTACCTCCACACTTGTCAAATCTTCATAATGTTTTTCATGTTTCTCAACTCTGGAAATACATTCATGATCCTTCGCATGTGATTGAGTCAGATCATCTTGAGATTAAGGAAAACCTGACGGTGGAAACCATGCCGGTAAGAATTGAGGATCGGAGGGTGAAACAACTTCGAGGTAAAGAAATTCCTTTAGTTAAGGTAATCTGGGGAGGACCTATACCCGAGAGTGCTACTTGGGAACTTGAAGAGAAGATGAAGGAGTCCTATCCAGAGTTATTCGCTTCAGGTAAAATTCGAGGACGAATTTTCTTTTAGGAGGGGAGAGTTGTAACATCCTAAATTTTATTAAGTAAAATTAAATTAAATTAATTAATAAAGTAGAAGAAATAAATAAATCTATAATAGTATTAATATTATTAGTAGTTCTATCCATAAAGCTATTTCAAATTTAAAAGAGGATAAGGAGGTTGAGAATGGGCCCAAGCCCCATTAGGCATTTTAGTAAGAAGGGGTTATCAATTCACCCTAATCCTTATTTTTCAAATGGTCAGAGAGCGAAACGCTAAGGAGGAGAGAAACGACGTCTCAAGAGGAGGTTGCTGGAGAATAATCATCAAGAACCAAGAAAGAGCCCTTCTTGCTGTTCGATCTTCACCTTCAAGGTACGGTGGGGGAAGGGGTGCTACTTGTATGTGCATGTGGGGGTGCTTGGGTAGCTCTAAGACTTTAAATTCGATTAGATATATGTATATGTTGAGTATGGTATGATGAAAATTTTTGATTGATGACTGATTTTATGAATCTTGATGAATTCTTGTAAGAAATGGAAGAGGATAGCGAAAATAGCGAAAAAGGGTAAATAAGGGTTGATGATTTGGGGTTTTGATGGACTAACTGTATAATCTGTGTAAAGATTGGTGTTTTTACTGAGTTTAGTTGATATAAACGTATATGATTGATGTTTTAACAAAGAAGATTGATTAAAGGTTGAATAAAGAGGTTTAGAAGTGGTAGAAGTCGCCAAAGCTGTCATCTGCGTCGTGGGTAATCGATTACAGAAGTCTGTAATTGATTACCGGGGCTTTCTGGGCAGCTTGGAGCGCTGTTTTCTTGCAGGTAATTGATTACAAAGATGTTGTAACCGATTACAAGAGTGTTTGCTTGTAGGTAATCGATTACATAGAGTTTGTAATCGATTACCAGAGTGTTTGCTTGCAGGTAATCGATTACAGAGGGTTTGTAATCGATTACTAGAGTGTTTGCTTGCAGGTAATTGATTACAGAGGGCTTGTAATCGATTACCAGAGTGGACTTGTGATCCTTGTGTTTGTTGATGATTGTTATACATAGATTGTGACATGAGTGTGATGATATGAATGTCTCCTTTGATGATAGATGTTTATACTATTGTGATGTATGATGATAACGATGATGTATTGATGTATTGAGTATATGATGATGATGTATGAGATGTGTGATGATGCCATGTTGATGTAATGAGCCTAAGAGGTATGAGATGATTGATGATTATATATTGATGCATTGAGCATGCGATGTGTGTCATGATTATGATGATGATGATTGATGATGCTTATGATGAATTATGATGAGGATGATTGACGATGATTTTGTGATGATGATAATGATGATGATGTATTTAACCTTATGATGTTGACTATGCCTTGAGCATATGAAGTGATACCTGAGTTGTGCGGGCCCAACGAGGGGGTACAACTGTAACGCCCAAATTTCTAAATTAAAGGCTTAGTCCGTTGGAGACTAAAATCCTAAATTTTCGAAATTCAAAACGCGCCATTTCGAATATCACACATCACAAGTCGATAAGAAACCAATGATATCTTATACAAATTGTGAGAAACTTAAACTTATATACATATACACAGTCGGTAAAAGTACACAAAAGGCCCAAAGGCTACAAACTAAACATTTCGAACATAAAAGCAAAATATACATAAGTCTTCCTACACAATCTAAGATATACTAAATTCCAACTTATAGCTAACTCCTACCTTCAAATCACTGATCCCCGCCAGAAGATACCTGCACCCCTAGATTGTGTCCACAAAACGCGTGGTGAGACTAATGTCTCAGTGAAGTATAACTATGCAACATGTTATATGAGAGAAATAGAGAATGAAATGCAACAATCATCACCAAGCAAGATATACATACAAACTAAGCATTTTAAATATAAAGGCATCTAATCGGCATAACCCAGCTGACGTGATGTGGCGCATACGCCCTCAACTGAACTCAGTGCATACACCATCAACTGAACTCCGTGCATACTCCCACAACAATAACTAAATTCTTTAACTCACAGCACAAGGCCGACTTAACTAACACATAATCAAACTAGCACACATGAATCGATGATAAGAACCGAGATTTCGAAAGCTTCGTAACTTTATCATTCCAAGATTTTCCAAACACTTAAACACTAATTACTCAACTTAAGCACAAACATCATAAATCCAATCAATTTAACCGAATAGAAAGGGAATCAAAGGTGTAGGGATCATACAACGAGCATTTCGTCAATTTCGTAATCTCGCTACTTTCGCAAATCTCGCTACCCTAAGGTTTTCAACGAAACAACCAACCAAACTACTCAAATTCATGCATACATTACTAATCTAACCTCAATTATCATATAAAAGAGGGATTAAAGAGTAGGGTTCATACATTGGGAAGAAATCAAACTCAAAGAGCAAAGTGGGTGTGTGAGTTATACTCACCAATTCTTGAAGATCAAGGAGGAATTGATAAATAGAGATGTGCCCTTGATGTTTTCTAGCTTCAATTCTCCTTAATCACTTCCAAAAATCCACTTTCTCTCTCTAGAAACCCCCTCTCTCTCTCTAGGGTTCGAAGGAAGAAGAAGAACAAAACAAGTTTTTTCTGATTTTTGCATGTCCACGTATTTATACTGGACAACTGGTAATCGATTACAGTAATGCTATAATCGATTACCATAGGTGAAAATTACACTAGAAAACGCTTCTGGGAATCTGGTAATCGATTACAATACTTGGTAATCTATTACCAAAAACTCAGCCCTCAGGTAATCGATTACAACCTGTGAGTAATCAATTACCTAAAAACTATCTCTCGGGTAATCGATTACAGGCCCTCTGTAATCGATTACCAGCAACCCAAAACTCTTCATTTTAACTTGAATGGAATTCTAACTTAGTTTTTATAATCCACTTTCAACCTTTAATTCCCCAACTCACTTTCCCTTAATTATCCATACATGATTATCTTATTTTTAGCCTAATGAGTTATTAAAGTTCCTAATTTTGCGGGATGTTACAACAACTCAGGAGCTGAACTGCACGGACCCAACGAGGGAGTGCAGAGGCCATGATGGGGCGTTTGATGCACGGACCCAACGAGGGGGTGCAACCTAGGGATGATAGAATCGCACGGGCCCAACGAGGGGGTGCAACCTACCGGTTTGTGTGGTGACACCGGTGGACCATCATTGGTAACAACTAGGAGATTGACGAGGTGTACCCATTGTGCGGAGTTCCAAGTCATGATCCTTGGGATGAGGTGGATGAGTTTTGGTGTGCATGAATATAGATGAACATGCATTGCATCTGAGGATGAGATAGAATTATATTATGATGATATGAGTATTACTGATGAAATGAGTATTAAGTGTTGAGAATAGAGAATGTGTTTTCTTGGTGAATTATGATGTGTGATTTATATATATATTATGAAGAGGATATTGATGATTTGTTATATAATGAATTATTGATGATTATTATATGATGAATTACTTGAGGATTGAGTATGTGGTGCGATAAATAATGATGTTGTGCTATGTATGGGTGAGGATAGGGTAGCCTTCTGTGTGCATGTATGAGTGGTATTCTTTTCCTCACCGTTATACTGTGGTTAATTTTACAGGTGATGAACATGACACGACTGGTGTAGAGTATTGATATAAGGGAGTGTCGCTCTGATACTTGTGACATCAGGGCATAGTATTGGGGTTTTACCTTATGTTTCTAATTAGGAAGAGATTTTGGTAAACTGTTTTAAGTGCCTTACATGGGCAGTAGGATATTTTGATGTTGATACTTAAGATTCCGCTGCTTTAAGTATTTGAAAACAATTGACTTCTATTTTTATTTTATATGAGTAGACTTTGAAATGAATGACGTTTTAAACGATGAGAAATGTGAACCTTTTTACCCGTTGTGGGACACTATTTTTCCTATATTTTAATTTATTGATTGTATAAGAGTTAGGGGTAGAAGGGTGTCACAGAGCTTGTTTCTTCTGGAGTAGTATGTTAGCAGTGAAGAAGTTATATGCATTCCCTTATTTTCAGATTTAAATGTACTCTTCTTTTGTAATTTAAATCTGTCACTTATTCAACATTTCCATTCTTTTGGATGGTTTTGGAGTATGCCTTTCATCTGAAGTTGTTCTGTTAACTTGGTCGCAATTTCTTTTGGATCTTCTCAATACCTTTTCTGCTTTGATACATCTTCTGAGCATGAATATTTCTTCTTCTATTAAATACAAAAGCTTTTTTGAATAACAATCTTCTTCTTGTCAGACAAAGGTTTTAATCCCTGAACATATTCTTCTGGAAAAGTGTGATTCTGTTACAAAATTATTTCTTCTAAATTCTGCTATTGAGTTGTTCCTTCTGAACAGATTCTTCTGAAGATTTATTTGAGCTTTTCTATTCATTTCAAGACAATCTCAATTGCAACCATTAGTACATAATGTTTCAAGATTACATTAAACTTATTTTGAGAGTTTGTCATTATGAAAACATCTCAAGAGGATTCTTGGACGTTACACTTCGAACGCAATCACTTGTGACTTCGGTACATAGAACACATAACACAGAACAGTGGTCGATGGATCTATCATTGATCGACAACACGAATGTGACGGTGGTCGATGGCTGCTTGGTCGGAGGCTTGAGATAGAGATGACGATGAGTGATTAAGTGGGAATAGGGAAGAAGGAAGAGGCGTAACATAAGGTGAGAGATAAGACTCTAAGTGAGCATTGGGGGATAAGTTTTCAGCCAAAATCAAATTTTAGTTAAACAAAGAGAGAAAAAAAACGTGTCAATCTTGGCCAACCCGACTCAAACGTGTGTTAATTCATGAATTAAGTGTAGGAATGTCAACATGGCGGGGCGGGGGCAGATAGTACACTAATCGTATCCATACTCGCTAAAATTAGTGGGTACCCATGTGGGTAGAGGGTATTCACAAATATGCATTAAAATTTAGGAATTTAAAATTTATAAAAAGAAAGAGAGAAAGTGTTAGATGATATACTATAATATCATATTACATTAATATTATATAATATAAATTATCATTATATAATATCATTACAGGTTAATATATTAAAAATGTCATTGTAAAATAATATAAAATTAATTTTATCTCATCATAAAATAATAAAAAAGATCTTAATATTTTAATATATTTAATAGAAAATATATTTTAATGAGCATGCGGGTAACTGCGTTGCAGGTAGCATAATATTTATCCTTATCCATTTTACAAATATACGGATACCATTGCAGGTATATCGACTGGTATCCATGAGCATGGGTTTTTCGTCATCCCTAGTTAAGTGAGCTGGGTCAAAATAACCCAGAAAAATTATGAGCCATGATTTCACCAACCCAACCCATCAGTGAGCTAGGTTGAGTCGTGTTGGCTCACCTGGTCAAGCCGACATTGGCAACTCTAGTGATAGAACTATTTAGTTGGAAGTTTAAATATAAATTTTGATATGCATATTCGTACTTTAGAATTTAGAGTGTCTTTGGCAAAACTAGCTGAAAAGTTAGCTGAAAGCTTAAAGTTAGTTCAAAGCTGAAAAGCTAGCTGAAAACTGAAAAATCAGCTGATTTGATTGAATGCGTTTGATAAAACTAGCTGAAAATGGTAAAATGACATATAAGGACATCATTAATTATTAAATAATGATAAGTGAGGGTGGTTGAGGGATAAACTTGTAATTAATTTTCAGCCAGTAACTGAAAATTGGAGCTTTTTCAAAAAGCTACCTCAAGTACTCTTTCAAGAAAAGCTAGTAGCTACCCAAAAAAGCTACCTTACCAAAGACAGCTGAAATAGTTTCAACTACTATTTTCAGCTTTCAGCTAGCTAAATGGCTTACCAAATCCACTCTTAATTTTAATTATTTTCCAATATGTATTTTTAAGAGTTATGGATAAATTATGTGTTTGTTACATTTTATGTATTTTTATGAATTGAGAGTTGAAGAATTATCTTTTATTTTATTTTATTTTAGAATGTATTTCCGCCCAACTTGAATGTATTTAAAGTTTTAGAAACAAGAATTTCCTTATAATTCTATTTTAAGGATTATTTAAATATGATATTTTCACAAATAATTATTAGTATTATATCATAAAAATGAGGACATTACATATTTCATTTCTATCAATTCTTCACAAATTCTCAAATCAACTACTTTTTTACGCTTGAATGAATCAATCATTCAATGGTCTTCCACTCAAATCAATCAGTCTATTCCAATTGTTTTTCCAATGGATGAAATATTTGTTGTATCTTACCATGATATGATATCTAAAACAAATAGATCAACATATTCAACACACTTATTTAGCTTAAAATGTTTTTAGGTCAAGTTGTGTTTCTTAGAAGAAAAATTATCTTAAATCTAATTAGTTCCAACCTCATCAAAATATTTAATAGAATTAAATTAGGTTAAGAGAAAACTATTTAACATAAAAATTCTAAATTCATGACAAACTACATTTTATCTCTTCAATTTTATACTTTCTCAAATGAACCCCTGATTATTTTTAGTGAATTAAGCTTTTGTTTAATATTTATTCATGTTTAACAACTTGAATGCATTAGATATCTTTTAAAAAAAATAAAGGAGTAGACAATATAAAATTACTTATTCCATATTTGATTTTAGAAATATTAATGAAAATTACAGTAAAAGATAAAACACTAATCACAATATTTGTTATTTGATAAATCAAGGGATATCTCATTATCCAACAAACAGTACTGCTTAAAAGTAACAAATATTTATCAATGAAACACCTTGTTTCAATAATTCTTAAAAAATTTGGAGGTTAAAAAGGGGGAAGGTTGGTGCTCATTTCAGCTATTTGAGATACACCCACAACTCATAACTTAAGAAATAGGTTGTTGGCATGTGTTAGCTTTGGGTAGAATTATTTTTGGATTTATGTGTAACGTCCTAATTTCTAAATCCGAGAATTTAGCCCGTTAGGAGCCAAATACCCAAATTTCTGAAATTATTTCGCGTCATTTTCATATCGCAAGTACATACATCATATAACGCTTATGTCCCAACGATCACTTATATAGTATATGAATAACATCCACTGGAATAACCATACATAGTAATGCCATTACAACTACAATTTTTCCTATACATAGTAATCAGCTGGAGATACACCCATACATGTGTTCAAACAGAATAAAAGGCTCAAGATACACATGTACAATCATATCCCCTCAAAAGAATACATATCAATCTCATCAACAAGGCATACATATCAACAAAATAAAATCCTAAGCCATCCTCAATATACATCAGAATAAAACTCCCAAGATCCGTGTTCAAGGACCAGTGCGGGGGTGAACCTGCGCATCTAAAATATAGTCCACAAAACGTGTGGTAAGACAAGAGTCTCAGTGAATATAACTATGCAACATGCAGTGTGGGGAAAAGCAAACAAATGAATGCAACAGAATCAAGAGAATAACTACATCATGCTAACTCATCTCAAATATAAAATGAATGTGCACGACCTGCATTACTCGCCAGACATGGTCTTACTATTATATAACTGTGTGGCTAGACCTGAACTCAAACTACAAGGAATGCCTTCCCTAGGTACTAATCACCACTGGGTACTAATCACCCTTAATAATTGTGGGCCGAAACCCGAATCTTAAATCATTGTCCAAATTTGTTTCTCATTATTAACAGAGGCCAGAGGCCTTGAATGAAATGATCAACCACAGCTAAATCCAAGAATCATACAATATAGTCATAATAATTGAGTATAAGTAAACCCTAACTAGGAAATAATCCCCTTTTCATGCTCCTACTTCCATACCACAAACCAAGATACCAATATAGAGTAAATACACAATACAACAATCATCCATAAGAGTTAAAACAAGGGAAATGGAGAATGGGGCACATGGAGGAGAAACAATCTAAATGGGTGTTGGTGTGTGAGTTATACTCACCTCAAGAGCTAAAATGGAGAAGGGGAAAGAGGTTGAAGAAGGTTGGGTGGTGAAATCCTTGGCTTGGAAAGTTCCCCCCTTGCCCTTGGCTTGAATCTCTCTAGAACCCTTCCCTCTCTCTCTCTCTAAGATGGTAGATGAGTGTATTAATGGTGAGAAGTTAGGGTTCTGCGCGTTTTTAAAAAACTGTAAACGTGTTCGCTCGCTCGAGCAAGCATCAGCTCGCTTGAGCGAGCAAACTCTCTGAGTTAGGGCCCTACTAAAAATGCGTTCGCTCGCTCGAGCGAGCAAAATATCTGTCAAATCCCCTAAATTTCACTTCCTTACTCGCTTGAGCGAGCCCTGGTTCGCTTGAGCGAGCATGACAGAAAAAACCAGAAAACCAGAAAAACCATCTCAGTAAACCAGAACACAACTCTCTGCTGATATGCTCGTTTGAGCGAGCCCTGCCTCGCTTGAGCGAGCATACCAGTATGAAATTTTCTGGTTTGCTGCATAAACCAGCCCCTTAACACCCAAACATTTCCCAGTCAATTCCTTTCCTCTCAAAACCTATTTTATTACTATTTTAACACATAATATGATTGAAACTTGGGATGTTGCAATTCTACCTCCTTAAAACAATTTTGTCCCCAAAATTGGCTAGAAACACAAGTATGCAAAACACACTTACCTGTAACGACCCAAAAAATTAATATTTTAAAAAAATGGGTTTTGGGAAGGGTGGAGCCTAAACCCCACAACACCCCTACACGCCCGTTTTATAACGGTTACCTCTAAATTGAATGTGCAAATTAAATGTTTATTTTACCCCTTTTTTATATATTTAATATATACAAAAAATATGACTTATTTGAAAGCACTAAATATACAAAATTAAGTTGTAGAAGTAAGAGTTATTTAAAGGAGCGTAAATTAATTAATATTTTTATAAATTAATAATAATTACAAATATTTAAGAAAATTAATTATGAAATCTTTACAAATCAAGAGATTGAAAGAGAAATAAAGAAAAGATTTACACAGGAATATTTTTAATTTATTATGATATTTACCATAAAAGGTTGATTTTATATATATTTAAATATACAATAACGATAACAATGAAATTATATCAAGATGCGATTTGGTATATCCAAATTTTATATTTTCGATTCACGTTGATCTCCTATACACACAAATAGAGAGAGAGACTCACAAACTAATAAAAAAACCAATGAATTCAAGAATGTTGGATAAGAGAATAATTCATGAAATCAATCTTCTTAGCAATCATATAGACCCAATAAGAAAAATAAATGAATTATCTTTTTCTTCTCAATAATAAGCAAGACAACAATGGGTACACAAGAATAAAGAAAACCACAAGATTTCTAACCAGAGCTTTTAAGCAAAACACTTTATAACTTCTGTTCCTGCTTGCTTCTCTCTTCCTTGCTCACGTGCCTCTCTTACGATGTTACGTTACTTCTTGTTTCTGCCTCTAGTCTTGCAATCTGGTGATTCTCACTGTTTCCTTTTTTCGTCCCCTACTCCAGGCTCTCAATTTCGATTCTTTTTTTCTCCCTCTCCTCCTTCTTGCTTCTCTCTTTTTATAGTGAAACTATTCTCCTTTGCCTCTTGATTGCTGATTCCTTTGATTGCCAAAAATTCCTCTTTTCCTCCAATCAGATTGTATCCTAAAATAAATTGATTACAAATAATCCTTCTTTTCCTTCAATCAGAATGTATCCCCAAAATTGATTTCCTGCAATCTGTCTTTATCTTCAATCAAATTGTATCCCAAAATAAACTGATTTGATGTAATCCCTCTCTTTCTTCAATCAGAGTGTATCCTGAAATTTATTCCAATCGATCTTTTTTCTTCAATCAGATTGTATCCCCAAAATTGATTTCCTGCAATCTGTCTTTATCTTCAATCAAAGTGTATCCCAAAATAAACTGATTGGATGTAATCCCTCTCTTTCTTCAATCAAAGTGTATCCTGAAATTGATTCCAATCGATCTCTTTTTTCTTCAGTCAGATTATATCACCAAAATTAATATTCTGATCAAACAAATCTCTTGATTTGCAATAAAAAAGAGAATTAATTTTCAATCAAATTAAAGGACAAAATCTTAGCATTTTCAGAAAGTGGCTAGGTTTTTTTTTTTAATAAACCAAGTGATGTTAATGGGTATGGGCCATGGACCCAAGCCAAGTAAAAAAAGTTTTTGGACTCCATAAAATTGGACATGATTATCAAAGTCACTCCTTTTTTTCTCATTTCTTCCTTTTTTCGTGAAAAAAATAATAATAAAATAAAATAAAAAAATGAAAAATGTCCGGTCAAAATCGGGTGTTCACAGTTGCCCCTCTTTACTTATTCTTTACAATATGATATAAATAACTGTGGTATTTATACTATCATAGTAAGGAATAAGTAAAGACATGAACTTCCTATTTTGACTGAAAGAAACTATCAAATGGAAAAGTTAAAGAAGGAATGTGGTGGAATCTCGTTGCCAAACAACAAATTTAAACATGCAACCGGCGGAACCTCCTCTACGGAAAAAGAAAATAAATATGCAATTGACGGAACCTCCTCGCCATCTAGAAAGGTAAATATGCAAGCGGCGGAACCTCCTCGCCGAACAAAAAAGTAAATATGCATTTGGCAGAACCTCCTCGCCATCTAGAACGGTAAATATGCAAGCGGCGGAATCTCCTCGCCGAACAGAAAAGTAAATATGCATTTGGCGGAACCTCCTCGCCATCTAGAAAGGTAAATATGCAAGCGGCGGAACCTCCTCGCCGAGCAGAAAACTAAATATGCATTTGGCGGAACCTCCTCGCCATCTAGAAAGGTAAATATGCAAGCGGCGGAAACTTCTCGCCGAACAGAAAATTAAATATGCATTTGGCGGAACCTCCTCGCCAAACAACAATGCAACTGGCGGAACATCCTCGCTATAAACATGCAACCGGCGGAACCTCCTCGTCGCAGAGAAAAACAAATGTCCAATTGGCCGAACCTCCTCCAATTGCCCCAATTTAGGATTTTTCCTTCATTTTTTTCACTCTCTCTCTCTCTCTCTCTTTTTCTTTTCTTTTTCTACAATCCAACTTCATAGGACTAAATGCATGAAATATGCAATGCAACTTGGGATATAAGCAAATGACATGCACAATTTTTATGTCAAAAAATGCATGGACCTAAAGCTAGACATGACATGCATGAATTTAATCTAAATGAAATGAATGAGATGAGACACTTTAAATTTTTTAGATCATCCCATTTGCCCCAAAAAAAAGGTTTCCTCAGCTTAAGCTTCTTTGCTTGGACTACCTTTGAAGGCTTCCAATATTATATCCCTTTGTTTCCTCCTTTCCTTTTTTGTTTTTATTATTTGCAATGCATACACCTAAGCCTATATTGAAATGCATGAACTTATATAACAAAACCAATTCGAAATGCATGAGTTGGGCTTTGAACCAAATTGAAATGCACGAGTTGGGCATAATCAAAATGTAATGCATGAGCCTTGAGTTAAAATCAAAATTGTTAACAACATTTTTTTCTTCTTTTCTTTTTCTTTTTTTTAAAAAAAGAACCAAAACCTTTTTTTTAACCAATCAAACCTGTGCTCAAATGGAAACTTCTAATGCTTTCTTTTCATCTTTCATCAAAGTACTTTTTCTCTTCCTTTCTTCTTCTTACCCGCGTCACCACCACCACCATCCTCTTATTCTTCTTCTTTTTTACCTCATGCTCCTTATTCTCCTTCATTTTCTCCCTTCACTTCTTTTTTCTTTCTTCTTCTCACTCATCATCATCTTATTCTTCTTCTTCTTCCTCTTCTTCTTCTAAGCGTGTCTCAACCCCAATCATTCTTTCCTTCCTTGATGGCAACTTGTTAAATCATACTGTTGAGCCTATGTTTACCCTATTGAAGCATTATGCAATGGACAAGCATGGATTCATAGGTGTTTCAAAATTGTGACTCCTTTTTCTTTTCTTTCTTTCTTTCTCTATCTCATTCTTCTTCTCCTCCTCCTTAAGGGAACTCGTTTGATAATTTTGGAGGCTAGAAAATAGAAGATATTTACAAGGCTGAAGATAGGATGGGAAATGACAAATGGATATTGTCTCAAGACTTGTTCTTTTGTTTCAATTGATTGATCCCCTTCATCATTGAAATGGCAAGATGATGCAACTTGAAATTTCCCCAGTATAAGCAACTGAAATATCCACAGATTTGCTCCAATAAATTGACGAATTAAAGCATTAATCTAGGGGGAAGAAAATTACCCCAGTGTAAGTCCCATTTCCCACTTTATGCCCTAACTTTTGCTTAGACCGCTCTTACGAGTTTTCAGCCTAACAGGCTTCTTTTTTTCTTTTTCTTTTCTATTTTTATCTTTTTTTTATGAGCAAATGAAAGTTGAATAAAAAATGATTTGCCTTAAAATTAAAATTTTCTGAAATGAAAACAATCACTCATTAATCAGAATGGGCTTTTTAAAGCTTGTAACGTGGCCATGGTTGTGGGTTATGAGAGAAAGGATACATGAGGCTCAAGTAAGTGTTTAAGGGTTTAATGGGACCAAGGATCTTTAAATCAAATGATTCATCATTGTCATGCTTTCAAAATCATTGATCTCCATCTTATTTGCACCAAAAACAACTCTTATATTCCCTTCCACCCTTCCTTTTTCTCCTTTTTATTTGCTTTTATTATGACTCTTTTCATTTTTTTTTCAATTTCTCCCTCATTTTCATTTTCTCCTCACATCTTCTCTTTAATTTCTTCATCTTTCTCTTTCTATCTTGATTCCTCTTTTGTCATTTTCCTTCTCTTTTATCAATCCATGTAATGATTCACATTTCAAATGTTGACTGCTAGTGTAGCAGTGATCCTTGTCCAGGGTTTAAAGAATGAAAAAAAAATTCAAACTCAAAGGGGACATCAAGGGATATACCTCTTTTTTTATGGATAAAGAAAAATGGCCATTCATCACTTCAAATCATGATTGCTTATTTAAAAAATTTAGTTTTGAGACAACATTGAAAATACACTTTCTTTGCTCTTTTCATTTTTCTTTTTTTTTTCTTTTTTTTCTTTATTTTTTTATTTTTTTTTTTGAAAAAAGATGGGACTTTGACAATTGGTATACATCCATCAATGACTATTATCTTCATGCATATCTACATCTCCATAGAAACATAAATCAATGAAATGGGTTTGAGAAGTTATTTCTTGAGACAATCTTTCCAAAGAATTCAAATGTCAAGGGACAATTGGTTAAGAATGAGGAAACATGAAGAAAGGACAACACTTTTTTTTTAATCCATGCAAATTCATTAAAATAAGACTCCAACAAAGTTTACAAAGGAGATAATATGATCAAACAAGCCCTAATGGTAACCATTGCGAGTGTTTTCTGTGATAAAAGAATTGGTTGCCACTCCTTTGCCTCCCTTCCTTTCTTCCTTTTCACTTTTCTTGCTCTCTTTTCTTCACTCCCATTTTATTCATGCAGAATAGAACATGAGACGACATTAAATTTTTCCAATGTTGGTGTCTTGCTCCTTGTTCCAACACATCTCCTTCCATTGTTACTTGGAAATCATTCTTACTTTTACGCTGCCCCATCAAGATTTTTTTTCAACAACCTCTGTGGAATTGATCCAATATGAAGAACCTGGGTTTGATTGGTATCCACTTTGTATTGGTTCAAAATATGAAAGTCTTTCTTTATTTTTTTTTTACAAAAATGACAAAAAAAAATGAATCACACTTCAATGCAATGGTAATGTTTCTTTTTATCTTTTTTATGCATGCAAAGATAAAAAAAAATTGCTTTGATGAAATTTGTTTTACAACCCTACCCATTTATATGCAATTGATATGCAAGATTATGAAAAATGCATGAGAAAGTGAAACATGATTTTTTTTGTTTTTATTTTATTTTAAACAAAAAGATGAATAGTCATTGGATAATTTTATTATATGCCAAAAAAAAAAAGGAATGAAGAACCCTAATGCAATTTTTTATTTACAATTGAGGAGTAACTTAAACTTTTTTTTCTTTTTTTTTTAAAAAAAATAAGAGATAACAATTAAGCTCTAATTTGTCCTACTTAAATGTATTAAGAAAATGCATGCTACTATGCAATGAAACATAATTCTATCATGATCAATTGAAAAATATGAAAACTTCTATTTTTTTTCTTTTTTAGTTTATAAAAAAGCTAACTTATGAATTATGCATGGGATGCATGACAATGATGAAGAAATATTTTTTTAATAAATGAGATGTAATGCCCTATATATCCTACTTAAATGTTAAGACAATTATATACAATAAAGAATTACAGAGGAAGAAACATGCTCCCCAGGTGTCTTAATTCAGGTAAAGTCCTATGACAAGGTATCCTTAAGGTTAGATTCTAACTTTGGTGGCCACCAGAGTCATCTAGAAGTGTTTGGTCTCATGGGTGAGTCTAGACTTCTAAAAGATATATGGCCCCCAGATTGCCCTTATCACACAGACAAGGACCCAATTCATGAATTGGCCACAAGGAGGGATGAACCCATCTCAATGATGACCAACCCATGATACCGGTAACAATCTGAGTGGTATCCTGACAACTGCCAAGTGAGCATTGAGCCCCTCAATAGCAATAATCAAAACACCTCCTATTCCTAGGTTCACACAAGCTCGGGTATAGAGCCCAACTGTGTGTGAGGTAAGTGACGGTGAAGTGTGTGAAAGGGGAGCATACAAACCTTTTAATAACCTACAAACTAAACCCTACTATATATCCTGCAAAACTGAGGCAAACAATATATACAAAATAAAAAATCTTCTACCCTAGGGTTGAAACAAGCAGACAAATAACGTAAATCTAAAAAACAAATGAAGCAAATAAAGTAAAATATTTATATACAACAAAAGAAAAGAAAAAAAATAAAACACAAGGATAAAAAAATTAAATACATACAAACAAAGAAAAAAAGGGTAAAATAAACATAATTTACACAATCAATTTAATGGGCTTGATTCTCAAAATTGTCCCCAGTGGAGTCGCCATCTGTAACGACCCAAAAAATTAATATTTAAAAAAAATGGGAGTCGCCACCAATTTTGTTAAATTAGGGAAAATTGGAAACCCTAAAAATGTAATCTTTGAAGATTGATTTGGATTCGGGAATCGATTACAATTTGGGAAGGGTGGAGCCTAAACCCCACAACACCCCTACACGCCCGTTTTATAACGGTTACCCCTAAATTGAATGTGCAAATTAAATGTTTATTTTACCCCTTTTTATATATTTAATATATACAAAAAATATGACTTATTTGAAAGCACTAAATATACAAAATTAAATTGTAAAAGTAAGAGTTATTTAAAGGAGAGTAAATTAATTAATATTTTTATAAATTAATAATAATTACAAATATTAAAGTAAATTAATGATGAAATCTTTACAAATCAAGAGATTGAAAGAGAAATAAAGAAAAGATTTACACAGGAATATTTTTAATTTATTATAATATTTACAATAAAAAGGTTGATTTTATATATATTTAAATTTAAATATACAATAACGATAACAATGAAATTATATCAAGATGCGATTTGATATATCCAAATTTTATATTTTCGATTCACGTTGATTTCCTATACACACAAATAGAGAGAGACTCACAAACTAATAAAAACCCAATGAATTCAAGAATGTTGGATAAGAGAATAATTCATGAAATCAATGTTCGTAGCAATCATATAGACCCAATAAGAAAAATAAATGAATTATCTTTTTCTTCTCAATAATAAGCAAGACAACAATGGGTACACAAGAATAAAGAAAACCACAAGATTTCTAACCAGAGCTTTTAAGCAAAACACTTTATAACTTCTGTTCCTGCTTGCTTCTCTCTTCCTTGCTCACGTGCTTCTCTTACGATGTTACGTTACTTCTTGCTTCTGCCTCTAATCTTGCAATCTGGTGATTCTCCCTGTTTCCTTTTTTCGTCCCTTACTCTAGGCTCTCAATTTCGATTCTTTTTTTCTCCCTCTCCTCCTTCTTGCTTCTCTCTTTTTATAGTGAAACTATTCTCCTTTGCCTCTTGATTGCTGATTCCTTTGATTGCCAAAAATTCATATTTTCCTCCAATCAGATTGTATCCTAAAATAAATTGATTGCAAATAATCCTTCTTTTCCTTCAATCAGAATGTATCCCCAAAATTGATTTCCTGCAATCTGTCTTTATCTTCAATCAAATTGTATCCCAAAATAAACTGATTGGATGTAATCCCTCTCTTTCTTCAATCAGAGTGTATCCTGAAATTGATTCCAATCGATCTTTTTTCTTCAATCAGATTGTATCCCCAAAATTGATTTCCTGCAATTTGTCTTTATCTTCAATCAAAGTGTATCCCAAAATAAACTGATTGGATGTAATCCCTCTCTTTCTTCAATCAAAGTGTATCCTGAAATTGATTCCAATCAATCTCTTTTTTCTTCAATCAGATTGTATCACCAAAATTAATATTCTGATCAAACAAATCTCTTGATTTGCAATAAAAAAGAGAATTAATTTTCAATCAAATTAAAGGACAAAATCTTAACATTTTCAGAAAGTGACTAGGGTTTTTTTTAATAAACCAAGTGATGTTAATGGGTATGGGCCATGGACCCAAGGCAAGTAATAAAAGTTTTTGGACTCCATAAAATTGGACATGATTATCAAAGTCACTCCTTTTTTCTCATTTCTTCCTTTTTTGTCGTGAAAAAAAATAATAATAAAATAAAATAAAAAAATGAAAAATGTCCGGTCAAAATCGGGTGTTCACACACTTACCCCAATCAAAAAGCTCCGGAAATTGAGAACGAATATTATCCTCTTTCTCCCAGGTTACCTCCTCAGGTATCTGGCCCTTACAAAACACCTTCACCAAGGGAATTGCCTTGTTCCTCAGTGTTTTAACACTCCGGTTGATAATCCGTGTAGGTTTTGTGGGAATTGTGGGGTCCTCCCTCAATTGTTCTGATTCGGAGCTTATGATGTGTGAAAGGTCATGGACATACTTTCTAAGTTGGGAAACATGGAAAACATCATGGACACGTGACAGGCGGGATGGTAAGGCTATCATGCAGGCCAGAGGGGCTAACCCTCTGCAGGATCTGAAATGGGCCAATGAATCTTGGATTGAGCTTTTTGGCTTTAATGGCTCGCCCAATGCCTGTGACAGGAGTTACTTTAAAAAATACAGGATCTCTTTCCTCAAATTCTAGGTCCTTCCTTCTTTTATCGGCGTAGCTCTTCTGCCGGGTTTGGGCAGTGACAAGCTTTTCCCTAATGACTGTAATCTTATCTGTGGTCTCCTGCACCAACTCCGGACCTAACAGGGTTCTCTCACCCACCTCATACCAATAGAGTGGGGATCTACACTTCCTACCATACAACGCCTCGTAGGGTGCCATACCTATACTGCTGTGGAACCTATTGTTGTAGGCAAACTCTATGAGGGGTAGGTACCTATCCTAACTACCCTGCTCCTCTAGCACACAAGCCCTAAGCATATCCTCTAGGGTCTTGATGGTCCTCTTAGACTGACCGTTAGTCTGGGGATGGTAAGCGGTACTAAACCTAAGTTTAGTCCCGAAAGCCTGGTGAAGTGCACTCCAAAATCTAGAGGTGAACCTAGGATCTCTATATAAAATAATGCTAGAGGGGATGCCATGGAGCTTAACAATCTCCTTGACATACAGGTCTGCTAACTTTCTCAGGGAGTAGGTGTTCCTAATAGGTAGGAAGTGGGCCGACTTAGTTAGTAGGTCCACAATGACTCAGATGGCGTCAAACCCTGCTTGGACCCTAGGTAGCCCTACCACGAAGTCCATGGCTATACTCTCCCATTTCCACTCTAGGATCTCTAATGGCAAAAGGGTTACTGATGGTTTCTGGTGTTCTATCTTGACCCGTCGACATACTAAACACCTAGAAACAAACTCTGCTACCTGACCCTTCATACCATCCCACCAAAACATCCTCCTCAAGTCTTGATACATCTTGGTGGTGCTAGGATGTATCGAGAACTTGCCCATGTGGGCCTCCTCTTGAATCTGATGCCTCAGACTACCCCCCTTAGGGACACAAACTCTCCCTTGGAAGAGAATCATCCCATCATCTGACTCAGAGAAACCTGGTTGCCCTTTCCTAACTTGGAGGTCTTGGTCCAAACCCAGTACCTCCCTAATCAGAGATCTAAGCTCACTAGTAACCTCTAACCGGTAAAGCCTCAAGCTACTCTCTCCGACCTCGACATTAAGGCTTAGATTCCTAAATTCCTCCAATATTCCCATCTCATGTACAATCATAGATGACACATGTAGGGATTTCCTAATGAGGGCGTCAGCCACTACATTGGTTTTCCCGGGTGGTACCTCAACTCAAAATCATAATCCTTAAGAAATTCCATCCACCTTCTCTGCCTCATATTGAGCTCCTTTTGATCAAAGAGATATTTCAAACTCTTATGATCACTAAAGACCTCAAATCTCACTCCATAAAGGCAATGCCTCCAAATTTTGAGGGCAAATACCACATCCGCTAACTTTAGGTCATGGGTAGGGTAGTTTTCCTCATGGGGCCTCAACTACCTGGAGGCATAGGCCACTACTCTCTTTTCTTGCATCAAAACACATCTTAGCCCCTTCCCCGAGGCATCACTTTATACATCGAAGGTCTTGCACAAATCTTGTAACATAAGTACCGGAGCGGTGGTAAACCTCTCTTTGAGCTCTAGGAAGCTCCACTCACACTTATCGTCCCACACAAAGGCTTGACCCTTACGAGTCAATCGAGTGAGGGGCAAGATTAGATGGGAGAATCCTTTGATGAATCTCCGATAGTAGCCGGCCAATCCTAGGAAACTCCTAATTTCCATAATGGTCTTTGTAGAAACCACAGGAAACACTAGAAGGTGGGTTGAATAGTGTTTTATAAATTTCAAACTAATTTTGGAAAACCTTTCACAAGTAGAACTTTTCACAAAGAATTTTTTATAACTTGCTGAAACTGGTAGTTTTAATACTTGCTGAAGTCACTTTAGCAGGTTCAATAAAATAGTTTGGAAAACTTGTTTTCAATCTCTTTAAAATAGTTTTTTAGCTTTAAGTTATAAAACAACAATTTTCGAACCCTCCAAATTAGTATAAACGAAATATAAATGAGATAAGGGTAAGAGAAGACTCAACCAAAGATTTATACTGGTTCACTCACTACCACTGTGAGCTACGTCCAGTCCCAAAGCCAAACAGCTAAGGATTTCCACTATCTGATAAGATATACAAGTATTATTTTTCTGTCAAGCCTCTTCAGGCTCTACTACAACAAGTATTGTTTCCTACCAAGCCTCTCCAGGCTCTAAACCAAGTATTGTTTAAACAACAAGCCTCTCCAGGCTCAAATAGAAAACTGTTTAGAAGAAAGATAGCTTAAGCTTTGAAACTACACAAGTTTAAAGCCTAAACTGGGTAAGATGTACAATCTACTGAGATGAACTCAGGATATAAAATTTGAGTACAAATGAAATAGAGTGAAAATATTTCTTAGGGAAATTTTGCAGCACTTCAGAAAGTTCACGTTGGTTCTCTCTATTCTTCTCTGCATGAAAACTTGTATTTATAGAGAGAGAGATATGAGACCGTTTAGACTCTCTATAAATCCCATTGTGAAATAGCTTTATTTCCATTGAGACACAAGCTTCTGATAGCTAGCAGTAGCAGACACAACAGAGGTAGGTGTGCAGCAGCACTGGCTCTACTTTTCTGAGCAAATTGAACTTTCACAACAGAGACTACCTTTTCGGTGAATAGGAATTTGAAATATACCAAAAAGTTTCTGATTTGCCTTTCCAGAAGGAGTGGGGTGCAGACAGCTGGCAGAAAGCAAAGAAAAGACTTGAGTCTTCAAAAGGGATCATCAGGGAAACTCATTTCCAAGATGATACAATTCTCAGTATGACGTCTCTCGTCTTTAGAAGGTTCACTGGCTTCAGCAGGTCCTGATACTTCAGCAGGTTCCTCTCTTTCCGAAGGTTGCACCATTTCAGAGGGTTACATAACTTCAGAGAGTTGCTCTTTCAGAAGGTTGCTGAAACACAGAAAATACCTTTAAGAGAATTTGCTCCTTCTTTCAGGATACTTTAACCAAATTTGTTGTAGATTAAAACTCAGGATTATGAAACTTAAAACATTATTAATTACTGAATAACATTTTGAGACTCAACATTCTCCCCCTTTTTAATGATGACATTGACAAATTTGTTTAAACTTGCAAATATCTGAAGTGAAATTAAAAAGGATTGAGTTTAAGAAATTCTCCCCCTTTGTTAGATATTTAGATAAGTGCTTGCTCCCCCTGAATCAAAGAATTCTTCTCTGAAAAACACTTAAACTTCAGATTTTGTTAGTTTATATTACTCCCCCTTTTGTCATCAATCAAAAGGGTTTCCAGAGCTTGCTGAAGTAATAAATGTGCAACAGAGCAAGAAATTCGGGGTATGAAAGAAGCTGATAGATCATATATCAGAGTAGATGAAAGTGCAACAAAGGTTCAGCATGTATGCATAGATCAACAAGTTCAAATATCAGAGAGTGCAAGGATGTGCAGAATATCTCTTATGAATTTAAATCTATCTTCAGCAAGGGGTTTTGTGAATATATCGGCCCATTGATGCTCTGTGTCAATGAAATTAATATAAAAAACACCTTCCTGAACATAGTCTCTAATGAAATGATGCTTGATTTCTATATGCTTAGCCCTAGAATGCTGGATGGGAGTTTTAGAAAGATTGATTGCACTAGTATTATCACAGAATACAGGAAAAGATTTAACAGAGATGTTAAAATCTTCAAGCTGATACTTTACCTAAAGCAGCTGTGAGCAACAGCATGCAGCAACAATATACTCAGCTTCAGCAATTGAGAGGGCTATAGTGCTTTGCCTTTTGCTAGCCCAACTTATCATATTTTTTCCAATGAAGTGGCATCCTCCACTTGTTGATTTTCTCTCAACTCTATCTCCAGCAAAGTCAGCATCACAGTAGCCTAATAACTTGCAGTCCTTACTCTTCTTATAGCATAGACCAAGATTAATAGTACCATTGAGATATCTGAAAATTCTTTTTACAGCCTTGTAGTGAGTTATTCTTGGATCTGATTGAAATCTTGCACACAGGCATAATGTCAGGTCTGCTTGCTATAAGAAACAACAATGATCCAATCATACCTATATACATGGTTGGGTCAACACATTCTTCTCTTTCATCATTACTTAAGATGGCTGAAGGATGCATAAGAGTTGACATAGGTTTGCAATCATGCATGTTGAACTTCTTAAGCATTTCTTTAGTATATTTCTCCTGATGGATCCATATACATTCAGAATCTTGCTTAATCTAAAATCCTAAGAAAAACTTGGTTCACCCATTAAACTCATTTCAAACTCAGATTGCATAAGTCTTGAAAACTCTGTGCATAATGAAGAATTTGTTGGTCCAAAAATAATGTCATCAACATATATCTGAACAAGAATTAGATCTTTGTTAGAAATTTTTCTAAAAAGGGTTGTATCAACCTTTCCTCTTTAAAAACCATTTTTGAGAAGAAAATTGCTCAATCTGTCATACCAAGCTTTGAGAGCTTGTTTGAGACCATATAGAGCCTTTTTCAAATTAAAAACATGAACAGGAAAAGTTAAATTTTCAAAGCCAGGGGGTTATCTAATAAACACTGACAGTTGTCGAACCTACACAAAATTATTTTTATAATTCTCCGATCTGCAAACTACTTGTAGTAGAATGGTATAAACCGGGTCGAACCCTGAAGATCCACTCAAATTAATCCTTCTTTGGGGGGGTTGATTGATTGGAATAAACTGAAGAAAATAAAAGATCAAGTTAAAAGCAAAGGTTGAATCAATTCAAGACAATATCAATCCAAGGAATTCAGAGGCTATTTTCATGGTAAATCATTGGTTATTAATAACATGCATTCAATAGATTAAATCTATCAATTTATAATCATGTGGAACCCTTACAATGATCCCAGATTCACTACTGAAATAATTTCCAGAATTCAATTGATTAAGATTAACAAGATCAAATAACCACAAAATCGTATGTTAGATCCAAATCAATTTTATAAACGGAACCCAATTGAAGTAAATAATTAAATGAAGACCTTCAATTTAATTGCTTACTCTATGCTTTTCAATCGTTGTATGATGATTAACCAATCAAGAGTACAACATACGTCAATAACAAATTTCATAACCAAAACATGTTAACCAATCAAGCTTTGATAAAAGAAATATGAAATTGAAGCAAGTGGAGTAGAAACGCAAGGTAGATGTAATTCAATCATCATGTAAATGAAGGTCAAACCTCAAAACCAAGATGAAAATAAGCTTGACTCCTTGAATTGAATAAAAACTTATCCTTCCATGAAGACTTTACAAAAAGATGAACAAAAGTAAATGAAACTCTTAGTAATTTCTACTACAACTTGGATGCTTTTCTCCCTAGAAAGCCCTCCTATTTATAGGAGGGGAAAAGATGCCATTCCAAACATGATCACTCAGCCATGACTAAGCATGTTTTGTCCACAAATGGACTTATTGATCAATTACCTAATGCATTTGTCCATTACTTTGAATTATTCACCTACTCTAGCTATCATTCACCTACTTGTCTCCCACTTTCACCGAGCATATTATTCTCAATCTGGCAGAATCCAAGAGAGTTGTCTTTATATGAAATCAAGCTCTGGATCTTAGCTTTCAAATGTCGTTGTGTTGAGACTAAAATGAGTTTTCTAGCCTAAGTTATGGCCCAATCATTGAGTGCTGGTCAGGTTTTCATATGATGCTGACTATTCCGTCTTCCAAACCCTTTTTGACTTACTAGCCATCCGATTTAGCTTTTGGGTTCTTCATCAAAGTTGTAGGGCTTTCTTCTATCTTTCCTACAATATAAAGAACATAATTTTTAGATGTCTAAAACTCAAGTTATGCTTGAAATACGAAAATAATTTAATGCTAAAAAATGTAATTGAGCCCAATATGAACCTGAATTGGCATAATATGCTTATTGACTTGTTAATTAAGCATAAAAAATGCATTAAAAGGTTAAATTTGAGGGATGATTAATGTGTATAATTTTTATTTATCAAATTCCCCCACACTTACCTTTTGCACGTCCCGGGAAAAATTGCAAACAAGCATAAATTATTGACTTAAAGAGGTGCTTTCCAATGAAATTAGTGAAATGTAAAGAAAACATGAGCTAGAGGTGATTACAAGACATCATAACATTCGTGAATTCTTATCTTTATGCATCTCAAAAATAGAAAGGCAACTTCAATTGAAAATAGTGGATTCAAATTGATAGAACCTCGCAGGAAGTACTCTCAATCTCTCAAGTGTTTAAAAGGTCTGTGTTTCTCTCAAATTCGACCCATGAAAATTGCACTATCATAAGCTTGCTTATCTTCTACTTATCCACTGAAAATTACACATACATCCACAAATCAAGAGGTCTTTATTAGGGTACTAATGGAGTGACAATTATGGAGAGGTACAAACAACTATGACAAGTTAAACCAAAGAGAGTAAAATAGGTTTGGAGAATGAATCCAAGTAACAAGTGTGATAGATACATATGAAATCAAACATTGAAGTTTAAGTACATCATTCAATCATTTGGATTCTTCATTCTTTTGCATATCTTCTTTATTTTTTCTTCTTTTTTTCTTTTTTTAGTTTTTTTTACATAACAAAGAAGCACTAAGTATGTAGCAACCCACATAATTAACATTCCCCCACACTTGTTCAAGAATCCATTCTTATGATAAATCCAATACTCTTCTATTCTATAAGGTTAGGTAAACGTTTGGTGTTATACTTAAGTATGGAACGAGAGACAACAAATAAGGCTTAAAAGGGTGATTCAAAGGAAAATAATGTATGGTTGGCGATTTAACTGGGTAATTTATTCAAGTGAAAGAAAAAATTGCCTTCGTCATTTTTGTTCATGCACATGCAAGAGTAGTTTCAAAAAGAATCAAAGCAAGTTCTGAAGTAACAAATTCCATGGGTGAAAATCACACAAGAAAGAAAGTTCAATTTGTCAACAAGGCTCAAATCCTCACGGCTAATAACTATCAAAATTGATCCATTCAATTCAAATCTCTGTTGCCAAACCAATTAATTTCAAGATGTTAGGAATCAATTCAATCATGTTATAAAAATCTTAAAATCACCTTTTTTTTCTATGTTTTGTTTTACACTTGTTAACTTTATTGGAAAGCTTAAAACAAAAACACAAATTCTTTTTTTTTTAAACTAATGGGATGCGTATCAAGAGTTAAACATAACTCCTTACTCTGCCATCCTATTAATTTTTTTTTGAAAAAATAAAAGACGGACCATCTTTTCCCTCCCTCCAACCTAATCAAGACATTGTCCCTAATGTCTTTATAGATTGGTGATTTTTTTTTTTTAAAATTGATATTTAAATGAAAAACTATACAAGCACAACTTTATGAGGAAGGAAAGTTACAACCGGAGAGTGGTATCAGGATCTTCCTTCCTTCCATCATCTTTGTTATTCTTGTCCACCTGTTTTCCTGATGCATAAGGTCCCAGTGAAAGGTTCTGCATTTGTTCAAGAAGTTCGTTAGCATTTGAAGAGCATGCCATGATTCTTTGCAGTCCTTGAGGTATGAATCCTTGATGCATAGCCTATTCCAGAAAACTTAACAAACCATTATAAAAACCATTAACATTTAAGAACCCTAATGGCTTTTGGTGGAAGTTAGAATTGGCCCAAGACACAACGGTGATGATATCTTCTAAGGTTCCGAGACCACCAAGTAATGCAATAAATGCATCAGATTTGTATAGCATTTGTGCCATACGTTCCTGCATTGTTGAAACCCTCAGTACGGTGCCTAGGGTAAGGTTTGCGGTCTTCTGGTTATTACCACCCATTAGAGCAACACCCAAAACTTGGCTCCCTCTTGTGATTGCAGTTCCTGTTGTACAACCCTTCAGGCCTTGTACTCCCCCTCCATACACAACATTGATCTTTCTAGCAGCCAATGCTTTACCAAGGTCATAAGCTGCATGCCGAAATGATTCATCCTTTCCGAGATTGGTTCCACCAAAGACATAGATACTGTGGAATCTGCGTGTAGATGGTCTTGCAGTTTCTTTAAAGGAAGACATTTTGTTGTACCAATCATTTGTGAGAGTGGGAATTTATAAAGATGAAATAACCGGTACAAAGATCAAATTGTCAGATTTTTTTTCTTTTTTTTATTAAGTGTTAGTCAGTGAAAACAAATTATAAAGTGAATTAAATACGTGTGAATTATAAAGTCAAAAAGAATCAACTGAAAAGAAAACTCAAAACAAATTAAAGACAGACGTGAATTATAAAGTCAAAAAGATACAACTGAAAAGAATTCAAAGATGCACATGCATATGAACAGTAGTTGTGATTTTGGCTCACATCTTCCTCTAGTTTTACGTCCAGTAACGGCTTGAACGCCTTCTATGAGTCAGGGATTTGCTTCCCATCCAATTTTCTTATAAACTGGCAAACAGGGTCTTTTAGAGTCAGATTCCCAAGACTATATTGTTCCTTCTCCCTTCGGAATAATTCAGCTAAATCAAGAAGAACTATTTGAACCTGTCCACTAGGATGCGTCTCAAGAGCCTAGCTAATGTTATCCAAAGACTCCTTACTCAGTCCATTCTTAATGAATTTAATTTTATCTTCTCGATTTATAGAAGTCATTCCGACATTCTTACATCTCGAGTTAGAATTCCATCTTGCACACTTATAACAAACTTGCATTCTTTTTGCTCTTCTTTTTTTAGAAAAAGAACTCCTACCCATTCCTGACACCTGTCAAGTAGGTGGGATTGTGCAGGTGCACCTCTTCCACCGTATGCTCTTGAAAACCCTCATAGAAGGGCTTAAGCCGATGTCCATTTACCTTGAAGACCTTTTTGGTTTTATCATTTGTGATCTCTACTGCACCATAAGGAAAAACATTAGTAACCACAAATGGACCTAACCATCTAGAACGTAACTTACCAGGCATCAACTTAATATGAGAATTATATAAGAGCACTTTTTGTCCAACAATGAACTCTTTTCTTGTTATCATCTTGTCATGGAATGCTTTGGTCTTTTCCTTGTAAATTCTGGAATTCTCATATGCTTCTAACCGATTTTCTTCAAGTTCTTGCAATTGAAGCTTTCTATGCATTCCAGCTTTATCCAAGTTCAAATTGCATTGTTTAACAGCCCAATATGCTTTGTGCTCAATCTCTATCGATAGATGGCATGTTTTGCCAAAGACTATCCGGTAAGGGGACATCCCTATAGGAGTTTTATAAGCTGTTTTGTAAGCCTATAGAGCATCATCGAGCCTTTTGCTCCAGTCTTTCCTATTCGGTTGGACTGTTTTCTCCATAATTTGTTTGAGTTCCCTGTTGGATACTTCAGCTTGACCATTTGTTTGAGGATGATATGGTGTAGACATCTTGTGCATCACCCCATATTTCTTCAACAAGGATGCCAGGTTCCTATTGCAGAAATGAGATCCTTGATCACTGATGATTGCCCTTGGAATTCCAAACCTGCTAAAAATGTTAGACCTGACAAAGTCAATCACAACATGAGAGTCATCAGTGCGGGTGGCTTTTGCTTCTACCCATTTAGAAACATAATCCACAGCTAGTAAAATAAAATTGAAACCAAAAGAGTTAGGGAAAGGTCCCATGAAGTCAATGCCCCAAACATCAAACACCTCACAGAACAACAATGGTTGTTGAGGCATCTTATTTCTACGTGATATGTTGCCCATTCTTTGGCATTGTTCACAATTCTTATAATACCTGTAAGCATCACGAAACAAGGTAGGTCAATACAAACTAGAGTCCAAAACCTTTCTAGCAGTACATTGAGGTCCAAAGTGCCCACCACTTGCAAATGTATGGCAAAAGTCTAGAATGGAATTAAACTCATGATCTGGCACACAACGCCTAATGACTTGATCGCTGCAAAATTTCCACAGGTAGGGATCTTCCCATATATAATATTTAGAATTACTTTTAAGTTTATCTATTTGTGCCCTAGATGCATGTGCAGGCAAAACAGATGCAACCAAGTAATTAACTAAATCAGCAAACCAGGGGGTGGTGTCACGCAGCTCCAATAGCTGTTCATCAGGAAAATAATCATGAATAGGGAGGGAGTTAGGTGCTCTCTCAATTTTGCTTAAATGATCAGCTACCATGTTTTCTGCACCGCTCTTGTCCCTAATCTCCAAATCAAACTCTTGAAGTAGCAACATCCATCGAATTAACCTTGGTTTTGCATCTGGCTTCTTCAATAGGAACTTCAATGTTGCATGGTCAGTAAAAACAACCACTTTAGAATTAAGCAAATATGATCTGAATTTATCAAGGGCAAAAACAATAGCTAATAATTCTTTCTCAGTGGTAGTATAGTTAGCTTGTGCAGCATCTAAAGTTCTAGAAGCATAATATATGACATGAGGAAATTTTCCAACTCTTTGTGCAAGGACAACTCCCACAACATAATTGGATGCATCACACATGATCTCAAAAGGGAGTGTCCAATCTGGTGGCTTGATAATTGGAGTTGTGGTCAATGATTTCTTGAGTTGATCAAAAGCCTCCTTACACCTGTCATCAAAGTTAAAATCAACATCTTTGTGTAACAAGTTAGAAAGTGGAAGGGCTATCTTGCTGAAGTTTTTGATGAAGCTTCTGTAGAAACCTGCATGACCAAGAAATGATCTAATCTCGCGAATGCAAAATGGGTAAGGTAGACTAGAAATTACATCAATCTTGGCAGGATCCACTTCTATACCCTTCTTTGAAATTACATGTCCTAACACTATACCCTGGTCAACCATAAAGTGACATTTCTCAAAATTAAGAACAAGGTTAGTTTCAATGCATCTATGTAAAACCTTATCTAAACTATCTGAACAGGTTTCAAATGAAGAACCATACACAGTGAAATCGTCCATTAACACCTCCATGCACTTTTCAAGGAAGTCAGCAAAGATACTGACAATGCACCGCTGGAAGGTACCGGGGGCATTGCATAGGCCGAATGGCATCCTCCTATAGGCAAAAGGTCCAAAGGGGTAGGTGAATGTGGTCTTTTACTGGTCCTCTGGTGCAATGTGAATCTGGAAATAACCTGAAAAGCCATCAAGAAAACAATAATGAGATTTCCCAGCTAAACGCTGAAGCATTTGATCAATAAAAGGAAAAGGGAAATGATCCTTTCTAGTTGCTTGGTTAAGTTTCCTATAATCAATACAAACTCTCCAACTGTTTTGCACTCTAGTAGGAATAAGCTCATTCTTATCATTCTTCACTACTGTGAGGCCAGTCTTCTTCGGGACTGTAACATCCCGAAAACTGGAACCTAGGAAACATAAGAAAAGCCTTAGGCGGTAGACCTAGACAAGAAAGGAATTTAGAAGTAGGATGAGAATTCGGAGGTTAAATGTGACTTTAGACAATAAATTAGGGAAAATCCATTTGGAACCATGTGTCTTAAAAGAGTATAGAGGAGGGACTAAGAGTTAAAAATAAGAGCAACACCCTAGATCATGGCCTTTAAGCGTGGAAGAATAAGCCTCGTAGTCAAGGGAATTGATTTATCAAGGATTAGAGTGGGGAAGGTTTGGATGAGAAGAACTAAGTTAGAAGAAGTTTTGAAGGATAGGAAGTAGGTTTGAGAAGGAGAGAATTGAATTGGAACCAAGAGGGGCACAAACTAAGGTTATTGCTTGATTTTGGGAGTTAGGCCTAATGACCTTGGTGCACTAATTCGCAAATATCTAGAGCCAACGGTGTCCGATTAAGGTGATTCCACTTCCATTAGAAAGATAACTTCTGGGGCTTCAGTTTGATAGGTTATATCATAGGGTTACGAGCTCATTTGAACTCCCAAAATAGACTCATACTCGCTCAAGCGAAAATATCTCGCTTGAGCGAGAATTGTCCAGAGAAGGGTTGCTCTCTGGGGTATTTTCGCTCAAGCGAAAATATTTGGCTTGAGCGAAAATACACGAATTCAGTTTTTAAAAACAGAGAGTTTCACTCTCTTCTCTCATTTTCCCTTGTCCCCTAGGGTTTCTAGAGAGAGAGGGAGAGATTTTTAGAGAGAGGGGGAGCTTGTGGGCTTGAAGGAAGAAGAAAAAGGAAGATCAAGAAGCATCTCTAAGGTTCCCAATCACTTAAGGGGCTTGGGATTTCCCCTCTCCACCTCTCATTCGCCCCTATTTCTTCCCCTAAGGTGAGTATGGTCCACTCACTTGATTATTTGTCATGTAAATTCCCTTGTATGACCCCTATTCTACCTTCCCTTGCTTGCATTCATGGTTATTGACGATTAGAGGAAGCTAGGGTTGTTGATTTGCATGTATTCTCTTGTAATTCAAACCCTAGGTTAGAGAATTTGGGGATTTTCATGAAATTGAAGTTTTGGGTGCGATTATGCTTACAATTGCTCATGTTTATGTATTCTATCATGTTTGTGCATAATCTGAATGTTTGTACATGATTTTACCCCCATCATGTTCATGGAAAATGTTTGGGTCTTTGACCTCATGAAAATGGTAAAGGAAATGTTAAAGGAAATGGTTTTGGGTCTTTGAACCAAAGAGGGGTCTTCGGACCAATGAGGTACAAGAGAGGCAGTCGCTTTTACTCCTAGGCCAAGGGTAACTGAGATTCCTCATTTAAAAATGAACCATGCATGTTTAATCTTAAAACTTAATGAGGGTGGCCCTGGACGAAGGTCCTTGGTCACATGGGCGAGCTCTCAAAGAGGTTACAGTGAAAAGAACCCGTGGGTGTCTGGGTTATGACATTTGAGGACTAACTCTGCATTGATTGCTTATGTGACTGACTCATGATTTCAGATTCTCCCTTAAGTCCATTTGCATAATTCTATAAAGTATGATGTATGTTTCATGGTCCAGTTACCTGTGTTGTGATTCATATATGATGTTATGTGATTGTATTTTCTCCCCCACACTGCACACACATTTATCGCACTCACTGGGATGTAGACTCACCCCACGTTGCGGGGAATCACTTTAGGTTTTGCAGGATAGGATTCCTTGACATCGGAAGAAGAGTTGGAGTTTTTGCGGTGGGTCCTTATGCCCCTCATGCTACCTGTAGTCCTGGAATGTCTAAGCCCATTTAAATTATGTAATGAATTAGTATCATTGTATGTAATTGTATTATTCGTTTGTGTGGCTAATATGAAAGCTTGAGTTTTTGGCCATGGAGGCAATTTGTTAATGAAATAGTTTAGTGATTTTAAATGCATGAACTGTATTGGTGGTTTTGCTGGTTTTCAGGTGAAGTCGAAAATTGGGAAACGTCCAGTTTTCAGGGGAAACTCTGCCGGATTTTCGGCAGGAGTTTTGGGAAACCATGACACTCCGTGTCTTGGTTCATTTCCCTTAGATTTGAATATAATGTTTCATGTTGTATTGTAGATTGAATTGTAGTGAAAGCTTAAGTAAGCGTTTGATTACCTAAGTGATTGTATGATTTGTTCACCGATATCGAAAATGGCGCGAAATAATTTCAGAAATTCAGGAATAGTGTTTCCAACAAACATTATTCTTGGATTCAGAAATTAGGATGTTACATTTTGGTAGCTCAATTGGTTGTGGGTTTAAGGAATCTAAGAATATAAGTCCCCTTGGTCTTAGGATAAATGATGCCGGTTTGTAAAAGCTTGGTCACCTCCTTCTTTACGACATCCAAAATTAGAGGGTTTAGACGTCTTTGTGGCTGCCTTATTGGTTTAGTTCCATCTTCAAGTAAGATCCTATGCATGCACATAGAAGGGCTAATACCAGGAATGTCAGCTAAGGTCCATCCAATTACCCTTTTATGCTTCCTTAAGACTTGCAACAACCTTTCTTCTTGCTCAGCCTGAAGACTTGTTGAAATAATCACAGGTAGCTTTTCATTCTCCTCTAAATAAGCATACTTCAAATGCTTTGGGAGTTGTTTGAGCTCCAATGTAGGTGGTTGCTCAATTGAGGGAAGTGTCCTGGTGGATGGAATTGCATCTGCAACCTATAACTAAACAACATCCAATTCAATCAAATCATTACCTTCTAGCTCTGTTGAATCAGCAGGTACACCATCATCATGATGTATACTACCTGCATCATGAAAATCCTCCTGCAAGTAAGTATCAATCTCAGCACAAACATGACATAATATAGAATCTACACAATTGTTATAGGTGTAAACATCATGTAAATCGGCAAAAGAAGGGAAATCTTAATAAAACAACTCAGAATAGGTATCATCAACCAGATCATCTAGTAACTCAATATGAAAAACAGAGTGCTCCTCCATGGGATGCTTCATAGCATCAAATATATTAAATCTGATAATATCATCTCCAAACTCCATGGAAAGAGTTCCTGCATGGACATCAATCTTTGTTCTAGCTGCCTTAAGGAATGGTCTTCCTAGAATAATCGGAGCCTTATTGGATTTAGACTCTCCCTCCATATCCAAAATGTAGAAATCTGCAGGGAAAATCAAATCATTAACTTTAACAAGGACATCCTCAGTAAGTCCAGCAGGGTATGCATTACTCCTATTAGCTAGTTGGATGACAACACCTGTACTCTGCAAAGGTCCAATGGCAAGAGAGTTAAAGATAGACATAGGCATAACATTAATTGAAACACCTAAATCTAACAAAGCATTTTTCAAATTTACAATTGTCAATTATGCAAGGGATAGTAAACGTCCCTGGATCTTTGCACTTTGTGGGCATTTGTTGAATGATGGCTGAAACGTTTTGTCCCATACTAATCTTTTCCTCTCCCTTCAGCCTTCTTTTGTGTGTGCACAAGTCTTTGAGAAACTTAGCATATCTTGGAATCTGCTTCATTGCCTCTAGAAGTGGAATATTGACTTCCACTTTCCTAAAGGTTTCCAAGATCTCCTTCTCCATCTCGTCTACCTTCCTGGATTTTGCAGCTCTTTGAGGAAATGGTAGTGGTACATTCTGCTGCATAGTTTTCTCAGAATTTCGAAAAGATGCATCATCATCTGATGGCTTTGCTTCTTCTACATGATCCAATGGTTGTACTTTTGTATCATCCGGTGCATTGTTTGAATGAAGTCTTGGTTTTTTAGCAGCTTTCTGTATGTTTGACTCATCCATCACCCTTCCAGATCAAAGGGAAATTGCATTGACATTGGGGTTCACCACTGGTTGAGCAGGCAACTTATCGGAACCTTTAGATTTCATCTCATTTAGTGAAGAGGCAAGTTGTCCAATTTGAATTTCTAAATTCTGAATGGTAGCCTCCGTCCTTTGCTGGAATTGCAGATTTATTGCAGCCATTTGCTTCACAAGATCTTCTAGTGAAGGTTCAGAGTTAGGTTGTGAAGGCTGCTGAGCTGCAACATTTTGTTGATGCATTTAATGTCTCACAGGTTGCTGGTAAGATGGTCTACTATTACCTGCATTATGCTGAAACTGTTGTTGGGGTTGTGGTCTTGTATTGTTATCCCACCTCAAATTGGGATGATCTCTCCATCCAGGATTATATGTATTTGAGTAAGGATCATAACGTTGTTGTTGTTGTGATCTCCCATGGAAAGCTCTAGTTACAGTAACAGATTCACCTGCTTGAATGGTAGGGCAAACATCAGTTGGATGAGATGAGCAATTACAGATACCACATACCTTTTCCGGTGCTTGCAAAAGCAATTGTTGTGTTTGTGAAGGTTGTTGCTGAGCTACTGCCACTTGTCTCACTAAGGATGTTAGCTCATCAAGTCTATTATGCAGCCTTTGTTGTTCTGCCTGTGACACTTGAATTTCGTTCACTGCCCGAGTTGGCGTGATTCTAGTCCCAAATTGTTGGGTGTTGGAAGCCATGGTAGAGATAAGGCTTCTTGCTTCATGGATGCTTTTGTTCATTAATGCACCACCACTTGCTGCATCAATCATGGTTCTTTCCATAGGCAATAATCCTTCATAAAAGTATTGGATTAAAAGTTGATCACTTATTTGGTGGTGTGGACAGTTGGCGCACAACTTTAAAAATCTCTCCCAGTACTCGTACAGGGTCTCTCCAGTCATTTGCCTAATTCCGCAAATTTCCTTTCTGATAGCACCAATTCTTGAAGCAGGGAAGTATTTCTCCGAAGTATTTCTCCAAGAATACCTTCTTCATCTCATTCCAACATGTTACAGAACCTGCAGGAAGATAAAACAACCAATCTTTAGCAACATCAATAAGTGAGAAAGGAAAAACTCTCAATTTGATGTGCTCCTCAGCAACTCCTTGAGGTTTCATGGAGGAGCAAACCATTTCAAACTCTTTTAGATGTTTGTGTGGATCTTCTCCTGCAAGACCATGAAATTTAGGAAGCAAGTGAATTAAACCAGATTTAAGTTCAAAATCAACATCCAAGTTTGGATATTGAATGCACAAAGGTTGGTATGTAACATCAGGAGCAACCAACTCCCTCACAGTTCTATCCTGCACATTGTTAGCCATTTGTTCAAATTGATTTATATCAACAGGTTGTTTAACTTGAGCAAATAATTTTCTCTTAGATTTGTGTAAAGTTCTTTCAATTTCTGGATCAAATTTAATTAATTTTGAAGTAGAAGATCTAGTCATAAACTAGGAAAACACAAGAAAACAAAAGAACTAAAAAAAATCACAATAAAAAAATAAATAAAAGGATACTATCAAGTGGATCCCCGACAACGGCGCCAAAATTTTGACAGTTATCGAACCAGCACAAAATTATATTTATAATTCTCCGATCTGCAAACTACTTGTAGTAGAAGGGTATAAACCGAGTCGAACCCTGAAGATACACTCAAATTAATCATTCTTTCGGGGAGTTTGATTGATTGAAATAAACTGAAGAAAATAAAAGATAAAGTTAAAAGCAAATGTTGAATCAATTCAAGACAATATCAATCCAAGGAATTCAAAGGTTATTTTCATGGTAAATCATTGGTTATTAACAACATGAATTCAAGAGATTAAATTTATCAACTTATTGTAAACACCTAATTTTGTCCGAAAGCCTTCAATAATAAATATAAAAAAAATTTGTAAAACGAGTTAGTTAATCAATTGATTAATAACGATTATATGAATTGATTAATTAAGAAATTTTACAAAAAAAATAATAAATATTGGATTTGCTTAAATAAATAACTTAATTAACTGATTTATTTATTAACAAGTTAATTAACAATTTTTTTTAAAAAAAAAGAAAATAAAAAGGGGAAACCGTAAATCATAACGAACCAAAGCAGAAGAAGAGAGAAGAGTTGATCCAAAATTCAAAAAGTGTTGTCGGGAAATTATGAGAAAAAAAGCATATGAGAATTGGACTGATCTGATTAGAAGAACTCCAAGGAAAAGCAAGTTGAAAATCATGGAGTGTCACCGTTCATATTGATGAATAAAGGAGCATGTGAGAATTGAAATGATCTGTTTGGAAGAGTGTCTCCGAATGTCTATATAATGTAAGAATTGAAAGCTTGTAAAGGACAGACAGGCGGAAGAGAGGAGAATTCAGAAAAGAGGAGAATTCAGAAAGAAAATAGCGAAACAGGGAAAGAAGATTCTGATCTGAAGATTCTGATATGGTATTTCCTATCTTTTCAATACTTGTTATACCGTATCTCTTCTTCATAATATGTATATGTATTCTATGCTTGTGTATATACTATTATTGTGTGATTCATATAAATAATGAAATATCAGTAAAATAAATGAATAAAACACCATTAATCAATACCAAAAATTATAAAGTCAAATTCTATTAAATAAGAAACAAATAATATAAGAAAAAAGCAAAACCAGTCTCCCTCAGCCATTGTCACAACCACTACCACCACCGTCGCCCCAACACCACCAGGGAGGTCTCTATTTTTTTTTAAAAAAAAAGACAGATCAAAGATTAGGAGACCAGATCAGAACCAAATGAATAGGAGAAAGAAATAGAACCAATTTCTCGGTCTCCCTAACTGCGGCGGCACTCAGGTGCACCGTTCATCCTTGTACGCGCCGCCACGCTGCTGCGGTTGTTCAGCCGCTTCTTTTTGCAGCCATCATACACCGTGTGGTTAACCACCGCAAGAGCTAGACCTCTAAAACCCCCTTTGTGACCATCTGGTTGCAACCTCTGTCTCAGTCGTGCGCAAAATCGCACACTACCATTGTTATACCTTGCAAATCTGCAGCTGTTTCAGTTCCGGTAGCCGCTATGCGGCCTCGTCTTCTTCGTGCAAGTGCAGGTCCTCCTGTACGTCACCACGCGGTTCCGATCTGCAACCACCGTGCGGTTGCCTTTTTTCTCTCCATAGATTCGAACTCGGCTGCCTTCAAACCACCGCGTGCACTGTCAAACCGCAGCCATGGACGCTCAGCTTCTTCCTCGTCGCATGCACAGTCTCTCCGGGAACCACAACACCGTTCAGATCCACAGCCGCTGTGCGACCGCCATTTCTTCTCCTACTTTCTTCTTTCTCTTTCTATTCTCTCTCTTAGGTTTCTAATTTTCTAAAATAAAAGTGTGTGTGTGAGAATATGGGTGTGTGAGAATACGGGACATGAAGAGTCTATATGAGACTCTGATCCTTTTCTCTTTCTTTTATTAGCATTTATGTTTTTATTTGATTTGTTTTTATTCATTCAAATAGTTAATTCAGAATCTTGTTAATTTTTATATCTTTCTATAAATATATGTAAATTCGAATTAAAAGATTTTTATGGTAAATTTAAATAATAATTGAAGATACTAATTGAGAAATAAATATCATCTTTATCGTTATTTAAATTATCACGGTTTGATTGAGCGGATGTGTATCGACTTTAAACCTTAAATCAAATGAATATTATTTTTTTATGAAATCGTATGAAATTATATAGCAGTAAATAAAATTTTTATTTAGAAGATTAATAATATCTAATAGACTAAAATAAAATATTTTTAATTAAAACAAATCCATGTGATTATTAATGACGTTAATTGAGTAGCAAACGCTAACTTTAAGGTCATATAAATTATAAAAGGCTATTGAACAGACACGTACGATATTAAATCATATGCAGTAATAGATCAAAATAAATATTTATTCTCAAAATTATTTTTCAAATTTAAAATAAAATCCATGCGATATCAATGACATTAATTGAGTAGTAAATACTAACTTTAATGTCATATAAAAGGTTATTGAGCAGACACGTGTTGACTTGAATCATATGTAATAAATTAAATAAAATATTTCATTTTCAAAATTATCTTCAAATAAAATCTACATAATAATAAGTAACGTTAAAATATTATTATTCTTTTCAGTATAAGGATTTATTGAGCGATTATTTGTTACTTGAATCCTAGATAAAATAAACTCATATTTTTAAAATAAAAATGAAGCATTTTCAAAATCAATTTTATCAAAGAAATAAGATCGAAATAAAAATGTCTCAAATCTATCATTTCCAATCCAAATTAACATTTAAAAAAAATCTTCTCCTAAATTAGAATCAATATTTTTTATAAAAATTCTCTCAAAATAAAAAAGTCAATTCAATCATACCTTTTCAGAACTACGTGGCTTTGATTTCTCCATTGCAGCTGGGGATACGTAGGAGTGGGAACCGGACCCGTCAAGCCAAAATAAGTTTTCAAAATAGCTTTCTTTTGTTAATAAAAAACCAATCATTTTCTTAAATAATGTTTTTGTCAAATTATTATAATAATACATAAAAAATATCAAAATTTGAAAATATCAAAAAAGATTTTTCTAAAATGTACTTCTCCTTTTCAATAATAAAAATCAACCATTTTTCTTAAATAAATCCATTCACTCAAAAAAATATAAAAAAATCAAAAATCAAAATTAAAAAAATAGTTTAATTTCTTTTTTAAATTTTAATGGGGTAAAATAAATATTTTCAAAGTTAACCAAATTTGCACAATTAATTAAAGGTAACCGTCTTAGGACGGATGTCGTAGGGTGCTAATACCTTCCCTACGCATAATCGACTCCCGAACCCAAATCTGGTTCAAAAGACCATTTTCTTTTAAAAAGGGGTTTTCCTAAAATTTTCCCTTTAAAATAAATTTTGGTGGCGACTCCATTAAAACCTATAATATTTTCTTTCCTTATTCGGCTCGCCTTCCCCCCGTCGCGATCCCGGTTACGACAGCTGGCGACTCCACTGGGGAAAGTTTGAGAGTTAAGCCTGTCATAATTAATTGTGCAAAGTAAGTTAAGTTTTGAAAATATTTATGTTACCCCTCTTGTTGTTATAAGTTACTGTAAATATGTTGTTCGTATTTCTGTATATGTCCCTTTTGTCATGAAATATCTGTTGAATGCTTTATTTAATTGAAAATATACTCTGTTTTAAACCTTAGGGTAGGGGACTATCATATCTGTATATATTGTGTGTTTGCTTTGGTGATAGGTGGAGTAGTTATTAGGTTTAAAATTTTTATACTCCATGTACATACACCACAGTCACATACCTCACACATATTTTTGGGCTCTATACCCGAGCCTGAGTGAGCCTAGGAGGTATCTTGAGAATTGTCATCGAAGGGCTTAATGCTCCTTGGCAGTTGTTAAGCTACCACTCAGATTGTTACCGGTATCATGAATAACCATTTTGAGAGGGTATCATCCCTACGTTTGGTTAATTTATGAACTGGGTCCTTGTCTATATCATAGACCAGGGCAGTCTGGGAACCATTATATCCTTAAATAGTCTAGATCCACCCTTGAAAATCTGAACAAATAATTGGACATAGTGGCCCCAAATTTAGGGCTATAAAATTAGGTGTATCTTACCTTAAGTCTTACTTGAAATAGGTCACAAAGGGGAACATATTTATTCTCTTTGCATATCATGAAAGCATTTAATTATTGTCATGCATGACATACCTTAACTTTTTATGATAATTAGGAGTGAAAATATTTGGTACCATTCGGTATAACATGGAAGAGGTTCACAATCATACTAGCAATGTATTAGAACGTGAGAAGAATATCAAGATTACAGTATTGGATAATAACCTCAAGAAGATGAAAGAAATCTGCCAAAAGATGCCACATGATATTTGCTCAAAATTTGAAAAGAAGTATGGTCGGATCAAGGATTTGTTACTCATCCGTTTGGAGACATCGGTGCTAAGTGCTTTAGCTCAGTTCTGGAATTCAAACCTGCGATATTTCGAGCTCCCTAGCTTGGATATGGTACCAACCATAGAAGAATATGATGTCATGTTAGGGCTCCCTGTTAAAGAGAAGGCTAAAGTTTATCTCTACCAAGGAAGTTATGTAGCCAAGAGAAAGGTAGCTGATTTGATTGGTTTGCCAGGAAGTCAACAGAATTGACCAACAGAGGCTCGGTGTTGGGGTGGAAAAGAACTCTTCTGGAAAATCATTTGGAAGCTCTAGCCAGACAAGAAGATTGGGATCATTTCAATAAAGCTCTAGCCTTGATAATCTTTGGGTTGATTCTATTCCCTTTCAATTTTGACATAATTAACCAGGCTACAATGGATGTATTTTTCTCTTATGAAAATCAAGGAGTAAATCCAGTCCCTGCCATCGTAGCGGATACCTTACTTTCCTTGGAGATATGTCACCAGAAAAAAGGAGGAACACTAAGGTGTTGTAATCACTTGTTATTTGTTTGGCTCATCACCCATTTGTATGCACCTGGTCACATGGATGGCAATTCTGACCCCTTCAGGAGTTTCCACCGCATTCCAATAAAAGATCAGACTTCATATGAATGGAAAAGAGATTTCATGATGTTCAAAGCAGATCACTTTCCATGGGTTTGTCCTTGATATGATACTAGAAGCACAATTTTCAGCTGCGGAAAATTTCCAAATGTTCCATTGATGGGATCCAGAGGATGTATAGCATACACACCGACTATAGCTCTCAGACAACTTAAGTGGACTCAGTTTGTGCCAAGAAAAGAAGAATTAGGAGGGTTAATCTTTCAATATAATGCAAGTGAAGCTAATGGACAGCTAGAAGAAGTTAGAGTTGCTTGGGGAAATGTCATAAAGAAAGGAGAAAGAGAACTTGGAAGCCCCCATGCGATTGCCACACCAGAATACAAAGAATGGAGAGCAAATAGAATACTTGTTGTCCCATCTCCCGAAGAAACTCTTCAAAAAGAAAAATCAACCCAAACCAATTATCATGTGTTGGCTTCTGTAACATCTCAATTAGAGGTAGTGAAGGCACATTTGAGATTGGTTGAAGAAAAAGAAGAACGTGCACAAATAGAAATTGAAATCCTCATAAAGCAATGTCAGAATAAGGATGTAGAGATAAAGAAATTGAGGGATGAACGTGATAATGCTGAAGTTAGACTTGCAAAGAAAGCAAGAAGAGGAAAAGAAAGGAAGGAGGTTCCACTTCAGCTGAAATAAAAGAAATGCAGACAGAAGAAGGAACACATGCAGAAATAAAGGTCCCAAAGGAAAGTCAAGAGAAAGAGTTCATTATAGAAAACCCTTAGCATGATAAAGCAAAAGCAGAACATTGAAGAAAATTAGTAGAAGATTATTCTGATGCACTTATGAAGAAATATCAACAGGAGAAAGAGCTAGAGGATCAGATCAAAGTTTTGAAACGCAAACAAAGCCAATTGATTTCTGAGGTCAAGAAACTTAAAGAAGAAAAGGAGTCAATAGAAGGGTGGAAACTAATCGCTAAACATCATCAAGATAAAAAGAATGAATTGGTAAAAGTATGTGAAGACATGGCTGATTATGTCCAAACCCATGCAACAATTTGTCAGCAAGAGTTTATGAAGTGGAAGAAGAAATGAACTTTAACCCAGGAATGTAGCTTCCTTTCAAAACTTTTAAGCTTGTGAAGTATTGTCAATATTTGGTTAACAACTTCATGAGAAGTGACAATGGATGTAATTAGTTCCTTATTCTCCTTTGGAATAAATCTTGTATTGTGTTTCAATAAATGAATGGATCAATTTCATTCCACTAAAGAGCAACTGAGGCATCACATTGCATTGCTAGTAGATTAGATATCATTTATTGAGGGGTTAATGCCCACTTAGAATGATTATCACCATATCATGACCTAAGAGGAAGAATACCTCTAGTGACAAGATGTGGGGAACCTCGTCTAATACTGAACGTCTCAAATTCTTTCATAACTAATATATCTTGTTTTCTCTTCATTTATGATTTTTACTCACATTTAAAAAATTGAAAGGTTATCGGTCAGGATTGGAAAAGTGTTTCCTCGCCATCCTTATAGGACTCATGCTCAATCAAGGATCATGGATGAACTGGAACAAAGCCAACAAGAGTTGAGAGATGATGTCAATCAGATGAAGGAACAATTAGCCAAGATTTTTGAGCTATTGCAGAAAAAAGAAGCAGATGGGAATCCCTCAGGGGCTGATCAGGGACAACAAGTCACGCCTTCACATCCACCAGGATTTAGTCCATCCATGCAGTTTTTTGGTCTGAACTCTGAAAAAGTATTAATGCTATTGGCAATGCATTCAAATAACCCCACCAATAATTCCTAAGGTGTCCAATGGCCACCTTTTGGTCTTCCACCTAATTACAATCCTCCAATAGCTGTTGAATCCTCAGACAATAATCCTCGGGCTGCAACTGACAACCAGCAAAATCCAGGTCCACCACCAGAATCAAACCAAGCAGCTCGGGAAGCCTCCCAAACGCAACCCACGACTCCTCCCCTCATGCCATACCACTTTCCACCTAACTACATCCCACCACAAAATAACAACCCAGAGGCTAACCAAGCATTTGGATCACAAATACCACCTCCCAACAAACAATCTTCATAAATTCTCAAGGGGAGTCACAGAGGCCACATGCCACCTTAGCCTCCAAAGAAATCCATCAGTCTCAAAATCCTGCCACCGAGGACTCTCAGTCCAAGGAAAAATTGCAAATCCTTAAAGAGAGGTTACGAGTAATAGAAGGAGGAAGCCATTATGTCTTCGGTGACGCTGCCGACCTTTGTCTTGTTCCTGATGTTGTAATTCCCCCCAAGTTCAAAGTGCCTGATTTGAAAAATATAAGGGGACCACATGCCCAAGAAATCACCTAACGATGTACTGTAGGAAGATGGCAGCATTCGCCCATGATGAAAAATTGTTAATTCATTTCTTCCAAGACAGCCTGACTGGGGCAGCGACGAATTGGTACACACACCTTGAACGTGCCCGTGTTCGCTCTTGGAAGGATATGGCTGATGCCTTTTTGAAGCAGTACAAATACAATATTGACATGGCTCCCGATCGGTTACAGCTACAAGGTATGACAAAGAAAGACTCTGAGACCTTTAAAGAATATGCCCAACGTTGGAGAGAGATAGCTGCCCAAGTAGAACCTCCTCTGTCTGATAAGGAGATGGTTTCCATGTTCATTGATACACTCCAATCACCTTTTTATGATCGAATGATTGGTAGTGTGTCATCAAATTTCTCTGATATTGTCATTATAGGAGAAAGGGTTGAAGGAGGTATGAAGAGCGAAAAATTGCTTTTGGGTCAGTTGGAAGTGGCAGTTCAAAGAAGCCATTGCCAGGAATTGGAAAGAAAAAAGAAGGGGAAACTCATGCAGTAATGTTCGAGCAAGGAATATCCTCACATAAGAAACCTAGCTACACACCAACCCATTACCAACAAACACTACACACCCCTTACATGTCATATCCATGCATTGCCACAAACTCACTCACCCCACCTTCCCAACCATACTATCCACCTGTGGCATACCATCCACCTCCATCACCTGCACGACCACGAGCACCTACTGCCATGGCACCTCTTCCTAATCAACCACGAATGCAAAATCAGGCAGCAAACCAAACACGACCCCAAAATTACCAGGATCGGAAACCACTTGACCCCATCCCTATGTCCTACACCGAACTCCTTCCTCATCTCATCCGTAGTTCACTAATTGTACCATGCCCAATGAAACCTTTGGAACCACCATACCCAAGAGGATATGATCCAAATGCTAAATTTGACTACCATGCAGGGGCTGTGGGACATTCGACAGAAAATTGCAAAGTCTTGAAGAATAAGGTGCAAAACTTATTGGATGCCAAATGGTTGAACTTTAAGGAAGATAGTCCCAATGTTGGTAACAACCCTTTACCTGGCCATGAAAGTTCAGGAGTGAATGCTATTGGGGAGTCTTTAGGGTATCACCTCATAAAGAAGATTTCAAATGTCAAGACTCCCATGAAAGTCATTTTCGAAGAGCTTTGCGAGTTTGGAGGAATCAAGGGTTTGACCGAGACTGAAAGAAGCAATGACAAAGAGATGAAGTGTGGCTTTCACTGTAGTGATGAACATTCCATTGAAGAATGTGATGAGTTCAAGCAAATTCTTCAAAGTATGATGGATGCACACTTAATACAGATAAGTTGTGAAAGTGAGGGAAGAGAGGTCAGTATGATCGAAAAGTCTGCAGTTCCTCGAAAACAAGAATGTACAGATGTGGAGCCTGCTGTTTCAACCCTTCCTACTGAAGAGCAAACTACTTCCATGCCTAAACCATTGGATATTCATTATGTTAAGGGTACACCATCACCAGCACCATGTGGGATAAGACCGCTTACCATTTGAATCCCAACTCCATTTCCATACAAAAGTACTAAGGCAGTAGAAATATGATGTACAAGCCCTTGCAAGAGATGCAATCATCAACATCTCAGGGATTGGTGGAGTAACCCGTAGTGGTCGTATATACACCCCTGAAAAACTTCAAGGGTAACAATCCAAAGAAGTAGTAAAAATCTGTGAAAAAAAAAATAGAGAAGCTGTTGTCGAAGATGGGCCAAAGGAGAAAGGAAAAGCTAGCCAAGAGGAACAAAAAAGGATTGTAACTGATGAAGAAGCCCATGAGTTCTTAAAATTCATTCGGCAGAGTGAATATAAAGTGGTTGATCAGTTGAATCATACTCCTGCGAAAATCTCAATCTTGTCTTTGCTGTTGAATTCTAAACCCCATAGGAAAGCATTAATGAAAGTACTAAATGAGGCTCATGTTTCTCATGATATCACTGTTGATAAGTTCGATGGTGTTGTTGGTAATATCATTGCTAACAACTACCTCACTTTTACTGATGATGAGATTCCCGTTGAAGGGACTGGGCATAATAAAGCCTTGCACATATCTGTGAAATGTCAAGATCATATAATTGCAAGGGTACTAGTTGACAATGGCTCCTCGTTAAATGTTATGCCGAAATCAACTCTTGCGAAATTACCTGGTGATGAATCACACATGAGACCGAGTACTATGATAGTGAGAGCTTTTTATGGCACTCGGAGAGAGGTGATTGGAGAAATTGAGCTTCCAATACAAATTGGACCATTTACCTTTCGCATACTATTCCAAGTCATGGATATTGCGCCAGCTTATAGTTGCCTCCTCGGAAGACCATGGATTCATTCTGCCGGAGCTGTACCATCTACTCTTCATCAGAAAGTGAAGTTCATCATCGACAACAATTTGGTAATCATTTCAAGAGAAGAAGACTTGTTAGTGAGCAAACCATCATCTTCACGTTGCATTGAAGTTGCTGAAGAGGCTCTTGAAACTGCCTTCCAGACATTCGAAATCGCAAATGCCAGTTATGTTAGAGAAGGAGCTCAAATTGTCAGACAACGCATGTCAGATGCTTCTATAATGGTGGCTAGAGTCATGCTTAAAAAAGGATATCAACCAGGTCAAGGACTGGGGAAATTTCTGAATGGGGTTACCAAAATGCCAAGTTCTATAGAAAAGAAAGATAGATGTGCGTTGGGATATCAACTGACCAAGGCTGATAAGAAAAGGTTTGCTGAAGAAAAGAAAGAGAAGAGAATGGCTCGGGTGGAAAATCGAGAGCCCAAAACTGAGAGGATTCCCATTTGTCATATACTGCAGAGCTTCAGGAGTGCGGGCTTATTATTTGCTGATCAAGTGGCTACCGTTGGAGACAGAAATGATATTGATGCTGATCAAGATACTAAATGGGTCATTCCTTGCTTTCCAGAAACGAACTCACCAACTGGGAGATCATCGAATTTCCTATGAACATTTAAAACTGAATCAAAGTAATTCTGTAATGCCAATCCTATTGCTCTGCCCAAGGTTTTAGGATAACTATTGTTGTGAAATGGGCTCTTATGTTTCATTTCAGTATTTATCATCAATAAATGCATTTTGATTTCTCCTTGTTTTATTTTATTTTCTTTACACCTTACTACATTTTTTCTTCCATCCTTATTCCTTGTGTTACCTCTGAACAATGCAGAAATGAAAGTGATTCTTCTAAAAATGACAATGCTAAAATCTCATCATACGATTTTGAATGTCCCATTAATCATGCTGATGAGGATGAAGAAGACACCTGGGAGCCTTCCCCGGACTTACTGAGATTAGTAGAATATGAGTCTAAGGAGATTCAGCCTCATGAGGAGGCGACTGAGGTCATTAATCTTGGAACTGAAGAAGACAAGAAAGAGGTCAAGATTGACACAACTCTAGTGGAAGTGGAACGTTCAAAGTTGATTAAACTTCTTCACAACTATAGTGATGTTTTTGCATGGTCATATCAAGATATGCCAGGGTTGGACCCGAATATAGTGGAACACAAATTACCGCTGAAGCCTGAGTGTCCTCCTGTCAAGCAGAAATTAAGAAGAATGAAACCAGAAATGTCCTTAAAGATAAGAGAGGAAGTCAAGAAACAATTTGATGCTGGTTTTCTCGTTGTGGCAAATTATCCTCAATGGGTGGCCAACATTGTTCCAGTCCCTAAGAAGAATGGGAAGGTGCGAATGTGTGTTGATTATAGAGATCTGAACAGAGCCAGCCCTAAAGATGATTTCCCACTTCCTCATATTGATGTTCTTGTAGACAATATTGCTCAACACTCGTTCTTTTCCTTCATGGATGGCTTCTTAGGATACAATCAAATTAAAATGGCACCAAAAGATATGGAGAAAACCACGTTCATCACTTCGTGGGCACTTTCTGCTACAAAGTGATGCCATTTGGTTTAAAAAATGTTGGGGCAACACATCAAAGAGCAATGGTGACTTTATTCCATGACATGATGCATAAAGAGATAGAAGTGTATGTGGATGATATGATCGCAAAGTCGAAAACAGAAGAAAGTCATGTAGCCAATTTACAAAAGCTTTTTGAAAGCTTGAGGAAGTTCAAGCTGAGGTTAAATCCAGCCAAATGCACCTTGGTGTGAAATCTGGAAAATTATTGGGGTTTGTGGTTAGTCAAAAGGGAATAGAAGTTGACCCCGATAAGGTGAAAGCAATTCTTGAAATGCGGTCCCTTGCACTGAAAAAGAAGTTCGTGGATTTCTGGGAAGATTGAATTACATTGCCAGGTTTATATCTCACTTGACTGCGACATGTGAACCTATCTTTAAATTGTTACATAAAAAATCAACCAGTAACATGGAATCAGGACTGTCAACAGGCATTCAAGAAAATTAAGCAATATCTGCAGAGTCCTCCGATCCTAATACCTCCGGTATAAGGAAGACCTCTCATTTTGTATTTGACTGTGCTTGATGAATCCATGGGTTGTGTATTGGGGCAGCATGATGAATCAGGAAGAAAAGAACATGTCGTTTACTACTTGAGCAAAAAGTTCACTAACTACGAGATAAATTACTCGTTATTAGAATGAACTTGTTGTGCTTTAGCCTGGACCGCTCGTCGCTTAAGGCAATACATGTTGAGTCACACAACTTGGTTGGTTTCCAAAATGGATCCAATCAAGTATATCTTTGAGAAGCCTGCTTTAACTAGAAGAATTGCTCGGTGGCAAGTGCTACTATCAGAGTGTGATATTGTTTATGTTACTCAGAAGGCAATTAAAGGAAGTGCCTTGGCAGATTTTCTGGCTCATCAACCCGTAAATGATTATCAGTCTATGCAGTGTGAATTCCCAGATGAAGATATAATGGCATTGTTTGAAGAAGATGAAGCCTCAAAAAAGGGGAAATGGATCTTGTTATTTGATGGAGCATCTAATACACTGGGGCATGGAATAGGGGCGATTCTGATATCCCCTGAAGAACAGTTTATTCCGATCACAGCCAGATTGTGTTTTGATTGCACCAATAACATAGCAGAATATGAGGCATGTGCCATGGGAATTCAAGCAGCTATTGAATCAAAAGTAAAAATCTTGAGGTATATGGTGATTCAGCTCTAGTCATTCATCAGTTAAGAGGAGAATGGAAACCCGAGATACGAAATTGATACCTTACCAAGTATATATCAAGGGTTTAATAGAGCAATTTGATGAAATCACTTTCCAACATATTCCTCGTGAAGACAATCAATTGCCTGATGCTTTAGCCACTTTATCCTCGATGTTCAAGATAAGTCGAGATCAGGATATGCCACTTTTGAAAATAGGGACCCGTGACCAACCTGCGTACTGTCAAGCGGTAGAGGAAGAACCAGATGGGAAACCATGGTATCATGATATCAAGCAGTATTTGAAAAGCAAAGAGTATCCTCCAGAAGCATCAGAAAATGATAAAAGAACTTTAAGGAGACTCGCGATGGGTTTCTTCCTCAATGGAGATGTGCTTTACAAGAGAAATCATGATATGATACTTCTCAGGTGTGTTGATGCAACAGAAGCAAAGAGAATTATTCAAGATGTTCATGAAGGCTCTTTCGGGACTCATGCAAATGGGCACACAATGGCCCGAAAAATCCTAAGGGCAGGATATTACTGGCTAACCATGGAAGCTGATTGTTTCAGTTATGCAAAGAAATGTCACAAATGTCAAACATATGCTGATAATATTAATGCCCCGCCAACTGCTTTAAATGTTCTGGCATCACCATGGCCATTCTCAATATGGGGAATTGATGTTATAGGAGCTATTGAACCAAAGGCATCTAATGGACATCGTTTCATCCTTGTTGCTATTGATTACTTCACAAAATGGGTTGAGGCTGCATCATATGCCAATGTAACCAGGAATGTGGTGGTCAAGTTCATCAAGAAGGAGTTGATTTGTCGTTATGGTCTGCCAAATAAGATCATTACTGATAACGCAACTAATCTGAACAACAAAATGATGAAAGAATTATGTGTGGATTTCAAGATCCAACATCACAATTCCTCTCCTTACCGTCCAAAGATGAATGGAGCAGTTGAAGCAGCAAACAAGAATATCAAGAAAATCATTCAAAAAATGGTAGTGACATATAAACACGGGCATGAAATGCTTCCTTTTGCTTTGCATGGCTATCGCACTACCGTTCGCACTTCAACAGGGGCAACTCCATATTCCTTAGTGTATGGGATGGAAGCAGTACTCCCTATCGAAGTTGAAATCCCATCATTAAGAGTATTAATGGAGACAAAACTAGAAGAAGCTGAGTGGATTCAAACCTGATTTGATCAATTGAATCTCATTGAAGGAAAGAGATTAACTGCATTATGCCATGGTCAATTATATCAGAAGAGGTTGAAGAAAGCTTTCGAAAAGAAGTTGCGACCTCGAGAATTTCAAGAGGGAGATTTAGTGCTAAAAAAGATCTTACCCATTCAAAAGGATCATCGTGGAAAATGGACCCCAAATTATGAAGGACCCTATGTCGTGACAAAAGCTTTTTCTGGAGGAGCTTTAATCTTGACAAACATGGATGGTGACGATCTCCCATTACTTGTGATTTCTGATGTAGTCAAGAAGTATTATGCATAAAAAAAGAAAGAAAAAAGACAGCTCGCTAAGTTGAAAACCTGAAAAGGCGGTTTAGGCAAAAGTTAGAGCGACCCGATAGGTTGAAAACTCGGAAGAGCGGCCTATGCAAAAGTTAGGGTCAAAACAGAAAATGACTCAAATCAGATTGGGGCAAATAAAACTCTCAATGCTTCAAGACAAAGCAATTGATCACCCTCAAAACATGAAGTGAGCATTTAAGATCGTCTTGTGAGAAATTAGCACTGTTTATTTTTGGAAGAATCATCAAAAGAACTCAGACTTTCACTCAATTCTCTCTTTTTCTGTAAATCTTCAGTTTTATCCTGTTTTGTGTACCTTGTTCTCTATAATACTCGCCATTATATATACCATCCTCCTTTCCTTATTAGATATTCTTTGTGGATTCAACATGCATTTTCATGATGAGCACCTACTGAAATGTGTAGCAAAGATTAAAGTTAAAGGCATTAAGAATTGCCTCAATAAAAAAGAATGAAAATCCAATCATAGGAAATGTGATGATTCCTAAAGTGAGAATGATGCGTAGGCAAGGATAACCAATAGCTACTCAGAAGAAAATATCATAGCGGTAGCCCATGAAGATGGTGAAGTCAATGCCAATCAAAGACTTTGTTCCTATTCATCCATGAATCTGAATACGATTCCTTTAAAGGTCGTCAATCCAGAAAAAGGAAAGTGAAAATGCGTTTTGATCCAAGAATCTTTAGTCATTTACATTGTTTCCTTTTGCATTGTGCATAGTTTTTGAAAAAAAATGGGTCTTAGTCTATTGTTTCATTATATCATGCATCATCTAGTGTCTCGTCAATTTGATTGTGGATCATATCACATCATCGTCATCATCATTTGTCATTATTGCATTCTAGTTTCTTTGGATTCCCAAACCAATAAATCTTGATCTCAGGGTCCAGATACCCAACAAGAATTCAATTCTTTGTGTTCGGTGATCCTCTGCAGATCCTTTTACTAGTTACATCTCAGTCACAGGGTATCCATACCCAGTATAAATCTAATCATTCGGGTCCTCGTACCCATCGCACTTCAATTCTCGGGCTCCTACGCCCTTTTCAAGGGTCCGCGCACCCATGTTACTTCAATTCTCTGAGATCATCATGATCGAATCCCTGGGATTCTCATACCCATTATATTCTCAGTGTTGGACCCACATGTCCATTACATGCCATTCTCGGCTCTTTTTATCCATTAAGTCTTCATTTTGGATCTTTACGCCTATGGCACCCTTCAATTTCAGTCAAAGCCCAACCTGCCTGACAAACTTTACTTTTCAGTCAAAGCCCGACCTTTCTGACACACTTTACTTTCCAGTCAAAGCCCAGCCTGCCTGGCACATTTTACCTTCCAGTCAAAGCCCAGCCTGCCTGGCAAACTTTACTTTTCAGTCAAAGCCCAGCCTGCCTGGCACACTTTACTTTCCAGTCAAAGCCCAGCCTGCCTGGAACATTTTACCTTCCAGTCAAAGCCCAGCCTGCCTGACAAACTTTACTTTTCAATCAAAGCACAGTACCTGCCTGACACACTTTAAGTTTCAGAGCCTGTCTCGACCTTTTCATTTTAGGTCAAAGATAGGAATCAATCCCACAACTTTTATATTTGTTTTTCAATATGCGCCCGGACAAAATTGGAGTTCTTTATCTTTACTTAATTTTTACTAAGAGAATATGAAAACACTGTAGATCATACTCTCTAGTAAAAATATAAGTAAAGAGGGGCAGCTGTAAACACCTAATTTTCTCCGAAAGCCTTCAATAATAAATATAAAAAAAAATTGTAAAATGAATTAGTTAATCAATTGATTAATAACTGATTATATGAATTGATTAATTAAGAAATTTTACAAAAAAAAATAATAAATATTGGATTTGCTTAAATAAATAACTTAATTAACTGATTTATTTATTAACAAGTTAATTAACAATTTTTAAAAAAAAAAAGAAAATAAAAAGGGGAAACCGTAAATCATAACGAACCAAAGCAGAAGAAGAGAGAAAAGTTGATCCAAAATTCAAAAAGTGTTGTCGGGAAATTATGAGAAAAAAAGCATATGAGAATTGGACTGATTTGATTAGAAGAACTCCAAGGAAAAGCAAGTTGAAAATCATGGAGTGTCACCATTCATAATGATGAATAAAGGAGCATGTGAGAATTGAAATGATCTGTTTGGAAGAGTATATCCGGATGTCTATATAATGTAAGAATTGAAAGCTTGTAAAGGACAGATAGGCGGAAGAGAGGAGAATTCAGAAAGAAAATAATGAAGCAGGGAAAGAAGATTCTGATCTGAAGATTCTGATATGGTATTTCCTATCTTTTCAATACTTGTTATACCGTATCTCTTCTTCATAATCTGTATATGTATTCTATGCTTGTGTATATACTATTATTGTGTGATTCATATAAATAATGAAATATCAGTAAAATAAATGAATAAAACACCATTAATCAATACCAAAAATTATAAAGTCAAAATATAAAAAAAAAAGCAAAACCAGTCTCCCTCAGCCATTGTTACAACCACTACCACCACCGTCACCCCAACACCACCAGGGAGGTCTCAATTTTTTTTAAAAAAAAGACAGATCAAAGATTAGGAGACCAGATCAGAACCAAATGAAACAGAGAAAGAAATAGAACCAATTTCTCGGTCTTCCTAACTGCGGCGGCACTCAGGTGCACTGTTCATCCTTGTACGCACCGCCACGCTGCTGCGGTTGTTCAGCCGCTTCTTTTTGCAGCCGCTTCTTTTTGCAGCCATCATACACCGTGTGGTTAACCACCGCAAGAGCTAGACCTCTAAAACCCCCTTTGTGACCATCTGGTTGCAACCTCTGTTTCAGCCGTGCGCAAAATCGCACACTACCATTGTTATACCTTGCAAATCTGCAGCTGTTTCAGTTCCGGTAGCCGCTATGCGGCCTCGTCTTCTTCGTGCAAGTGCAGGTCCTCCTGTACGCCACCACGCGGTTCCGATCTGCAACCACCGTGCGGTTGCCTTTTTTCTCTCCACAGATTCGAACTCGGCTGCCTTCAAACCACCGCGTGCACTGTCCAACCGCAGCCATGGACGCTCAGCTTCTTCCTCGTCGCATGCACAGTCTCTTCGGGAACCACAGCACCGTCCAGATCCACAGCCGCTGTGCGACCGCCATTTCTTCTCCTACTTTCTTCTTTCTCTTTCTATTCTCTCTCTTAGGTTTCTGATTTTCTAAATAAAAGTGTGTGTGTGAGAATATGGGTGTGTGAGAATACGGGTGTGTGAAGAGTCTATATGAGACTCTGATCCTTTTCTCTTTCTTTCTTTTATTAGCATTTATGTTTTTATTTGATTTGTTTTTATTCATTCAAATAGTTAATTCAGAATCTTGTTAATTTTTATATCTTTCTATAAATATATGTAAATTCGAATTTAAAGATTTTTATGGTAAATTTAAATAATAATTGAAGATACTAATTGAGAAATAAATATCATCTTTATCATTATTTAAATTATCACGGTTTGATTGAGCGGATGTGTACCGACTTTGAACCTTAAGTCAAATGAATATTATTTTTTTATGAAATCGTATGAAATTATATAGCAGTAAATAAAATTTTTATTTAGAAGATCAATAATATCTAATAGACTAAAATAAAATATTTTTAATTAAAACAAATCCATGTGATTATTAATGACGTTAATTGAGTAGCAAACGCTAACTTTAAGGTCATATAAATTATAAAAGGCTATTGAACAGACACGTACAGAATTAAATCATATGCAGTAATAGATCAAAATAAATATTTATTCTCAAAATTATTTTTCAAATTTAAAATAAAATTCATGCGATATCAATGACATTAATTGAGTAGTAAATACTAACTTTAATGTCATATAAAAGGATATTGAGCAGACACGTGCTGACTTGAATCATATGTAATAAATTAAATAAAATATTTCATTTTCAAAATTATCTTCAAATAAAATCTACATAATAATAAGTAACGTTAAAATATTATTATTCTTTTCAGTATAAGGATTTATTGAGCAATTATTTATTGACTTGAATCCTAGATAAAATAAACTCATATTTTTAAAATAAAAATGAAGCATTTTCAAAATCAATTTTATCAAAGAAACAAGATCGAAATAAAAATGTCTCAAATCTATCATTTCCAATCCAAATTAACATTTTAAAAAAATCTTCTCCTAAATTAGAATCAATATTTTTTATAAAAATTCTCTCAAAATAAAAAAGTCAATTCAATCATCCTTTTTCAGAACTACGTGGCTTTGATTTCTCCATTGCAGCTGGGGATACGTAGGAGCGGGAACCGGACACGTCAAGCCAAAATAAGTTTTCAAAATATCTTTCTTTTGTTAATAAAAAACCAATCAGTTTCTTAAATAATGTTTTTGTCAAATTATTATAATAATACATAAAAAAAATAAAAATTTGAAAATATCAAAAAAGATTTTTCTAAAATATACTTCTCCTTTTCAATAATAAAAATCAACCATTTTTCTTAAATAAATCCATTCACTCAAAAAAATATAAAAAAAATAAAAAATCAAAATTACAAAAATAGTTTAATTTCTTTTTTAATTTTAATGGGGTAAAATAAATATTTTCAAAGTTAACCAAATTTGCACAATTAATTAAAGGTAAACTGTCTTAGGACGGATATCGTAGGGTGCTAATACCTTACCTACGCATAATCGACTCCCGAACCCAAAGCTAGTTCAAAAGACCATTTTCTTTTAAAAAGGGTTTTTCCTAAAATTTTCCCTTAAAAAATAAATTTTGGTGGCGACTCCATTAAAACCTATAATATTTTTTTTCCTTATTCAGCTCGCCTTCCCCCCGTCGCGATCCCGGTTGCGACACTTATAATCATGTGGAACCCTCACAATGATCCCGGATTCACTACTGAAATAATTTCCAGAATTCAATTGATTAAGATTAACAAGATCAAATAACCACAAAATCTTATGTTAGATCCAAATCAATTTTATAAACGGAACCCAATTGAAGTAAATAATTAAATGAAGACATTCAATTTAATTGCTTACTCTATACTTTTCAATCGTTGTATGATGATTAACCAATCAAGAGTACAACATACATCAATAACAAATTTCATAACCAAAACATGTTAACCAATCAAGCTTTGATAAAAGAAATATGAAATTGAAGCAAGTGGAGTAGAAAAGCAAGGTAGATGTAATTCAATCATCATGTAAATGAAGATCAAACCTCAAAACCAAGATGAAAATAATCTTGACTCCTTGAATTGAATAAAAACTTAGCCTTCCATGAAGACTTTACAAAAAGATGAACAAAAGTAAATGAAACTCTTAGTAATTTCTACTACAACTTGGATGCTCTTCTCCCTAGCAAGCCCTCCTATTTATAGGAGGGGAAAAGATGTCATTACAAACATGATCACTCAGCCATTACTAAGCATGTTTTTTTCCACAAATGGACTTATTGATCAATTACCTAATGCATTTGTCCATTACTTTGAATTATTCACCTACTCTAGCTATCATTCACCTACTTGTCTCCCACTTGCACCAAGCATATCATCCTCAATCTGGCAGAATCCAAGAGACTTGTCTTCATATGAAATCAAGCTCTGGATCTTAGCTTTCAAATGTTGTTGGGTTGAGCCCAAAAGGAGTTTTCTAGCCCAAGTTATGGCCCAATCATTGAGTGCTGGTCAGGTTTTCATATGATGCTGACTATTCCGTCTTCCAATCCCATTTTGACTTACTAGCCATCCGATTTAGCTTTTGGTTTCTTCATCAAAGTTGTAGGGCTTTCTTTTATCTTTCCTACAATATAAAGAAAATAATTTTTAGATATCTAGAACTCAAGTTATGCTTGAAATACGAAAATAGTTTAATGCTGAAAAATGTAATTGAGCCCAATATGAACCTGAATTGGCATAATATGCTTATGACTTGTTAATTAAGCATAAAAAATGCATTAAAAGGTTAAATTTGAGGGATGATTAATGTGTATAATTTTTATTTATCAAACACCTCTTCCTCAATGAATCCATTTAGGAAGGCACTCTTTACATCCATCTGATATAGTTTGATGCCATTATTGGCTGCATAGGAAAGTAAAATCCTAATGGCTTCGAGCCTAGCTACAGTTGCAAAGGTTTCAGTGAAGTCAATACCTTCTTGTTGATTGTAGCCTTGAGCAACCAGTCTAGCTTTGTTTCTGATCACTTGTCCATCTTCAGAGAGCTTGTTTTTGAACACCCATTTGGTCCCAATAATTGTTTTCCCATGGGGTTTAGGAACAATAGTCCAGACATCACTCCTGGCAAATTGATTCAGTTCTTCCTACATGGCTAGGATCCACCCTTCATCATTCAGAGCTTCATCAATATTTTTTGGCTCAATTTCAGAGAGGAAGGCAAGATTATTGACTTCTCTAAGTCTTGATCTTGTTCTTACACCTTCTGAAGTTTCACCAATGATTTGCTCTCGAGGATGATGAGACTTGTATCTCCACCCATTTCTGCGAGGAAATACATGCTCAAACTAAGACTCAACATTAGTTCTTTGAAGAGGAACAACTTCAGCAGGTTGACCAGAAAGTTGTTCAACAGGTGCTTCAGAGGGTCCTTCAGCAGGTTCTTCATTTTTTACCTCTGATGTCTCTGAAGTTGGATTCAGCTCCATTCATGCAAAATCATCTTCTAGATCAAATAGTTCCCTATCAGTCTCTTTAGCATCATTAAACCTAACATGAATATATTCCTCTACTGTTAAGGTTCTAGAGTTATAAACCCTATAAGCCTTGGAAGTTTCTGAATAACCAATGAAGAATCCTTTGTCAGATTTAGAATCAAATTTTCCAAAATCATCTTTGGTGTTAAGTATGAAACACTCACAGCCGAAGATATGAAAATAAGAAATGTTGGGTTTTCTTCCTCTGCACAATTCATAGGGAGTTCTTTTGAGAATTGGCCTTACCAAAATTCTATTTTGAATGTAGCAAGTTGTGTGAACAGCCTCTGCCCAGAAAGATCTTGGTAGGTTGCTTGAAATGAGCATGGTTCTACCCATCTCCTGCAAGCTTCTGTTCTTTCTCTCAACAACCCCATTTTGCTGAGGTATCCTTGCCACAGAGAAATTGTGTGAGATCCCATTCTCATCACAGAACATGCTAAAGCTTGAGTTTTCAAACTCACCACCACGGTCACTTCTGATAGCAGAAATGCAAAATCCCTTTTCATTTTGCACTTTCTTACAGAATTTTGTGAAATTTTCAAAAGTCTCATCCTTGCTTTTAAGGAATAACACCCATGTAAATCTAGAGTAGTCATCCACAATGACCAAACCATATTTCTTAACAGCAAGACTTTCAGTTCGTGTAGGACCAAACAAATCAATGTGAAGTAGTTGTAAAGGTCTTGAGGACACAACATTTTTACTCTTAAAAGAGTTTCTTGTCTATTTACCTTTAAGACAGTTTTCACATAAAATGTCAGATTTGAAAGAAAGCTTGGGCAGTCCTTTTACAAGGTTGTGTTTTGTTAACTTTGAGATTAATCTCAAGCTGGCATGCCCAAGTTTCTAATGCCAAATCTGTTTTTCATCTTTAATAGAAAGAAGACAAGTCGCATTTTGATATGCAAGTTCCTCAAGATCTATTTTGCACACTTTGTTGTGTCTCTTGGCAGTAAAAATAATTTGATATGAGGCATCTTTGACTACACATCCATCCTTGGTGAAAGACACAACATATCCACTGTCACATAATTGACTTATGCTCAGCAGGTTGTGTTGAAGACCTTCCACAAGGAGAACATTCTGAATAACAGAGAGAGGGGATATTCCTACAGATCCTATACCTATGATCTTTCCTTTCTAATTCCCTCCAAAGGTGACCACACCACCATCTTTAGGTCTAAGGTTTTGGATCAAAGATCTTTCTCCCGTCATGTGTCACGAGCAACCACTGTCCAAATACCATTTATGGTGTCTCATTTGTCTTATTAAACACATCTGCAACAGAAACAATCAAAGATTTAGGTACCCATATCTTTTTGGGTCCTCTTTTGTTAGCAATAGGTTTGCCATTCTTCTTGTGCTTGCACTGAGACACATGATGTCCAAGCTTCCCACAATGTGAGCATCCCCTACCTTTCTCAGCTTTATTAGAAGGTTTAAGATTGGAATCATGTGATGACTCACTGTTTGAATATCCCAAGCCACCTTTGTTCTTGGAATTTTTCTAAATACCTAACATTTTGTTAAGGTTTTCAGTTCCATTAACAAAGTTGGCAAGATCCTTTCTAAGTTCAGAAACTTGCCTTTTAAGACTTTCATTTTCTTTTTTCCAAACTTTCTGAACTAATAGCTTTAGAGTTCAAGAGTTTTTCCTTGAGTAGAAGGTTTTCAGTCTCAAGAGCTTCATTTTAAGTTGCAACCTCAGTATAAGCTCGAGATAGATCCTTGTACTCTTGGAAAAGCTCCTTAGAACTTTCCAGCAAATCATCATACATGTCTTGCAAGGTTTGAGGGATCACCTCTGATTCAGAGCTGTCAAAAGAAGGTAAGCTTACCATCAAACATAAGTTAACTTCTTCAGCAGATCTATCTTGGAGAACAGCCGTGTTGGTAGCAGTCTGTTCCCCAATTTCCGCTGTAAGCATCCGGAGGGCGGCGGCTATGGGGTCCGGAGTAGGGGTGGGTGCAGAAGGCCATCGGGGGCGGCCTTGTCGTCCGCTAGCCATAATCCTAAACACATCATTAATGAAACATTGAGGTGATCAGTCTCCACATTTCACAATAATGCATGCAAGATTACAATTAACTTCAAACAATTTTAACTAACCACAGTCCAATTAGATTGAACTGCTCTGATACCAAAATGTAACGTCCTAATTTCTAAATCCGAAAATTTAGCCCATTGGGAGCCAAATACCCAAATTTCTGAAATTATTTCGCGCCATTTTAATATCACAAGTACATACATCATATAACGCTTAAGTCCCAATGATCACTTAAACAATATATGAATAACATCCACTGGAATAACCATACATAGTAATGCCATTACGGCTACAATTTGTCCAATACATAATAATCAGCTGGGGATACACTCGTACATGTGTTATAACAAAATAGAAGGCTCAAGATACACATGTACAATCATATGCCCTCAAAAGAATACATATCAATCTCATCAACAAGGCATACATAACAACAAAATAAAATCCTAAGCCATCCTCAAAATACATCAGAATAAAACTCCCAAGCTCTATGCCAGAAGCCTTGAATGAAATGTTCAACCACAACTAAATCCAAGAATCATACAATATAGTCATAATAAATTAGTATAAGTAAACCCTAACTAGGGAATAATCCCATTTTCATGCTCCTACATCCATACCACAAACCAAGATATCAATATAGAGTAAATACACAATACAACAATCATCCACAAGTGTTAAAGCAAGGGAAATAGAGAATGGAGCACATGTAGGAGAAACAATCTAAATGGGTTTTGGTGTGTGAGTTATACTCACCTCAAGAGCTAAAGTGGAGGAGGGGAAAGAGGTTGAAGAAGGTTGGGTGGTGAAATCTTTGGCTTGGAAAGCCTCCCCTTTGCCTTTGGCTTGATTCTCTCTTTAGAACCCTTCCCTCTCTCTCTCTAAGATGGTAGATGAGTGTATTAATGGTGAGAAGTTAAGGTTCTGCGCATTTTTAAAAACTGTAAACACGTTCGCTCGCTCGAGCGAGCATGACAGAAAAAACTAGAAAACCAAAAAAACCATCTCAGTAAACCAGAACACAACTCTCTGCTGATATGCTCGCTTGAGCGAGCATACCAGTATGAAATTTTCTGGTTTGCTACATAAACCATAACCTTAACACTCAAACATTTCCAAATCAATTCCTTTCCTCTCAAAACCTATTTTATTACTATTTTAACACATAATATGATTGAAACTTGGGATGTAACACTATAAGCACTAGTTTTAGGGATTTTACAGTTACCTATAATGTGTAGAGCTTCAAAAAAATTTCTAAATATTTGAAGTATTTTTTAATGCTTTGATTTGTTGCCTAATACCTCACTATACTCATGGAGTTGTTGGGAATCAATTTAGTTGACTGTCCATAGTTGTGAGTGATTTAATAGTCCTTGTGGCATGTTTTAAATATTTTTAGAATTATATTTTAATTTATCTTGCTATATTTTAATGATGTTTTCATAAATAATATTGGGGAAACATGCTCTTTATATTATTTTCATCCTCCTTGAAGTTTATTTTAAAGTTTAAGAAATTTATAAATTTAAATTTATTATACTTGATGAAAATGGAGAATTATCTTTGAAATGGACTTTAAGAAAATAGAATAAATTTGAATTTTGTGTTGAGTCTCAATATAAGAAGATCTTAAGACCCTCCATACCAGATTTTTATGATAATAAACATAGTGAATTTACTAAAGAAAACTAATGTACAATACTTCATATTTTTAGGTTAAGTCATCATGATTTTTCAGACGACAAGACTCTCTGAAGATACAAGTCATCTGAAATATGTAAGGTGTCTGAAGAACTCAACCATCTGAAGAGTTCACGTTTCAGACTCTGCAAGGTCAAAAAGCTTGTATGCCATCTGGAAAGGACATTCCGGAAGAAGGAAAGACAAAAGAGACCTTAATGGGATGTTTTCAAAAGATAAGCACAAATGAGGAAACCTGTTGTGCAACATTACTTTTCATCAAAACAACGTTGCTTCCTCGTTCCCAGATGTCATAATATTTCACAACAGCTTCAACACATTAAATGTTATCTCTAAACAGATAATTCCTGGAGAGAGAAGATCAAGAGCCTATGAATACTAGAGTTTAATCAAAGAACACCATAGACGATATTCTTCTTTGAAAGAGCCAAAACTCTTTGTTTTTAGCTTGCATATACTTTGATAAAACTCTTGTACAATTAAACCCCCATATCCTTTATCTTATACAATTTTTCTTTGTACATATGAGAACAAGAACTCTCTTAATTTCACGTTCAATTTATTCTTCTTATCTGTAGAAGTTTGTTTAGCTTGAAGAGGCTAGGTGGAAAATAATACTTGCAAGTTGTGGTTGAGCTTGAAGAGGGTTGGAGCAAAAGAATATTTGTAATCTTTGCAAAGTAATGGAAAATCCAGTGTCGAGTTCATACTGTGACTGGACGTAGCTCACAAATGGTAGTGAGTGAACTAGGATAAATTATTGTGTTAAGTCCTCACTACCTTAACTTTTTGATTTCAGTTTATTTTCTAACATAAGGGGTTAAGTAGTGCTTCTGAAATCTTTCTTGTGAAAAACATTATATTGAGAAAAATTCTTATCTGAAATTAATTTTAGATATGAGGGTCAAACTTCAGACGATATTCTCTACCTGTCTGAAATTCGCTTTAAAACAAAGTTTTGAATTCCATCTGAAAACCAAAAAGTTTTAAAAAACGTAATTCAATACCCCTTCTTGTGTTTTTCTTTGTTTCTACATTATGTACTTGTGGCATCCATTACAACCCCGTGTGTCATTAGCGGATGATAACGACCTAGGTGCACCTAGTTGTATGATTCCGGGAGGAGAGGGATATCCATACGAGGGAGCCACCATTTTATGGATAGGGGTATCAACAAGATGGTGTCGCCCTCGATGATATGATATTGAGACATGACCTGATTCCAGGAGGAGAGGGTTATCCGTTAGATGGAGACGCCACTTGTGGTAAAAGCTATCAACAAAATGGAGCCGCCCCGATGACACGATCCTGAGATGTGACATAATCTGGGAGGAAAGGGCTATTGGTTAGACCGAGCCACCTTAGGGGAGAGGCCTCCTTCGGAGGAGAGGGCTATCAATGAGATGTAGCTGCCCTGGTGATATTGAGATATTAACATGATCATTAGAAATGATAGGCTTATCTATTAGATGGGGCCCACCCAGGGGAGAGTTCATGGTGGTTGTTAGACCCTCACAAAGTCTTTATGTCTTACCCATTTCTACTATTTTTTCATCCTGATTGCTAGCCGTTTGAGATGTGGACTGCTAGCAGATTTAGCTGATTCAGCTCCATTGTTTACTCATTTTTGTAGGCCACCTTTGTTTGGTGGCCATTTGATGTTATTTTGGTTATATGTTTGAAACTATAGGGAGTTTTAATTATGAGATTTATGCTGAAATATTATATATTCTGATGTTAACTAGTATAGATAAATACCATGTCTTTATATTTCTGGTTGATGATGTATGTTATCAAGATTATTGAAAAATTTTGGGGATGTCCAAAATATAGGGGGGACTCTGTCAAATTTTTTGTAAAGTTATGGAAGCATTTTTGTTTTTTAAAATAATTTATCAAGTATTGTATTGTCATTATCAGGCTTGCCAAGCTAAGAGTATGAGTCTATGCGCCGGTCATGACCTTGTTTTTGGGTTGTGATAAACAATTTAGTCAAATCTTATCAACATTATCAAAACAAGAACCAACAAGTTCAATTAGGCTTGTATTTAGCGCAATCTTCTACTTTCCTAAAAAATTATGTGTTGTACATCAATCACTGAATAAAAGATGAAACAAAAACTTATTGAGTGAATCAGATTAGTTTGTATCAAATGCACTCAAGTTATCCAACAAATTTAATGAAGTTAATGAATCCTTTGTAATTAGACACCAATTCCACTATTTTTTCTTCCAGGGTCATTACAGCCAACATATGATTTCTTTAACCAATTGTATTGTGAAGGTCTTTCAAAGATAATATGACACATGAAACCAATTAGAAATTTCAAATGACCTTAATCTAATTTGTATTCACCGATATGTTTTACAATGTCAATTAAGAAGAAAAAAGATTGCATTCTCAAGACCTTTTATAAAAGGGCATAAGTTCCTGCAAAGGTAATGTAAAGCGTTAATATTAAACAAATTAATTATTTAGCTTTCAGATCCAAATTATTAAAAATTTTCAACATTATATTTAAGGATAAATAAACATGAGGTAATAAAATTTAAATTTTATACAATCCACAATAACATGTTATAATCAAATTTCATAATATAACCACACCAAATAAATCTGAAGTGTTTGAAAATGATTCTAATGTTCAAAATCATGAAATAGGAAAATATGATAATAAGGTCTTAATATTTCAACAGTTGCATCAGGGAGAATCTCATTTAATGGAAAGAGCAACCATTGACCAATATTTTGAATCTGAGGTGTAGCACTGCAAGAAAAGATAATAACAATAAAAGGTCATTTTTCAAGTAAAAACAACATAGTAGGTTAACATAAAATTTATATAAAGTGATTACTATAATAAATGACAACAACAAGGAAATATATCACATAGTAACAATTAATAATTATACATTAGTTAATTCTTTTACATATACAAAGTTTTTTTAAGAGGACATACTTGGATTGTAAGTGAACACTGTTTTCATCGACCATTTTGACTTGAAAATCATGACATAACAAGCTTTTATATATTCCAAGTAGTCATTTTCCTAATATAAATATTAATATTGTAATTTAACTCAAATAGATAATGAAGAATCATCTAATAACCCTTCTCTAGCATGACATTATTCTTTCTAATTTATTTTACTCTTATATCATGTTAATAATATTTGAACCCCATTTACAAGTGTATATGTGTAGTGACTTGATATATCTTTTGGGGGCTCTTTATTTTCTTATATTTCAAAAGTAAAGAATTTGAGGTGTGAGAAAATCACAAATGGAAAGGGAAAATGAAAGAAATTGTTTAGGATAATTTATATTATTGTAGAATGTATACAATGAGATAATGAGAACTATAAAGACTATTTTTATTGAGTGATTAAATACAGAATCAACTATTTAGCAGTTATTCGATCATAACAGATAACAGAAAGCAATAACATATATAATTAGTTACTTGTTAAGGCAGGCAATTGTACTATATAATAGGATTGTAGAATAAGTTTATGTAACACACAATATATGTTGTATTTCGAACAACTAGATACATAATCAAACTCTAACATTCCCTTGGCAACTTATGATGGGTGGACAAAAGAAAAATAAGCAAACAACCTCAACTTTTCTCTTAGAATTGTAAAATTTTGTCTTGACAATGCTTTGGTCAGAATGCCATACATTGATCATCGACCAGCAAGTGAAAAACTATAATAGTTTTGTTAAGAACTTTTTCTCTAACAAAAAAGTAGTATAATTCCATATGTTTGGTACTAAAGTGAAGAATAAGGTTGTGAGCTTAAGAAACAAAGCTAAGATGATCACATATATACCATGGGGTGATAGTAGGAACACATAACTCCTTATGAAAGAATTGTATCCACCACATTTTGGAAATTGTAACAGCTAAGCTTATGTACTTATCTTTAGTAATACTAGACCTTGCCACTAATTATTATATTTTTAACCACCATAAGATCAAGTGAGGACCTAAGAAAACACATGGACCAAAAGTCGATCTTTGATCATCTGGGCTAGATGCTCAATTAGCATCACAATAGGCTATTAGTGAAAGAGTATGAAGAGATAATGTTAGGTTGAGATGAAAATGAAGATGAAGATGTATAGACCTTGTTGGATACTTAAAGATCGCTTTGGTTACCTTCTAGTTCTCCTCTAGAGATTAATAATTAAATTGATAGATCTTATTTATAACATAACTGATTTTATGGTCTCGTTAATGTATAATACAGTAATGCTCAAATAGTGGACCTTATACAATAATGGATTTTGCAAATAGTCTACACTATAGTTGAAGAGCTTAAAACCTTCTATTATTGGTGTTGAATTCTCTTTACCCTTTACCACATAATCTTGTAAAGTAAGTCTCACATGCATTTAGCTTGAGATAATAGTAATGAATAATGTTATAGATATTTGACTTCAATTCCTAAGAAACATTCTAGTTCCTTTAGTTGTTTGTAAGCAAATTGAAATTTAATGTATTAAGGAAGAGAGCCACCTATTACAATTATATCAGCCACATATACTTGAACATATATAGATACAATATTGAGAACCATAGAGAGTGAAAAGAAATGAGTTTCACTATTTGAGACCAAAACCTTATAGTGCAAAATCCAACCTCTCAAACCATGTTCATAGTGTCTATTTAGATCCATATATTACTACATTCCATTTGCAAACTAATCATCTATAAGAGGATTCAAACCTCGGGGGACATTTCCTATATACCTCATCATCTAGAAGTCCATTTCTGAATGCATTAATTACATCTAGTTATTGATTGTGCCAATGATGAGTCAATTCTAATGCTAGGAAAGTTTCAATTATTACCAGTTTCACAACAGGAGAAGGTTTTTATATAATTCAAATCAAATTATTGTTGAAATCTCTTTGTCACAAGTTATACTTTATATTTGTTAATGCTACCATCTAAATTCTCCTTAACCTGAAACACCCATTGACAACTAATGACTTGTTTGAGTTGAAAGTGACGTGAGAGACCAAATATTATTAACTATCAATGTATTATACCCACATTTCATTGCTAACAACCACTTAGGATCACCTAAGGCTTTATACATTGTGGAAGGTTTAAAAATTCCTGACATAGACCTAGTTTGCATAAGTATGTGTTTAGGGGTTTGTTTTTAATAGTAGGTATTATAGTAGGAGTAATAATTGGTGGAATATCATCAATAAGATAGATATATATTGTTACTATAGTTTTTTAAAATAAATCAAAGTATGTCAATCCAACCTAATAAAAAATGAAATGATTGGAAAAGAACAATCTAACCTTGTAATCAAGACATTTATAACCTGTGTGAGGAGGAGTTACCTAAGAAAAGGCATCTCCTTGACTTGTATGATAGTTTTTGGGAATATTATGGTCTAATAAAGGGAACATGTACAACTAAACACTTTTAAGAAATGGTAATATAGATTTTAACTAAACATTTTGGTATAAGATGTGGATTGGTGAAGCATAATAGTTAGTAATCAGTCAATAAGGAAATTGGTAGATGTTAAAGCATGATCCCTTATTTATAAGGTAAATTATTATGAAAAAAATGAGGGTAAGACATGTTTAAATAATTGTCTGTATGCTCTTTCAATGATGCAATTTTGATGTTGAGTATGTAGAGAAGTAATACAATGAAAGTATACTAAACCAATAAAGAGAAAATAAGAATTTAAACCATTTACCAACAAGTGAAAGAAATTACTGATCGAAAACATACTAAATCATTCAAGCATAAAATAAAAACATACGGAAAATAAAATAGCTTGCCTGCTAATCAAAGTATTGTCTGCAATTAGTATTCTGACACACAAGAGAAGAGGCAGAATTGTAATGACCACATGCCTCACATTGCCAGAGATCATTTTTGGCCAGTCCATCAATGGTAATTATTCTCTTGGTTCCCCTTCGATAAGAGGTCTTGCCTATTTCACTTGATTTTCTTTTCATACTCGTGTCGTTATTCACATGCACATCAACAAGGCCATCCTCTAACGCTTTCACCAACTTGTCAAAATAGTTCTTGGTCACATTAGTCAAATTGACTAGCTTCAAACAAAAATCATTAAAGTCATCTTTTCGCTCAACATTTAGATACTCTCTCAGTTCCATTCCTACACATTGATCAAGCTTTTCGAAAGTAACCTCAGCCTTATGATGGATGTACTCAAAAAAGTCCTTCTTGACCTTTATATTATCAGGGAGATAATATCCATATGTATAACACCATTTTAGTATCCCTCTACATTCAATCACTTGTTTCCAAGCCTCAATTATAAAATTAAAATCAGTTTCAGGCCTTTGAAACAACTTACATAGTCTTGTTATAGGTGTAAGGTAAATCAAATTTTCAATGACATTTTTTCTTAAAACATCATTTCTAGCCCAATGATCATAATAATAAATGTACCTATCAAAATAACCCCTTGACATCTCACTTTCTAGTTCCTTCTTGCTAGTCTCTTGAAACTGATTATTATGGCATTTGCAAGGTCTAAAAGTAAACCAATCACCGAGACATAACCAACAAAATTGAAATCCACAATTGCACATCATGTGTGTGGACCCTGCGCTTCTCTCAATGGGTATCTTGCACTGAGGACATGGTTTAGTATGAGCAACAAGCCAGTCAACAATTTCAGATTCGGACGTATTCTTTCTTATCCATTGATGTGCTGTTTCACAATCCACAGGCCTATGAGCTTCTTCCCCACATCTCCAACAAAAACTATGATAACAAAGACATGTAACATCGAAATTCTTTCTATAACCATCAGCTTCAAAACTTACAGCATACCCACAAGCAGGAGCAGGACACCACTTAATCTTCTTATTGTTTTCAACATAAGACCGGAATAAAAATTGATCGTACCTTTTCTTACTTGATTCACTTGTAAGTTCATGAACCATGTTTCCATCCACAGCTGCACCACAAGAGGGTTCGGGGCATCTAAGTGTCAAGCACTTATAAGGACCCTCGTCAATCTTTGTATCCATATAGCGCATCCAACAAATCATGCAAAATGGATGGCCACACCCTGCTGACCTAATCTTATCACCACAAAGGGTTTCGAAACAGATCCCACACATGAAAATTTCTGAGCTGGAAAAATTTACCTGTGGCTGTTTAAGAAACCCAACAGCGTTGCGAACTCTTTCTTCATTATCAATCCATGTTTCAAGCACTTTAGTCACGCTCCACTCACAATGACGGAGCAAAAGGCAAGCAGAAAATTTTGATATGCAAAGAACATACGAAACCTGATTGATATCGGCCTCTTGAAGCCGCTTGATGTTAGATTCATCCAAAACGGTGAAGTTTTTCTCCGCGAATATGGTCTTTGTAGAAATAGATTTCTCAGCTGCCTCAATGTAGCTACTATACACGGAAGTATCGCCCTCCTCCTCCGTGTTTGGAAGGCAATCTTCAATTATTTCATTTTTGTCATCACTAAAAGGATTCAAGTCCACTGTGACGCCCATGGATGAGGACCAATGGAGAAGTGTACAAAACAAGAGATAGGATATATGTGACTCAGATTTAGGGTTCGAGGGCTAAATATTGACCACTGTAATTGGGGCTCAATTGAGGTCTGTTGGGATTTTCATAATATAAAATTACACTTTTTTAAGCCAAGTTGAACCTGGTTAGATCAGATCTCGGTATAAAAAAATAAAATCCATACGTGGCAAAGTTATCCATTAAAATTATATATAATGAAATTTTTCATGGATATTAATATTTTTTTATAAAATTAATATTCATTTTGAGTCTATAATATTTTTCCCTAACACAAAGTATATTCAATCATAAAGTATATGTTTTATTCTAATAAAATGAGAATAAATTATTATTTCAAAATGTATCAAATGTTGAGTCCATGAAAAGAATTAAAGGGTATAAGAAGCATTTGAATAAAAAATATGGTCATTCTAATAAGTGCTTAAGGACTCTATCCAAGAAATCAATAAATAGAACATTTTAATTGGAAATCACAACATTCATTGTATTTGTATACACAATTCAATAAAAACTTTCTATTTCTATTTTTAATTCCTTAACTAGTGAACTTGGGACACTTGTTAGCATTTCCAATAAAAAACATTAAAAGAGTAATGGATATGAATACACATTAAAAGATATGTGAGTTTAAAACTAACTATAATTGGTGTCGTTGTGTAGTTAAATTCATATAACATTATCCAGTCAAGTTAAATTGGGTTATGTAACATCCCAAAATTTGAAATCATTTTCATAAATAAAACTAGGAGAATAATAGGTTTTCATTAAAGGAAAAAGGAAAATGAGGGTTTAAAACTGAGTTTATTGCGACATCTGTAGTTACCACTAAGAATGCCACATGTGTTACACGTGACCAACGAAAGTACTATATGCGGGTTGTTAGAAATGTGGATTTTTTTTTTTTGAAATAGATTAGTAGTTGTCAACCTACTACATCTCTAATTCTGTTTTAAGTGTTTATCAAATATTCTTTCCTTACTTGTGAAACCTGTTTTCATAAAACGTCGAGAATAATCATCACGCCACGTAAGTGTACATCATACATACATTTGCAAGTCAACATATGGAAATAAACAGTGCATAAAGTTATATACAGAAATAGTATACTTCTCGAGCCATACAATAGCAAAATCAAAATAAGAGTTCTAGAAGTGAACTGAAATAAATAAGACCTCAATAAAATACAAAAGAGAGGTCGCCAACTCAGAGCTGCCACTAACTAGACTCAAACAACACTATCCTACTCGTCGCTAGAGGGGTCCTCCTCCGGCTCCTCCTCCGGATCCTCCTCCTCCTCTGACGTATCATCAATGATAATCAACTCTAACTCATCCGAGAGGGAGCGGCCTTGCGCATCAGCACGCAAAGGCTGTGGGCCTGAAGCCTCAGAAGTGGGTGAGTATCTGGGGGAGTCTGGCCCAACCGAGTCTTCAATCCTGGATGACCGTGATGCCACAGACGATGCAGGACGGTGACGCGAAGGACGAAAGGTAGTATAACGCACTAAGTTAGGTGGTGTCTGGAACTCGAGAGTCACCGGTACAACGAAGTCTACTTCAGGTACTAACGGGAGGCCAGGGTGAGTGATGATGACTCGGACCTCTCCGGTGAAGACACATCTTCTAGGGATGTCCGTCACCCTCCAGGAACCCCTGGGCATCCAGCGTAGCTCCACCCTCATTGACGTCATATCGAGGATCTCCAATGCCGACTATCGATGTAACAAAAGAGACACAACAACCAGATAGTAGAAAGGAAGGGGTGAGAACACATCACATGAACTCACAAAACATAGGATATGATGTACTAGAGCACACACACAGGAATTTCACACAATTCAAGCAACAAGTAAATACACATAACGTCATCTTGACGCATTCAAACTATTGCATGCCTTGCAATTACAATGCTATAACTAATGCATGAGGGCCCGGGGAAAAATCACCATCCACAGTGCACACAGCAACTGCCCGACCATATATGTACAACGTATCAGGAGTTAGAGTCTGTACTAGCATTGGTACAAAGAGCATTGCTCATACATTTTGGCCAAATCATTTAAGCGTTCTTCCAGACAATCTCAACTGACCCCGAAAATCATGAGAGCGACAGGAATAACTAAGCTGGATTCCCCAATCTCGACAGTAGGGAGCTAATCTACGTCACCTGAGATCTTCCGGGAGCTAGGCTATCCTCAGGGCTGGCGTCCCTTTTGAGGACCCACTGGCGTTCTTTGCAAAACCCAGTTGCACCCTTCCCAACCGATTTCACACTGTACCAAGTGTCATTGCCATATAGGTCATAAGGTCTTCAACCTCGAATATCATCAATGCTTATGATGCATGACACACAACAAGGTTTCAAAGCACACACATCCTTACAGGCAAAGCCCATCGAATCATTCTACGTCACCACTTTCCCGTGGTACGGCCCGATTCAATGTCTTCCCTTCACAAGGAAAACCAAACCCCATATCGGGTTAAGACCGCACTCTCTCACTAAGCTTCTCAAGTCTTATGCAAAAAGAGTGTATTGGTTATAACTTTTTTTATGTTAGTTTGCACTAACGTTTTGTTCTTTGAAGTGATGATCACTTTCACTTGAGTCCTATAGCTTACTAAGACTTATAATTGTGTCTTGTGGATAGTGTTACCTATCTTAATTCGTCTTGTATGTCTAATTAAGATTGGATTTAACCATTAATTATGATTAGTCTTCATTAACTAAACTATAATTAATCTTAATTCTCCTTAATTAAGTCTTAATCCTTACTTAAGATCCTAATTAATCCCTAATTATCCCTTAATCTCTTCCTTAATCTTGGATTAAGCTTTTAATTACATTTGATTAAGGTTAATCATAATTAATTAGTTCTTAATCATCATTAAGGCTTAATTAGTTTGATTAATACTTCATTAGTGATTAATGATTAAGATTAAGGTTAATCTCCATTAGGGTTAATTAACTTTAGCTTAATTAATTCTTCCTTGCTTAATTACCTTAAGTGAATTAGTTTATTGAACTTAAGTGAGTTGGATTAGTAAGCCCACTAATTTAGTTTTAAGTCTTTGATCTTGATGAGTAGGATTAGAGTTGAAGCCCAACACTAATCCAGGCCCAATATGCATTTGTTATTTTTGTTTGGCCTTATGGTGAGTTTGATGAGTTTTTTTTTGAAGGTATTGGGCCTAAACTAAAGGCCCAATGGTTAGGTAACCCATAAGGGTCTATTTTCTCAAGTTACCATTAAGTTATATGAATTTTATGGTGACTTTTATATGGGTTTTTCTTTGTACCCGAATTTAACTTAGGCATTTTACCCAAAAAGTGTTCTTTTTTTTAACTTTACTTGTCACTTTAAGTGGTTACCCTTTTTAACTTATTAGGCCACTAAGGCCCATAAACACATTAACACTTTCCTCATCACCAATTCAAGATCAAACACATTCACTTCATGAGTTTCTCACGAACATGAACAAGAACATGATGAACACCAAGAACATTATCAAGAACACATGAATTTCACCAAAATTCAATAAATTTCCAAAAATTAGAAAACTCAAGTATGGTGATCTACAAGCATTCTAATTCATCAATTTCATGTTATTTCACTCAAACATACCAATCATCATCATAAAGTTCATACTTTTCAAATATGTTCAAAAAGGTGACATTTTCATGATCCAATCATACAAACCAATTTCATAATTTCAAACAACCATTTGCATGTACTTAGATTCATCATATAAACATATTTCAAGAACCAAATGAATTTTCAAACACATGCAGCCCCTCCATCAAGCCAAGGCCGAACCAAAAACAAGGAAAAGAGGAAATTTTTTCAAGCAACAATCATGGTTTGCATGCATCCAAGACCACCAAAGAAACAAATTTTAAGCATCATAACAATTTTTAAACACACATGCAGCCATTATATATACATAGCCGAACCATTTCCTCCAAGGAATAGGTTCCAAAAATTCATTTTTCAAGAGGAAAAAGAGTTAGAGACAAGGATCAAGGGTAATCCTTAACTCTAGTCACCAATCCTACTAGAGTTCAAGGTTCTCCCCCCCTTTACCTAAGGAAATTAAACTTGGAAAAGGTGCAGCAACTTCAAAGATAATCTCCTCTTGATGTTCCTTTTGATCACCCAAGTAAGTTTCTCCAAAGGATGTAGGCTAGATTTTGAGGTTTAAGGTTCAAAAATGGAACCTTTCACCAAGTGTGTGTAGGAAAGAAAATGAAGTAGATGGAGAGAAAGGGGAAGAAAGCTCACGGTTTGGAGGAGAGGAAATGAAGAGTGAGAAGTGGTTTGCATGCAAATGAGGAGGTATGGTGCAAGTGTAAGAAAGAATGACGGCTTTCTTACTTCTTTGACTAAGGAAATGTGTAAGACAAGTTAAGTGCCATACCATCACATGGCTCACGGTTTTGGAAGGGAAAAATGAGATATTTTTGCTAAATGTTGCAGATTTTGGTGATTCAAATCAAGGGCATTTTGGTCTGGTTCCAAAAAGTGTAGGGGTAAAAAGGTCATTTTGCACCAAAAATCCCAAAAATCCCAAAAATTCCCAAAAATTCTAGAAAAATAGGAAATTAATTTCTAACCTTTTTAAAAACCAATTTTGATGATTAAAAATATTTAATCATTCAAAATTCACTATATCACACAATAATAGCATATAAGCAAAAATGCGGGTGTTACATTTATAAGGGTAAGTCTACACATCTATTACAAAACATGGAGGTGATCAGTATCTATATTTCATAATAATGTATAAAGGATAATGACTAAATAGCAAGAAAACATTAATCCACAGTCCAATTGGATTGAACTGCTTTTATACCATAATGTAATGTCTTGATTCCCAGAACTCGAGAGTTATGCTCGTTGGAAGCATAAGTCCCAAATTTAGGGAATTAATTTCGCGACATTAATAATATCAATAACAGAAAATCCAATAGGTTTAACTAAATCCAATGTTTCAATTAAACATGTCCTATGAATCGGTACAACCAACTGTGACATGGATATTACAATACATGTGTCCTATTAGAGCGAAAACATAAAGATACACATGTACTAAATATCCATCAAAAGATTACATATCCCTACAGACTATACAATCAACATAAATGAAATACAAAATCAAAATAATGGCCCACAGCCAGATAAACTCTCAGCCCAGCCAACAACCAAGTCCTCAGTGACCTGCTTGTGAATCTAAAATATAAACCCACAACGGGGTGAGACTAATGCCTCAGTGAGAAAAGCAGTGCATACAAGTAAAAATTAACACTAATAATGAATAACAGAATAAGGATCACCATAACTAGTAATTAAGTCCAACAATTATGACCAAACATTTCAATGAACATGAATTGCTAACCCAGCAGTGGGGGTCGACACCTTGGGGACATCTCCCTTGGGGACATATAGTCTCCAGACTACAAGGGATATCTCCCTTGGGGACATAAAGTCACCACCCTTACCTTATGGCCGAAGCCTAATTTTAACATGAACATAATGGTCCAAGACCCGTGATGGCCAAAGCCTAACATGATTACTTTCACTTGAATCTCTTAATAACTTGATTACATGAGTAATTTTTATCTCAATTTGTATTTGAATCATGAGAAAGCAACTTGCAATCATAAACTTGAACATAGGTTCCAGACAAATTCCCTAACCTAGGGTTTTCCATCAATGAGTCTCAATCAAGAGTAATCACCTAACAATCTAAGTATTTACAAGTGATAATCATACAAATCATCTTAAACACACACAAATAGAAAGGGACAAGGAGGATTGGGGCACATAAAGGAGTTTCACACAAGAGAAAGTGAAGTGGGTGAGCTCTACTCACCAATGAGCAACCAAAGATGGAGAATGAAGGGGGTTGAAAACGGTGGGGATGAGCCAAAGCTTCTACTCTTCTTCTCCTCTTGCCCTAGGACGCCTTCTCTCTCTACTCTCTCTCTTTCTCTCTCTAGGATCTTAAATGAGGGTAATAAATGATGTGGGGACTTAGGGATTTTGTTTTTAAAAACAGAGTGCGCGTGTTCTTTCTTAAGCGAGGCTTTCTTTTTGAGTGAGAGAGGATAATCCCAGAGGGATTCAGGTTCTTGCTCA